>OY282559.1:125950533-126281175 GCA_958295665.1 Tipula vernalis
CGATTTCCCTAAATTTCTCTAAAAATCAATTTACTAAAATGCAAAATTGTTAATTAAAATTTTATTAATTTCAATTAAAATTTTGTACAAGCTGCAAGATATAGAATGTGTTTGGTCGTCAAGTGACCGGCCGGAAAATTCTGAATATTTAAGTAAAATTATCGCAAAAAATCCTTTAAGGTGGGTGTCTCATTTTCAAGTTATGGGCTCGATTATAATTCTGTTTGCGGTTTTTGAAAAGATGAAGTTTATGAGTCACTTTATTTGATAGTTTGCGCACTTAGCTAGGTTTTTTTAAAGAATGTAAAAAATTTCGGGAAAATAACATTTTTTTTAGTAAAGAAAACCTATACTTTTTAAAAAACTGAACTGTAAACCGTGAAAATGTCCCATTAAGTTAATTATTTTAATTATTATTATTAATCTACAGCATAATATCTACAAATTGACAAAACTTTCTTACTAGCTAGCTCTTAAAAATACCGCGCAAAAGTCACCTAGAGAAAGTAGGGAAATTAAACAAAAAGTTATTTAAATTAAAGTCAAAGAAATAAAATACTATTTTATTAATAATCAATAAAAACATTTTTATTACAAATTATTAAACATTTTTAATTCGATGACATGTTCGAAATGCTCTCCACTCTCTTGTAAACAAACAAGAGCTCTCCTGATCACACTAGTTGTTGTCCAACGCAATTGTTAAGGGTTGCCTCTTGTTTCTGCTGCAGCAGCGAAAATTCTTGCTGTCAGAAATAAAAATCTAGGGGCGTAAGATCAGGGGACCTTGGCGGCCAGGCAACAGGACCTCCTCTACCGATCCACCTTGGATTATTTTCATTCAAATTATCACGTATTATCTTTGCAAAATGTGCTGGAGCTCCATCTAATTGCAGCTGCATTCGCCTTCTCCTCAACAATGGCACTTTTTCCATGACAACGTGATTCCTGAAAATTCTAATAATACATGTTGATCAAGCCTGTTTATTACCACGTAAGGTCCGATAAGTTAATCGTGGATCATTCCCGCCCATACATTTATAGCAAATTGGCTCTGGAAAGCTGTCTCCCTTACGACGTTTGGGTTTTCGACAGCGCAAACATGGAGGTTTCTATAATTTGTTATACCCGCCCTGGTGAAAGTAGCTTTATCTGTCTACAATATTCTCCTTATAAAATTGACATCACTTCTTTGCTGTGAAATTATCCAGTTACAAAAAACTGATCTGGCACGATGGTCCATATTTCCTAAATGTTGAGCACGACGGAAGTGATAAGGATTAAGGCCTTCTTGACCTCGATATGCCTAATCTAATAGACAGGCGGCTGATACTTGTCGTAGGTTCAGCGCGTATTAATCGTAATAAATCCTCTTCCAACGTGTACGTTAATATTCACGCTGGACTCGTGTTGTGTTTGGAATAATCCTTGTTTGGGAAAACGTCGATGTATTGCAATGAATGTCCTATACCCAAGTACTGGCCTGTTGGATATCGACGCCTGTATTTTTCGACAGCAACGCGTGCATTTCCATTAGAGAACAGGTTTACAAAATGCATATTGGCTACATGAGAAGGTGGTGGATCACGCAAATGTATCATTGTAATGATTAAGCGTTTACTTAACACAAACTGTCCTTTTAATTTTCACACAAACTTAAAATTGTTAAAACACAGAACACTGAGAGTATATGTGTGAAAGTGTCACACGATTGGTTAGCGAACAACTGAACTATTTAATATTACTTACCAATTTGAGTTTTCGATCATTTAAAAGATTTGGTTAGATAACATCACTATACCTAAACGGCTACAAACGCCATTTTTCCGACAAATTGGTGTTCGAATATTTTATGAGTTAGGTAGTAACAATGTTTTAATAATTACAAATAAAATAACCATGCCATGGGACATTTTTTCGACTTACAGTTCATTTTTTTTAAAAAGTAGAGGTTTTTTTAAATAAAAAAATCGTTTAAGTAAAAAAATGTGATTTTCCCATAATTTGTTACATTCTTTACAAAAACCTGGCTTAGTGTGCAAATTAACCAATAAAGTGACTCAAAAGCTTTAAAAAACCGTAAACAGAATTAAAATCAAGCCCATAACTTGGGAGATATGATGAAAAATGTGAAAAGCTATCACCAACACACAAGGGGTCACTTGCCGACGAAACAGATTGTATTTAATTTAAAATTATTTCTATTTATCAATAAAAATTTTCATTTAAATTGAAAATAAAGGCAACACAAAATCCCATATGATTGTGTTTACGTTCCATTGGAAAATAAAAATCTTTATTGCCTTAACACCACTACAAGTTTTTTTTTTCATGGCTTTTTATGTAGTGGCATTGCATAGGATCATATTGTCGTACTACCATACCATCAAACCATCATGCCATCATACACGACATAACATTATATCATCGTTCAATCGTACCATCATACAATCATATGTACCGCCGTACCATAAATACAGATTTTTGGAAAAAAAAATTCTAAATCGGATAAGCGATTCTCGAGATATCATGGGTACAGACATCCAGACGTCCAGAAAGACGGACAGACATTTTTTTTTTTCTTTTTCGGACTCAAGGATTTTCAAAACGTCGAGATAAATGATTTTGGATCAAACAAATTTTTGGCCATTTTTGACAAGATTTCAATACATTGGTCTTTTTAGACCGAAGTAATTTTCCCTTTAAACGAAAAAGTAGCATACACAATCATTTTTAATATATTTAATTTAATATTAAATAAATAAGCCATTATTGACAAAAATTCACAACAATTTATAATTTTAAGTAAAGAAAGCGTCCGCTTCGCTTAATATTCTCAGTTATACTAAACTAAACTAACATTTTTAATCATCTCTTTCGAAATCATCTTAGTTTTTTATTCCTCTCTTCGTAATTTTCGTAATGGCTTCAAGAATACTAATTTATGATTTCACCATTACGATTACGAAAATATTGTGCATTACGAAAATTTTCGTAATGTTTGAAGACAGGGCATTTAAAATGAAAAACAAAATTGTTCCAAATGAACTAATGAATGATAAAAATCACACTTTAAATTACACATTGCATTAATTAATTTCCAATCATTACAATTTTAACAAATAAATATAAAAGTTAAATAGGCAATATAGGTTTAAATAACATATTTTTGTTGTATTGAATCACATATTCCATTTTTGTCCGCTATAGCCAATTGTCAATGACGAAAAAATCTCATACCCTTACACGTATTGTTTAAAATTAGAAAGTGGTCAAGCATTTAAAAAAATATCCAAAGATTTAGGTATACGACATGTAAATACAAAAATTTAGAAGAAAATATGGTTTTGTTCTAGTTAGGTAGTAAACAAAACCGAATGCATAGTTATGTACATCGTTATCTCGAAATAAATAATACATATTTTTAAGAACACGTGAAACAAAGAAAAAAAAAGGTACGATTTTGTTGACACTTTTTTATTTGAGAATAGAAAATATTGAATTTTATGAACATCCTTATCAATATAATTAACACAAAAATCCAAATGATTTCATTACGAAATGCAATGGGAAACGAAAAAACCATTACGAAAATTTTAGTAACGTTCCGTTGCGAAAATTTTCGTAATTCGATTTCAAGAATACGATTTTAGGGTTTTCGTAATACTTTGACACTAACTCGCAATACGAAAGTTTTCGTAATGTTTCAAGAATAGCACCTCAGATCTGGTTGATTTCTTCATAATAAAGAACATATCTGTAAATTATGTACAAGTAGATGAAAGCCATGACTTAAACTCTGGTCATTCACCAATACTTTTAACGTTAAGTGAAAAAATCATTCAGAAAGAAAGAAACCCATTCCTAGTAAATAATCATACTAATTGGGCATGCTTCAGACTATCGCTAGAAGAAAAAATTAACTTAATGGTTCCATTAAAGACTGAAGAACAATTGGACAAAGAAGTTCACAAATTTGTAAACGATATACAGCAATCAGCTTGGGAAGATACTCCTGAAATTAAAACGAAAATCAAGGGAAACAATTACCCTATGGAAATTAGGGAACTCCTCGCAGAAAAAAGAAGAGCGAGAAGAGTATGACAACAAACAAGGGCCCCCAAGATAAAACTCATTTGAACAATATCACTCAACAATTAAGAAGAGAGATCAAAGAATTGAAAGATGAATCAATCAGCAACTATTTAAGAAAATTAACTAATCATAACAGTACTGTGTAGAGGTTGTAGCACTAATAATTTCACGGACACTCTTGTGGTTTCAATTTATTAAATGCTAATTTATTTTGTTTGTGTTAATACACGTTTTAATTTATAAATTCAGAATTACACTTGATTTTTATATATATAATTTTATATATATATATAATTTATATATATAATTATAATTATATATATATAATTTATTTATTATATATATAATTTTTCACCACTATGTTTAAACACTCGTTTTTATGAAAGGCAAAAATATTTTGTTTTTATGGCCAAAATGGATATTTTGGAGCGCGCGATACTAATTATATAAAATCTCAAAACCATCTGTCACGAAGCCAAAAATTGTTTTTTTTTGTTGTTTTGTTTCGTAGTATCAATTGCTGTTGTTTTTTTTAGTGTTGACACACGAACGATCACTCGGTTGCTTTCCAAAAGCGAGATGGAGTAAAAACAGAAAAATATAATTTAGTGTTCAATTATATTTTCTATTGTCCATCTAATTTCGCTAGATGACAGTACGCCACACAAAAGATATTTTGTGCGCTAACCCTATATTGTCGTGGTGAGCTAATGTCAATTTATATAAGTAAACAATTAATTTATATAAATTGAATGAGTGAGCCGCTACAACTGATTATTCTCTTTGAAAAGCAACCAAAAGCATCAAAAGACCAATAATGCAGATTCCCCCAATAAAAATAGCAGGTGAGAAATGGGCTAGAAATAATGAAGACAAAGCTCGAGAATTTGCCGAACACCTCGAAAAAATATTCCAGCCACATGAAGACCAAACGTTGGAAGCCGAGATAATAACTGAACAAGCTGTGCAAGAAAGTAAAGAAATCCTACCCACAACACCAAAAGAACGAAAAAAGCTCCTGGGTACGATCTTATTACTGCAGAAATCTTAAAAGAACTGCCAAAGGAAGCTCTGGTGAAACTCACCAATCTCATAAATGCAGCATTTAGAATCAAATGTATACCAAGCTTATGGAAAATTGCAGAAGTAATTATGATCCCAAAACCTGGGACACCACCACACATAACATCGTCTTATAGGCCAATTTCGCTATTGCCAGTCATGTCCAAACTCTTTGAGAAGCTTCTGGTAAAAAGATGAAATCCGATAATCGAGAGTAGAAACTTGATCCCAAATCATCAGTTCGGTTTTCGCAACCAACACTCAACAATTGATCAAGTACACAGAATAACCAGTATAATTGAGAAAGCATTAGAGGAAAAAAAAAGTCTGTTCAACAGTATTTCTAGACGTTGCACAAGCGTTTGATAGAGTGTGGCATGAAGGACTTAACCACAAGTTAAGGAATCTTCTACCAATGCAATTTGCTAAGATACTGGAATCTTACTTGAAAGATAGGTTCTTCAGGATTAAGTTAGATGATACATTTTCTGAATTGAAAGAAATCAATGCAGGAGTTCCGCAGGGCAGTGTATTACGGCCGGTTTTATACCTACTATATACTTATGATCTTCCTACATTAGAAAACAACACAGTGGCAACTTTTGCAGATGATACGGCGATCTTAGCTGTTGGAAAAAGCAACGAAGAATCAACACAGAAGTTACAATCAGCTATAACTCAAATATATAAATGGACAAAAAGGTGGAGAATAAAACTAAATGAAGCTAAATCAGTTCACATCAACTTTACAAACAGACGATTCGAACATATTCCGATTACCATAAATCGGGAAATAATACCGCATGCGAACACAGCTAAGTATCTCGGCATGACCCTAGATGCTAAACTATGATGGAAAGCACACGTCAAGAAGAAAAGTGAAGAATTAAGACTTAAATACAGAAAAATGTATTGGCTGATGGGAAGGAACTCTTCTTTATCAACATACAACAAGCTTCTACTTTATAAGCAAATATTGAAACCGATTTGGACTTATGGTATTCAGCTCTGGGGTTGTACCAAACAGAGCAACGTAAATATCATCCAAGGATTTCAGAATATGGTATTAAGGAACATAGTTGATGCACCTTGGTATGTCAGGAACAATGACCTTCATAGGTACCTTAAAATGAACCTCATCTTAAACGAAATTCAGGAAAAAGCACGGAGACACGAAGAAAGGCTCCGCCAACATGTGAACATTGAGGCAACTCAGCTCCTAAGCATCACGAATTTAGTTCGCAGACTTAAAAGAACCAAACCTTTTGAGCTGGTGTGATTGAACCACAACAAAGATGTGGTTTACTTCAATTTACCAAACACTATGGAACGCCAATGGGAAGAATCCATAGATTAATTTAAGTTAGTAAATTAAGTCAGAAACAAGTTGCTCATTAGTCCAGGAGACTAGATTGTAATTACATAAAATAAATAAATTAAATTTATTTTAAATATAACAAAAAAAATATTTGCTGTGGGAAATCTGGAAAAATTCGAATTTCCAAAAATTATTTGAAAATTTGTATAAAGTCAGCCTCTAGAGGGTTATGTCTGGAAAAGTATTTTATTAATGTGACTTGTCAATAACTATCGCAGGAAAGAAATTCAGTTCAAGTTTCCCGTAAGAAATCTAGGAAAATTTGACAAAGTTTCCAGCCGAAAGAAAAAAATGAATGTATCCAGCCTCTAGAGTGTTTTGTCTGGAGGATGGTTAGATTGTTGTGACTTGTTAATAGCTATTGCAGGAGAAAAATTCAGTTCAATTTTCCCGTGGGAAATCTGGGAAAATTCGATTTTCCAAAAATTATTTGAAAACTTGTATAAAGTCAGCCTCTAGAGTGTTATGACTGAAAATGGATTGCACTGATGCGACTTGTCAATAGCTAGTTCTAGAAAAAAATTCAGTTCAGGTTTCCCATGGGAAATCTCGAAAAATTTGATAAAGTTTCCAGCCGAAAGTAAAAGGAGAATGTATAAAATCAGCGTCTAGAGTATTATGTCTGAAGGTGTATTAGATTGATGTGACTTGTCAATAACTATTGCAGGAGAAAAATTCAGTACAAGTTTTCCGTGGGAAATATCGGAAAATTCGATTTTACAAAAACCGAATCGAACTAACACTCTAGAGCAGCCTCTATTTTATTCCAATTTTAAATATTTTTTTGGGTTTCGCGAATTGTTCACAATTTTCCACGAGGAACCGGAGCCAGGTTTTGCCATATAAGAATATTGACAAAGGTCTTCAATGCTATCTTTGCATCGTAATTTTTAGGCTAAACACTACCGATTGATAACGACTTCATTTTTTATTTTCAGCTGGGATAAGCCAATCTCCATTACCAATTTTTTTTACTTTCGGCTGGAAACTTTCGGCTAACTTTAGCAGTATGTAATTGACTTGCTGTGATTGACTTAAAGACTATAGATACACCAAGTGCGTTGTGCGTCATCCTCTAAACTCCACAAAATCCAAAATTTTGGTCGCAATTTTCTGAATACAGTTCATCATGTCATAGAATATATGGAAAATTTTCGAATGATTTTTTTGACCTGGGTTTAGCGAAGGTAAGATTTTCAGTGTTAAATTGTCGTTCGGTGACATATAAGGTAACAGCAAAAATTTATTGGCCCAGGAAATGTCGCTTCTGTTTGTTTATTATTGGTACAGTCAAATATTTGTTTTTTGACATTCAAAACTGGTCCTCCCACTATTGTTCATTGTTTTGATTAAAAACTAAAAAAAGGGATTGCAAAGTAAAATGAAAATTTTATATACTATTTACAAAATCTATATTAGCCACTTTTGGGTTCATCCACCGAAGACGCAAACATCAACAAAAGGTCAATTCAACACAGAAAAAAAAGATTGCTATTATTAAACAAAACTTGCTATATTTAATAAATTTTACCCCTTGATTTTCAGCTAATCAAGCCCCTTGATTAAATGGAAAAATGGGTTGAATAATATAATATATTTTCGTTTTTCTTCTTTTAAGAAACTCATTTTAAATTCAATGGAAGATATCATTTCTTAAATCTAGAATTATTTTGCTAAATTTATTATTTATTTTTAAATGGTTATTATTTATGCCAAGAATGTGGCTCCTGCTTAAGCGAAGTACAATTTCGATTAAATTTAATACGTCCTCATCTAAAATAAAATTTTAATTTTACTGGAATGAAGAAATAATTTGCTTTTTATAAGAATTTTCTATTAAATTTACATCGGAATACTTGCTTTATTTGAGAAAGGGTAAGATTAATTCGATATCATTCTTGCTTGAATATAGAATATGAATTATCTATATTCAAGCAAAAATGATATTAAATTAATCTTGCCCTTTCTCAAATAAAACAAGTATTTTGATTTAAATTTAATAGGAATCCTTATCAAAAGCAAATTATTTCTTAATTCAAGTAAAATTAAAATTAGATTTTAGATGAAGGTGTATTAAATTAATCTTACACTTTCTCAAATAAAGCAAATATTCCGATTTAAATTTAATAGCAAATTATTATCAAAAGCAAACTTTTTCTTAATTCAATTATAATAGAATTAAGAAATATCATAATTAGCTTTTGATAAAAATTTTCGATTATTGCATAGAAATTGGGATGGGAACTAAGACGCTTTAAATTTTACCAAAATTAATTTTAACTGCAGCTTGATATGTCAAATATGTACTAAGAAAATATTTATTTTTGGGAAAAGAGTATTTTGTAGTATGAGAATTATGTAGTAATAAAAATGCATAATATAATTTTTAAAACAGTATATTTCGTTTTAATTCAAATTCAATTTATATAAAATAATAATTAATATAAAATCAATAGACATAACTATAATATTAATAATAATAAAATATTTGGTAATATAATGTTATAATAATATAAATATAAAATTAATCTAATTATAATAATAGTTATAGTAATATTGTATTATAGTAATAAAGCCTCAATTATAATAAAGTTTTTTTTTTTAAATGAGCGCTGGTTCGTCTTTTGTCAGATGGTTTAGTATAGTTTCAAGTAGCGTATTTGTAAAATTACTATTACTAGAGATTTTTGTAACAAAAGCCAACACTGAGTCTTTTACTTTTTTTTAAATTGCTCTATGTTAATATTATTTTCTTGTAAAACCTTTTTGGAATTATTAAGGTTGTGCACCTCAGTAAACTCACAATTATTTTTGGATTCAGACATCAATGGTACTGTCGAATTTGTCGGAAAGGTATTATTTTCACTCTCATGGTTCTTGATTAAATGTCCCTTAAATGATGATATATTTTTAAACACTGATGGACAACTAGATTGACATTTATATTCATCAGAAGTCTTTATAAAATGTGTATATTTTAAATGTCATACATAAATATTGGTTGTTTGAAATCATTGGAAACATGAAACAATTCAACATGATTACAATGTTGCTGAATTGTGTATTACGCTTTCCAAATATTGAATTTGTTAGTTATTTTTATAACAGGCTTTAATTTTGAAGTAGTCTAAAAATAGAGAGAAAAAATATGTTAATTAGATAATAAGAACTCAATGTATATATATATATATATATATATATATATATATATATATATATATATATATATATATATATATATATATATATATAATATATATATCATGTACAATGTTAGTCTAGTAAAGACATAAAGGCAATAATACTTATAATATAATGGCATTATAATAAAGACTATAAATAATTTCAAAATTCACCAAATTGAAAATCTTAAATGAATTTATTAAAATTAATACAGAAATTTGATTACCGTTAGCAATAATCCCGAATAAAAGCTGTAAGGTGGCGAATTAAGTTAAAAAAAGTTAAAAAATGATGTTTTCTTGCTGGTTATTCTTCTACCAGGCTTTCAAATGTAGTGGTTAAATGTAGTAAGTTTGATATTTTTGTAGTCTGGAAATAGGGAGAGAATTAATGTTAATTAATTAGATTAATTAGGAGCTTAAAATATAGTTTGACTTAGGAAGCATAGAGAAATATAATATAAAATATTAAGTTATTTAAGTAAACTACTTCAAACACTCCCTTATTTTACTTTTTTAAGTAATATTAGGGGAATTTTTCACTTAAATTTTTCCATTTTTGAAATAGCAAAAATTTTGAGTCTGGTTACAAAATTTGAAAACCAATATCGATCTGAAAATTTATAATACTTAATTGTGTTTAAGTAATAAATAAATTTCAAAAGATGTCAGCTGTTAATCATCTCGTTTGCTTTTAATGTATTTTTTGATGAATCTTTAAATTATTTAAGGCGTCCTTTTGCAGTGTTGTTCCATTTTATTTCAACGGTGTCCAACGGAGACTAAAAGGGAGAGACTTCAGCTCTTCAAACACTCCCTTAAATTTAATTTTCTTCAGTAAGAGTAAGGGAAGCTTTTTTACTAAAATTTTTCCATTTTTTAAATAGGAAAAAATTTGAGCCCGGATACAAAATTTGGAAGTCAATATCGATCTGAAAATATGTAATAATTGTAATTATTTTAATAAATAAATTTCGTTTTAGTTTTAAATGACTTACTAATCTACTGCCATTCGCTGATTTCAAAAGAGGTCACCTATTAATTATCTCGTTTGCCTTTAACGGATTTGATGAATCTTTGAATTCTTTGAGGCGCCCTTTTGCAGTGTTTTTCAGTGTTAGCTAAATTTTAATATATTAAAAAGTGTTATGCTTTTAGTGTCACTAGTTTATTACCAAATTTTTTCAATTTTAAGTACAAATTTATGTTATTCAAAATGACGAAGCTGTTCCAAATTAATCAAATATAAAACATCTTTAAACTACGTATTGAAATAATTAAATATTTATATTTGAATCATTACAATTTTAACAAATAAAACTATAAATTAAATAGACACTGGATGCGTCCGAAATGCAAAATGCACATTTAGCGAAGTGACATTTGAAAAGCTGCATGCGACTTAGTTCTTGCGTGCATTTTTAATACGTATTGTTCGAATGGTCCGAATTTAAATATTTTTATGATTTTAATGAAACGTAATTTATCACAAAAATTCGTATTCTACAAAATGTGCATTTCAAATCGCATTTCGGAAACCCCCACTATTTCCACTTATACACAACAAAAAAATTACGCACTACTCAACAAAAAGAAGGACACAAAGATGGTGTGCATCACGGCATTTTTCTACAACATAATTGATGTTGCAGATTTATGTTAAAAATAATCCGGTTGGATAAAAAAACAGAAACGCCGAGAATTCTAAAGAGATTTTAGACACACAATTTATTACACAATTAATACTTACATAAATGTATTCTCACTTTTTCCACAATAAGAAACTTTAAAAATGTATTAAAACACAAAAATCAAACTAGCACTTAGGACGTTCTCAACTCAACAGAATACAGAACAAGAAGGTCTGAAATCATAAATATTTTCGGTTTTAAAACCGTTTTAAAATATTGATGCGCATGCGTAAGTTTAGCAAGACTTGCTTATTAAAAGCATTACGTTATAGAACTAAGCGAGTGTGTGTTTATTGCAAAAAATGGTTGCTGTAATTTAGAAATATTGCTAAATTAATAAATAATTTTAAATAGAGCTTGCTAAATATTAGCAACTGTATTTAAAATATGTTATTAGTTAAGAAAGTTTTGCTAGAATTTACTAGGCCCTTCTCGTTTATTAAAATATGTTTTTATATTTTATTATGTTTTCTTTTAATTTAACTAAGCAATGCTTATTTGAAGCAACTTAAGGACATACATATCACAGCAAGCGGCTGCGGCGTGCCTTGAATATAAACGATAGTTTGAGCATAAATATAAGGATTTTTTTACAAAACCAATTTTATAATTTTACTAGAAAAATTTTCATTTTAAAAAATTAACATTTTTTTTTAATGAAATTTTTCTAATGAACTATGAAATATCTAATAAATTTATGACAATTACTGATAAGCTCTGCAGTTATTATAGTAGTCATACAGTGAAATGGAAAAACGCGAGCAACAAAGGATGAAATTTTGGATAAACAACATTCGTTAAATTTTCTAAAACCGGCTAGTGCTACCACCAGCATGTTAATCAAGTAGGTTTATACTAGAATGACAGATATTTGTTTATAACGAATTAACAAATCTAAGACAGCTGTAGATTAAATTAAATAGTTTTAGCGGGTTCTGAGTTCATCAATATCAAATATCTGTCTTTTAAAGTCAAATGAAATTAAAGTTAAAAAAATTATCATAACCATCTAAATGAAATAAGTGGCTAATTTATTTAATTATTCATTGCTGAAATTTCTATTTCCGTTTACCGCACATAATCGATATATCGTAAAACACGTATAATCGTTATGCCGTAATTTCACATTAAGTATATGTAACATTGAACCGCGAGCCACATGACCAGAAAAAACTTAAATTAAGAGGAATCACAGTACAGTAGTTGTAGTACCATACACAAACTAACAGATGATAAAAAAAAAAAAAAATTCAATTTGGCTAAATTTGGTCTCTCTTTTCAAGGATAACATTGTATACCATGAAGCAATAAAGTAATCATCAAAAATGCAATGGTGTACATTTTTATTCTTGAAAAGTGAGACGTGAACACTATCGAGCATCGAAAATAGTGATCGTTTACAATCATGTTTACAAAAAGAAATTTTACATCACAAACTTTCGACTAGGTACACAGATTTATGATTCAAACTTATATATAATTTTTAACAATGTTGAGGTAATTTGCTTGTAGTCTAAGTCGAAGAAAGGCAGGGAAGTTGAAGTGGTGCCTAAAAATTGCAAAAAATTGATTCTTACAAAATTAAGTTCAAATTTTTTTAAAAAAAATGTATTATTTGGTCCATATATTTCGATTGGTCAGTCATCATCAGTGGACTGCTAAAAAACTACAAATTAACGTACCTTAATATGGAAAGCTGCAATAGCGTTAAATGATACATATAGGAAAATAATTATAGATTTAAGAATTGATATTTTCTATTGAATGAAACACCAAAATGTAATACCCTATTCGATCCAACACTCCATTTAATAAAGGGGCTTGATTAGCTGAAAATCAAAGGGTACAAACTAGTAAATATGGGATTTGTTTTATAGAATAGATAACGAAATCTATTTTTTTCTGTATGCATGAATATGCACAAATTTTGCATGTAACTGAATAATTATGTTGAATTTAAGTTTTGCTTCATTATTTAAAAAAAAAGTCTAAAAAAAATACAAGTTATATTTTTAATACCATATTAAAAATAGTGATCTGATTTAAGCAAAATCTTTCTGGTTAGAAATACAAAACGCATGCTAATTTTAACCACTATTTTGTTTAATATTGTACTGCCAATTAAGTCGCTTTCTTGTATTAAGCAAGGTTAATTTAATGATAATCAATTATTACATCTCTTAATTTAAATTGTAAACTTGATTAAACCGCTTTCTTGTATTAAGTCAGGTTTTGTTAATTATAATCAATTATTACATTTCTTAATTTAAATATTAAATTCTTGATTCTATAATTATTTTAGATTCTTATTTTAAGATAAATATAGTTAAATCAAATATTTTTAGTTTATATTGAGCAAAAACTAATTTATTTTTAAATTTTATAAATTTCTTGAATTAAAAAATGGAATTTTCTATTCTAAGTAAGTTCATTTCTTTCTGTGAAGACATTATTTGAGGATGCAGAAAATTCCCTGATAGGTAATTTTTAATATGTATTCTAAAGCCAACTACATGTTATATCCTTTAGATTATTGTGCTGTTTCGAATGAACGTCGAAACGTTTCACGTGTATGTGACGGGCACCAATTGTATGAGCATCTCCCCTAAAGAAAAATTTTGCATAACTTTAGTGTAAGTTTTTGAAGTGTGTTACTATTCATAAATTGTCTGTTTCAAATTTTTAGTTTTCTAGCACATGGACTAAATTTTGCAAATCGGCCTTTCATTTTCGCATACGATACCCAAGGTTATATTACAAACTTGTACACACAATATATTACAACCAATTTATATGGCTCCTCGTTGCAAAGAGGAATGGAAAGAAATCAGCGATGATTTTTTAAGGATTTGGTAAATGCCAAACTGTAGCGGGGTAGTGGATGGCAACATATTCAGATGTTTAAGCCTAGGAAGAGTGGGTCAAAGTATTTTTCGTACAGAAAGTCATTTTCAATAGTACCAATGGCAATTTGCTATGCAAAATACCGATTTATTATGTTAGATGACGCCAGGTACTAATTTAAAAGTACCCTTCTCACTCGAATAAGATTTGGTTGAGAGAAATCTCTGTCCTAAATGGTACAGCAATGACTGAGGAACAGCGGGAGCGAATTCTAGTAAATTCATAGTTTCCAAGTAATTTGGTAAATGAATGGCTGGCAGGTGACACCAGAAACGATTTGACTTTTCGAATATTTTTTAGATCGTTAGAATATTCTTCCTGCTGAATGTGCTTAATAATTAACCCTTAAAGAATTGTCTATCCCTGTCACCGAAAGTGGCTGGAACGGCGCGACTACGGAACCTGTTATTTTCAAAACAGATGGTAAAATACCAGTTTTACGTAGATTAACTCTTGCTTTTATTAGTTGTATACGAATCGAAGTACAAATTCAAAAAGACAGAGCGTAGATATAGATAGCTGGAATGTTTTATAATAAACTTCCATTCACAATCTTTTACATCCAAAATCGCTGGATGGACTTTCAGGCGATTTTCAGATGTTTTCGAAATTTTCTCTACTGATTGTTTTGGAATGATTAAAAAAGGATCCCTCAAGAAGTCTGTCCCATTCCACCAAGCAGAATTAGTTATGAATTCAGAAGGCATTTGTTCATGAGAACCGGCATCTGAAGAACTTTTCAAAGTTTGAAATATAATACCAACGTTCAGGTAAAGTTAAATCCTGAATTTTTGAGATTCGATTGGCAACGAATTTTTTTAATCAAACCTTGATGGCACAGATTTGATGTGATTTCTGGAGTTGATCTACCTTTCAGTAACCTTAGTTTTGACATAAAGGATGTTTAAGCACAATTATTCGAACAATCCTTATCCGGTGCCGTGACGCTTTACGATTCGTGGTGAGAACACATCTTGAAATAAAAATGTTTCCAATAGTGCAGCTCCGTTCCCACAGCTTTTGCATAAATGATTTTGCTGTGAACGCAACCAAGTAGTTTTTAAATGAAAATATAAATTGATCTACTTCGGTGTCCCAATTTATTCCTAATACTGCCCGGAATAGATTTAGACTGCTCGATGATACTTGCGTGCGAATTGCAAGAAATGAGGCACTTGCTGTTCCGTAAGTTACCGTAGACAATTTGTAGTATTTGAGTGATCCCGCGGTTGAACTCCACCAAATACGTTGCAAGTTTTATTGAATAATGATCAGTATATGGATTAGCATCCGGCGGTACATTTTAGTTAAGTTCCCGCAGTCAAGGCAATTTGATCTCTTCATAATCGAATCGTTGGCCCTATTATTGAACAATCGTTTAATGAGTTACTCGACGACGACTTTGCTGATGCATTGAAAACCACCCTTAATTTGGTCGTGCTACTGCTTTCGCGCATTACCGCATGATGGGAAAGCTAATATATTTTCCCAAATTTGCAATTCGATTGATCAGGGTTGCTTATTTCTTTCATACGTGTATGAAGCATCGGATTGGAATTTAATCTCTTTTCCAAATTTGAATATTGTTGCAGCGCACTGATTGACGAGTCTCCTAATTGAACTATATTCGATTTTATTGGAAGAGCAACACTATAGCTTCTTGACTCTGTGCGAACAACATGAGTAGAATAATCACCTTCGCATTGTTTCTCTTCGATTGACAACTTTTGAGGATTATCGAATTTGTTGTGCTTTTTTACGAAGAAACATCGATCCCGCAGCGAAATTTTATGATCTTTAAATCTATTGTAAGAGTCCAGTGTATGGCTGCCGTTGCAATAAAGATTTAAGATACAGAACGGATATTTATTTGATTTTGAGAAGCATGAGTTGCGTTGAGAATTTCACACCGTAATTGTAGAATTTCGACTAACTCATTAAACGTAAAAATTTTATCAACGAGAGACTTGCGTTTACTACTTCAATTCGAGAAAGTTCATCCAAACGATCACTCAAATGATGGAGCAGGTTTCTTTATTTCAAAGAGGCATTTCATAAGGACCTTTTGAATTATTATTTTACTATTAAAATGATCAGCCAAAAAGTGGAAGTGGTTGAATTAACTAGTACGCCTTTCCATCACGTACACAAGATATAAGGTAAAGGAATTTAGCGACATTGCCCAATTTTTCAGGCAATTTTAAAGAGACTATGGTAGCAAGACTTCCTGAATTCGTTTCAATATGATCTTATTTAATATAGTGATATTTTCGAATACATCCCGATCCACACCGGACCCGTTATCAAGTGATTCCAATATCGTCTGAGTTTGGTCATACTTCGAGTACGCAAGCCGAAGTCGATTTAATACGGACTCTAATTTACCAACCGTTGTATAATAGTTATTCGTAAACTTATTTCTAAAGTACGTTACGCGAGATTTAAGGCCTGCTCTAACGTTTTTTAAATGTTGAATATTTCCCTCAACCTTATCTATTTGATGTTCGTCATCATAACAGCGTGTATGGTGTAAGAGCGTGTACGGTGCTCCATAACATTTTACGGTACAGCCAAAGTTACCAAAACGAACCATCAATATTTCCAATATGTGAAGTGCTGCTTGGCCATAATGAATACGGCAGGTGGGTTAGGACACCCATTGAAGCGCCTCCAAAGTTTCCTTGACGACTTTTGCAACATGTGGCCGAGCGTTGTCGTGCTGAAAGATCACTTTATCATGTCTTTTGGCTTATGGTGGTCGTTTTAGCTTCAATGCTTACTTGCATGAATTGCTGTTGATAACGTTCTCCAGTGATGGTTTCGTTAGGCTGGAGTAGCTCATAGTAGATAACTCCGAACTCATCCCACTAGATGCACAGCATAACTTCTTGCCATGAATATTCAGTTTGACCGTTGAAATTGATGCATGACCGGGCTTACCCTACAATTTTCTGCGCTTTGCGTTATCATAGTGGATCCACTTTTCGTCGCCCGTCACGATGTGATACAGAAACCCCTTCCAATTTTGTCTTTGGAGCAGTTGTTCGCACGTGAAAAAACGGCGCTCGACGTCTTTTGGCTTGAGTTCTTACGAAACACAATTTCCTAATTTTTGCACCGCATGCACATGGCCTTTAGACGGTTTTGAATCGCTTGTTGAGTCGCTCCCAAAGTTAGAGCGAGCTCCTCTTGATTTTGGCTTGAATCTTGGTCCAATAACGCCTCCAACTCAGCGTCTTCAAACTTTATTGGCCTCCCTTCGCGTTCTTTGTCACTGGTGTCAAAATCGCTATTTTTAAAACGCCGGAATCAGTACTCACATTTTTTTATTGATGTAGCGCATATACTTCACACAGCAATCGAAGTCCATCAGCTGTACTTTTCTTCAAATTAAAACAGAAAAGCAGCTCTAACCTCAAATTGTGTTTTGTTGTTACAATGGTTGACATACAACTATAGTTTCAGTGCAGTCACACTCAAGGTGTATAAGAAGGACGAGGACAAGCCGGAGGCTCCGAAGTCATCTTCAGAAAATACCGCGGTGCTTGATAGCTCATCTGCGTGCCCGGAGGTAGCCAGCCAAGCGGAAACTCTCTCCACGGACACGGAGATGTCAACGTCCATGGAACCTTTAAAGAGGCTCTCAGAGTACTTCTCATCAGGGGATGACTCTGATGTTACTGTGGTGAAGAAGAGGCTGTAGAGATGACACTGACATTTCTTCAAGTCAACCTTCACCACTCTAACGCAGCATCAGCTGCTCTAATTTGCGGAATCGCTGGAACTTCTGATGGAGACTCATTTTCCTGGTTGTTCCGAATCTGTACCTAGCATATCAGTAGGTAAAAGGGCAAGTAGCCTCATAGGCCAAATTATTAGCAGAAAAAAGATCCTGTGGGCGATAAACAGTTTTAAACCATATAAGTTATTATCCCTGCGGTTATTCAACAAACTACGGATCTAACAACTTCCTGGTTAGAGGTAATTTTCAAAGGCAGCCTAGAACTATGTCACATTCCTAGTAAATGGACAGAAGTAAAGGTTGTTTTCATACCTAAGGCAGGAAAACGCTCACACTGCAATCCCAAGGACCTTAGACCGATTAGCTTGTCTTCCTTCCTTTTTAAAACACTGGAAAGAAAAATAGAAGCTCATATTAGAGGCACGATTGTGTCGGAAGGGGAGATCTGTAGAGACGGCTCTTCATTCTCTTGTATTTTTCATTGAAAAATCTTTCCAATATAGAGACTACGCAATGGTAACCTTCTTGAATATTGAGGGGGTCTATAACAATGTGCTTCCAGGGGCTATAACTCGGGCAGTGGATGAATCACTCAAGGACTGGATAGATCAGATGCTAAGAGGCAGGATCATAAATGCCAGTTTTGGGGAATCCTCCGTCAGAAGATTTGCAAGCACAGGTACGCCACAGGGTGGTACTGTCTCCTTTTTTTGGAACTTGGTCATAAATGACCTGTTGTTGAGACTGGAGGACGGTGGCTTCAAGGTGGTTGCCTATACGGATGATGTTGCTATTGGTGTCCGTGGTAAATATCCCGGCACCCTTATTGAGCTTATGCAAAATGCCCTGGGCACTCTTTCATTATGGGCCAATGGCTGTGGGTTGAACGTGAACCCACACAAAACCGAATTAGTTCTCTTCTCTAGGAAATATAAACTTCTTCACATCGATCCTCCCACTTTAAATGGGTTCAGCTTGGCTTTTACAGTTGAAGCGAAGTTTCTGGGTCTCGTTTTGGATAGCAAATTATATTGGAAACCTAATATTCTGGAAAGGGTAAAGAAAGCTACGGTAGCGCTATACTCTTGCAAAAATGCCATTGGGAATGGATGGGGGCTAGAGCCCCGCATGGTACATTGGCTTTATACCGCAGTAGTCAGACCCATACTCTTGTATGGAGTAATAGTCTGATGGCCTGCTCTGGACAAAACTGTCAACCAAAAGCTGTTGACAAAAGTTCAGAGAACAATCTCTCTGTGGATCAGTGGTGCACTAAGGAGCACATCCACTCAGGCACTAGAGACTCTGCTATTTTTGACTCCTCTAGATATCTTGGGGAAACAGTTGGCAGCTTGTACTGCCATACGGCTGAAATCCATCTTAATGTGGACCTGCAACAATACAGGGCACTCATCTATTTTGTGCAACAAACAAATTCCCAAGACCACCGACTATACTGTCCCGTCACTATCTTTTCACACAAAGTTCCGGACTAGGATCCCATCCAGGAAGAACTGGATGATGGGTGCAGTTTTGGAACCAGGAGTTATAAACTTCTTCACTGATGGTTCAAAACGGAATGGGAAAGTCGGGGCTGGAGTGTTCTGCGAGGAACTCCTGTTAAATCTCTCCTTCCGTCTTCCCGACTACTGTAGCATTTTTTAAGTTGAAGTAACTGCCATAAAGGAAGTCGTAGACTGGTTGAGGTATAATGTAATATCAGTTTGTGATATTCGCATATATACGGACAGTCAGGCTGCCATTAAAGCGCTTCAACCACACCTACTCACGTCGAAAGTAGTCCAGAACTGTCTCTCATCTCTTAACGAGATGGCAGATCAGTTCAACATCCACATTTTATGGGTGCCAGGACATTTCATAAGTACAGGGAATATAAACGCCGATGAACTGACTCGACGTGGTACAACGGACCACTTCTCAGAAAGCAGAAAGGATATTGAAATGCCTCTTGCGGTATGTAAACTGCTGCTTCAGGAAGAAGCTAGCAAACTGACGAATGACAGATGGTCAAGTATCACCTCTTGCGTAATAACTCGGCAGGTTTGAAGTTGGGCTTGGCGAGATCAAAACAGCTGATCTCACTTCAGCGAAGTCAGATCAGTGTAGTTGTTGGAGTGATTACGGGCCACTGTCTCATAGCGAGGCATGCGAGTAGACTTGGTGTCTTCTCACATGACTACTGTCGTAGTTGCGAGGACGAAGAGGAGAAAGAGACAGTACTTCTTTGCACCTGCCCTCGTCTGGCACGAAACAGACTAAAGTTTCTAGGGGCACCCCCTCTTCAAGGACCAGACGGACCTCTGTAGGATGGACGTCAGGAGTATCCAGCGCTTTGTTAATAGCTCAAAATGGTTCCAATGAGATGGAGGAAACAATTATACATGGTATGGCTACGGACCATTTTTGTGTCTATGCCTGGTCCTAGTGGACCGCCATCCAAACCTAACCTAACCTAACATGGTCGACATAGTTACAAAAAAATTCCATTGTTTACACTTCAGCGAAATGACACATACTGTTTTTTAGAGGGAAATGATGACGCTTTAACAAGAATATGGTTACAAGATGGTTCGGTGCGATTTAATACTAGTTACGCCATCTTTTGTAAATCCCTCAAAACTTATTTTTATACCCAATACTTCGTTGTCATAATACCTATATTACCTACTCGTCGTCACTCTCAGTCTCATACTTCAATTTATGTAAAACTGCCTGAATTTCCATCCGAGCAAATGTTGCTTTTATTTAATTCCTTGAGTGAATCTACTGAGCTTACGGCAAACTTAGTGTTTCTATCCTCCTCCATTTCCTGGTCCATACCAGGTGCAAATTGAGATTTGAATTTCGAGGATTTGTTGGAATAATACCTTCACTATGCCCAACTCATCGTCGTTGACACCTTCCTTCTTATCCGCCATTGGTCATTTTATAATTACTGCTTGTTTTATACAATTAAAATTAATTTTGAGATTAATTAAGACTGTGTCCCAAATCTGTAATAAATACTTTTTAGTACTAATTTTAGACATTTGTTTGTAAAAATCGCACACACCCTACCTATCGGAATAAAATAAAGCGGTAACGACGACCAAAATTTAGCATCAGCGCTCGTAGAACGACTAAAGACTGATTTACATTCAAAAAATTTTGCAGATGCAAATGTCAAATCAAAAATTCGTTTTCTTTACACATAAAAAGTAAATTTAAACAAAAAAATGTCATAAACCAATGCAAATGATTGGTTTTCTTATTTATGTAACCTTATTATAGTTATTTATTCACGCAGCGACGAATTTACAGAAAAAAGATGAAACTCGACATCTGCAAAAAAAGCAGATGAGGTTTTTTGGGTTTGTTTCTCGGGTTTCAATTGACTTTTTTAAGCAGGTGATTATTTTTTCTCTTTTTGTCTTTGTACTTTTTCCTATGTTGTGTTTCAATTTTTTTGCAGACGTCGATTGTCGTTGAATGTAAATCAGTCTTAAAATGTGGTATAGTGGAAAGTTTTTGAAGCTGAGCAGCCTCAAATATTTTGTCTAAAATCACGGCTCCAATCGTCAGTTGATGTAGTCGCCTTAGCGTTTTAATTCAAAGAAATTGATTTTCTTCATTCGTTGTTATGAAGATGCATTCTTCAGCAGCGACCGTAATTATGGGTTAATGAGTGTTATTGTGAGTACCGTGAACATCTGATGAATATCCAGAAATCGGAAATTGTTCAATGATTATAATAATTCGATTTGTGGTGTAAATATTGGTCGTGGAATAGTTTAGGCCAATTTCTTATTACTGCGGATGTTTATGTTCTATTCGCTTATTTTTACACACAGTCCAATTTTCAAAAATATTATCTTTGTTTTCCGAATACTTCCCTGGCAATGCCATTATGTATTAACAATGAAATGAATTAAAACTTCGTTCTCGACCAATTCTTAACAATTCAATAGCTTGAATCTAGAAAAAATATGCATTAGATATTCCACTATCTATCGTAGCCACAATATAAAAGCGAACCATGAAGCTTATTTTTATGTGAACCATTGACGTCAAAAGTGGCCATTTTCTATCCAAAAGTCTCCGTATTTTCCGGAAATTAATGTATTTAAAGTAGGCGGGGAAATTTACCAAACAACTGTTGCATTATTGACGATTGCAACCCTAATTTTAGACAAAACATTTTATGGCATTACAACTTCAAAAAATTTCCACTATACCATATTTCAGTCGTTCTGCGAGCGCTGATGCTAATTTTTGTATGGTATTACAGCTTTATTTTATTCCGATAGGTAGTGCATTCTCGCTATTTCCAATCGTCAATTGACGATTGGAAATAGAGAGAAAGCACTACCTATTGGAATAAAATAAAGCTGTAATACCTTACAAAAATGAGCATCAGCGCTCGCAGAACGACTGAAATATGGTATAGTGGAAATTTTTTGAAGTTGTAATGCCGTCAAATATTTTGTCTAAAATCACGGTTCCAAGTATAATAAAAAATTGTGAATGTAGGGGAGTATTTTTCAAATAAATGTTTAAAAATTAATACTAAAAAATATTTATCAGAGGTTTCGGACACAGTCTAAAGAAGAAATCTAAGTTAATTAATAAGGTTGAAGGGAATTACCTACTTATGTACGTAAAGGGTGTTCAAATTTGAGGTATCTTTTTAAATACTCCGCCATTTATATTTTTTGTAATAGAGTACCATTTGTTATTTGACAGATTACAAGTACAATCATTCCGGTTAGTTAAAATGGATCGCTCCTCGAGTGAACAACGTGCGTTTTCATTATTAGAACTTATTTTAAATCAAAATGGCAATGCAATTACAGTGAATGGAGCTCGATATCGAGAGATGATTAGAAACTTTTTGTGGAGCCAATTGGAAGATATTGATGTGCAGATTATGTGGTTTCCACAGGTTGGGAAAATGCCACACAGCAACGGAATCAATCGATCTTTTGAAAGAGAAGTTTAATAATCGAATAATTTCTCGAAGAACAGACGTAAATTGGCCACCAAGATCATGCGATTTAACGCCATTGGACTTCTTTTTGTGGGGTTTCTTGAAGAGTAAAGTTTATACGGATAATCCTCAAACTGTTCAACACCTCAAAGAGAACGTCATCGAGCAAATATCACTAATTAAACCATCATTATGCGAAAAAGTTATCCAAAATTTTGGTAAAATATTAACAGCCTGCCGAGCTAGCAAAGGAGGTCACTTGAACGACATTCTTTTTCAATATTAACCGGAACCAATGTACTTTGATTTCAAATAAAAATAAATAAAGATTTCACACAATTTATGGCTTTTATTTAAAATTTAAAAAGATACCTCAAATTTGAACACCCTTTATTACCAGAAGGAGTTATGTTATATGCAGTATTTTGGGTAAATGTAAACTGTCTATATGTTGTTTATACATTTCTCTAGACTGACGCCTTTTTACGAATGAGCTCATGCTTAAAAAGGGGCGTCCCTAAATGTTAGTAATCAATTAAAATATATAAGTAAATAATTTCTCCGGTCCGTTTGGCTTTATTATAGTGATATTTAACTGTATTAGGTCCGAGACACGTAATCGCCTTTAAAGCGCCGCGAGAGGCGCCACAATTTTTATGAGCCAAAGGTGATAACCGGTTATTTATTTACCGCAGTTATATTTAAATTCAAATATTAACCGATAAATTAATTACCATTGAACATAAATTTAATTTTTTAATTGCAAAAAACGATTATTTTGAAATAAATTGACCAAGAAATATGTCTAATTATGCGTTTATTTATCGGTTGATCACCTTTGGCTAAGTTGTAAAACCGTAAACCAGACGTTAAATACTCTGCGTAAAATGGCTAGTATAAAGTATATCTATAGGCACAAGTTTAAACCTATAACAATTTAGCATCTCTACGACTTTCGTGTGCGTTATAAGAGACGATTAAAAATACGATGAGAACGACCTGTCGTGTCGACAACAACATATTTACTGTATACGAAAGTAAATATTTGAAGAAAATAAACACTGCGCAATGCTGCAGTCATCGAATGGTCTTTAAAGGGGACGCAACTGTTATTCCTCTTGTTAATTTTACATCAGAAATAGTTTAACCTATGCAACAAAGAGCTACCTTAACTTTCCCTCGCTGAAAACTTATTTACATTGTTTAACCTAATTTAGTGTCATGAAAAACAACAACACTCTTGATCTTTTTAAATAAAAAAACATCTCATTTTCATCTTTAATCGTAGCCGGTTTGTTCTAAATTTAGTTTACTTGTGTTTCACCTCAATACTTCATACAATTTAATAGAAGAAGCTACCTCTAGACAGAAAAAAAAACAAAAAATAAAATAAATTTAGCAAATCGCAAATAATATTAAAAATTCAAAACGCAAGGTCGATGCTAATCAAGGTAAGCATTTTATTATTTTTTTAGTAAGAAATATTACGTGTACAACATTGAATATCAAACTTACGACTTCTTGGGTCAATATTCGCAGATGGCACAGAAAATTGACATATTAAAGCATAAATAATAATACGATAATAATGTGTATGTAGAATACATCAAATCACTCTAAAAGTAAATAAAAGATTTACATAATAGTTAATCGATTTAAACTAAACCAACTTACCATTTACCGATGTCCTTGTATTTACTATATTTCGAAAATATTACAAAAACTTCATCAATGTTGCCCATCATTTTTTTGTGTTGCATGCGATGTCGCTCAACTTGATAATCAACCACAAATTTTTATTACCTCTACTAAAATATAATAAAATTTGTATTTTCGTCATTCATAATTTTTATCTTTCTTTGTGCCTCATTGCCACCCAAAAACCGTATCAATATTAATGTTGGAAATTTTATATGGAAGTTATCGTTTAGTTTATTAAAAAAAAACGTAAATTTGTCTGTAAATATTGTTTCTTGTTATATGAGCTATCGTGGACGGTGATTTGGCGTCTACTGGAGGGGGTGGGGGGATTGGTGGGGGCCAAAGTTGAGTAGAGTAACGTGACCAGCTCCATAACCTTTCAGTGGGGTGCACATTACGCGAGCTGTTCTGGTAATGTTTTAGGCAGCTGGCGTGATGGGTAAAATTGTGGAAGGAGTAACCTGGTCACAATTCGCAAGTGTACGTACTGCCTCCTCGTGGCAATCACCGGTAACTGAGGCCGTTTGGTACTTTTGACCATTTGGCACAGGCTAAAGTACGGCGCTAAAGGAGAAATCCTTGATAAAAACCCTAATCTAAGGTGGAACAGCGTATGCCGATGGGTGAATGGCTGATAGGTTAATCAGTCCAAAGTATTCGGACTCTGGATACCAGGCGCCCTCCAGTTTTATTTAGCCTTCCTGTGGTAAAGCTGGGTGTCCCACAGGCGACTTTCTTTTCCCAGCAACTCGTTGGAACAACATGTCAAAACAAGTCAAAACAGAAATCGGAGTCAAATCGAGTAGAAGTAAGCGAAATGAATTGGCTTGTTCTAGATGTGATAAAGTAGGTCATATAAGTAGGGACAAAATTGTCCAGCGATAGGAAAACAGTGAAATGTTCAACCATTTTGATAAAGTTTGTAGATAAAAGCCAGGTACTAGCCGAATTAGATATGTAGAAGATAAAGAGTAGAATAGTTCGTCAGAGAGTAGCAAGATTTGTGGAATAGGCTAGGAAAAGTAAAAATCAGTATGACAGTAGATACGAGTGCTGCAGTCAATATAATTATCACAGATACTTATTTTAAAGCAAAGAATAGAAACATCACGGTATTAAGGGAAGTTATTTCAGGAGAAAGCAAACTGTGAAATTACGGCGGCAATATTATTGTTGATAGCGTTGATAAAGTAATTCGAGCCGAAATATATTACAAAGAGGAAAATGTTGAAGGCGACGAAGTGGAACTTCACTGCTTAGATGTAAAACGCCGGTTTGTTTAAAAATAATATCTTTAATGTGAAATCAGTCCAAAAGTATGAATCTTTAAGTGGAACGGATCATAAAATCGGAAAGTTAAAAGGCGTTCAAGAGGAAATCCATATCGATAAGTCGATAATTGCAGTATACCAGCCTTACCGTAAGATTCCGATTCTTTTGAGGGGAAAAGAGTCGTTTAAACTGAAATAATTGTTAGACGATATAATAAAACGAGGGGAAGGAATATCCGAGTAGATATCTCTATTAGTAGTGGTCCTAAAGAATAAGAGCAATGATGTTAGGTTATGTATCGATATGGGACAAGCTAACAGAGCAATTAAGAGGGAGACACAACCCTCTGCCTATTTTTGATGATATTCTTCCTAATTTATCAAGAATCATAGTTTTTACGAAACTGGATGTAAAGAACGCATCCCACCAAATAGAGGTGACCAATTTGAAACGATGTGCGCTAGTGGGAAGGAGCAATCGTAATTTATATCGACGATATTCTAAGTTTTGCAAGGAATATGAAAGGACATGATAAAATTTTAGAAGAGATACGCAGAATAATCGAAAGTGCCAATATAGAAAAAACGAAATCATTTTTATGGGGCACATTTTAAATGATAGTGGAATTAGACCTTACAATATAGATGAAATTTTAGACAGCCGAATACAAAAGAAGAAGTTCGTAGTTGTTTAGGTATTTTGATTAAATACAGCTAGAGGTCTGTCTCTGATGTAGCGACGATTATTGAACCATTAAAAGTTCTGACAAGAAAGGGTAATAAATTTGAGTGATTGAACGACATTATGCCATACGGTGAGGAGGGGGGGGCGGATGGGGGGTGGGGCGTAGTGTTGATACAAGAGGACGATAAAAAGATGGCAAGGATAATAGCCTTCGCGCATCCAAATGTTTATCAGATGTCGAAGAGCGGTACTCGCAGATCGAAAAGGAGGCGCTACGAACGTTTCAAGATTTATAGTGGAAATTATGTTTGCAATCAAACTACCAATTCGGGAGCACGAATATAGCCGATTCATTGTTAAGGCTAAGTCAACAAAACTCAGAATTCAGAAAGGTGCGATGTGAAAGGTGAAAAGTATCTAAACGAAGGGGTAATGAAGGACGAGATGTGAAAATATAAGCGGTACAGACAATACAGACGATTTATCGGAGGTGAACGGAATTATAATGCGGTTTCGAATAATAAGTTGGTGGTATAGTCAAGATAGTGATGTGACGAATTATGTCAAAGCTTGCCAGATGGTACTTAAAACGAAAAATCCTGAGCCATTATATATAATGGTTAAACTACCTAAGGATTCAGGGAAACAAATCCTAATGGATTTTCTTGGCCCATTATCCAATAAGGATTACATTTTAGTGATAACTGATGATTGCAGTCGTATTGTGCTTGTAGAGATGACGTGTATCAGTGAAAAGACAATCGAAAATTTCAACCTATTTTTACAATGTTTGGAATTCCTGAAACAGTAGTAACCGATAATGGACCACAATTTACCACTCACGAATTTGGACAATTTTGTGAAACACTAGGAGCTAAGTTGAAGTACACTATATCATAATCACCATCATCCCACGGAGAAGTCGAAAAGCAGAACCGATCAATTTTGAAGCAGCTAAGAATAGCGCAATTGGAAAAGAAAATTGATAGAAATGAATTAAACATTTATTTGTCAATGTATTCGAATTTGATTCATCCATCAACAAATCCAATTCCTGCGAAACTTATGTTCAACAGGGAATTCAAAGAAAAAGTTCCGTATCTGGCAGATGAAGATTTCATATTTGATGAGGAAGTAAAGGAACGAGATATGAAGGTAAAGCTTAAATGCAAGGAATATATTGACAATAAACGAGGTGCTGTCGAAGGAAACATCAAAATAGGGGACAGCGTAATTAGTCAAAGCGAGGGACCAGGAAAAAAATTATTTTCGAACTATAAGAATGGAAAAACAGCGGTAATTCAGCGTATGGACGATAAATGTTAGCTAAGACGAACTGATTATTTAAAGAAGGTGGTTCGTTTGGCAGGGGATACCCATGCACGAGCAAAGAGAAAATATGGCTGTTAGTGAGTAAACCGGAAGTGCAAGAGTCGACTTCATTTGAAGACGACAATGTCATGATTGGGGCAGATTCACCAGATCAGCTAATTACATCGAACAGTGAAGAACTTAAAAGAACATCGAGAGTCATGAGGGCGCCGAATATGACTTCGTATAGTAATTTAAGTTTAAAAGTTAAAATCTGAATGTACATATGTATATTTTAATTGAGCAGATACATCATTACAAATTTAATCCAGTTTCGAACTAATAAACCAATAATTATGAAAAATCAATCCTATCATCAGTTGAATAATTCTTTCCAAATATTAAACAAAAACTACAATTAAATATGAATGAAAGAACTTATCTTAACCTCGAGGCTATTTGTAGTATTATAAACACATTTCTTTGTGAACTATACGCGTATTGTTTACAATTTCGGCATTCATACGCATTTTGTATATGGTTATAATGAAATGAAGCACCAATAAATTTGTTTCGAAAATAGAATAACATATATTCTGTATCATAAGCAATTTTAATTTAATAAATGCACAATATATTGGCGTACGTGTATCTTATCTATAATCTCTGTTTATAGTTTAGAAGATTAGAACTATGTCTTACTGCGATAATTTATTTTCTATAAACGTGTATTCGTGAAAAAAGAAAACTGGTTAGATTTTTTATTTAACAAATTAAAAGTAATTACAAGAATATTTAGCAGAAGTATACAAGTTTCTAGGTTTATCGTTTTGTTTTGCTGGTTCGCATCATACCAAATCTATGTATGGATCTTGTTATCTTTGAAAAACAGGTAAGCTCTAATTTACAATACGGAATTAGAGAAAATGAGCACAGCAATCCTCTGTCGCTCGTCACACAAAACCCTTTAACCAATTTATTTCCATGGAAATCACAGCGACCTCAATACCCAGGGGAGGTAGGTAGAAGTTCGATAAACATCGCTTCAGAATATTTTCTCTGGGACGCAAACCTCCCTGAGTGTACAGTCCTTGGAAATCTGGAGGACTTCGATGTTAGCATGCAACGTGAATCCTTATTACCTTATCCTAACAGAAGCTTACAAGCGTTCAAGAAATATTTTCACTTCTAATAAGTATACTGTGCGGTTAATTCTTTTGGTACCTACAAATCTCTAGAAGGCTCCAAAATTGTATTGGTTTATCTTTAAGGTAGATTAGACATAGCCGTGCCGAGGATATTAGACCCCACTAGCCTCATATCAATTATATTTAAAAAACCATGAAGAAAATACTGGCCTATAACAGTGCTACATTAACTGACATTAAAATTCAAAAGCACACTCCGAAACAAAGGAGCACTACTCGTATATTATGATAATAATGATAATTAATTAATTTTTGGAATTATGATAATTAATTAATTTTTGGAATATTAAGGGCGTTCGACCTTCAATGTTCGATTTAATTGCATCAATTGTTGTTGATAACGTTCTCCAGTGATGCGGTTTCGTTAGGCTGGAGTGGCTCGTATTAGATCACTCCGAACTGATATTCGGTTTGGCCGTTGAAGTTGATCATAGTTGATCATACCGGGTTTAACGCATGATTTTCTGCGCTTTAGGTTGTTGTAGTGGATCCACTTTTCGTCTCCCGTCACGATTCGATGCAAAAAAACTGATTTTGTCTTTGGAGCAGTTGTTCGCACGTGAAAAAATGGCGCTCGACGTCTTTTGGCTTGAGTTCATACGGAACCCAATTTCCTTGTTTTTGCACCATACACATGGCCTTGAGACGGTTTTGAATCGCTTGTTGAGTCACTCCCAAAGTTTCAGCAAGCTCCTCTTGAGTTTAATAACGCCTCTAACTCAGCGTCTTCAAACTTTACCCTTTAGTTTTGCCACTTTTAACCAGTACTCACAATTTTTATTGATGGAGCATCTTTCCCATATGTTTCACATAGCAATCGATGTCCATCAGCTGCAGTTTTCTTCAAATTAAAAGAAAAAATCGGCGCTTCTCGCAAATTGTGTTTTGTTGGCGCAAAGGTTGACATGGTTAGAGCACAAAAAATATGTTGTTTACACTTCACCGAAATGACACATACTAATTTTTAGAGGGAAATGATGACGCTTTAACATAAATATACTTGATGGTCCGATGCGATTTAATACTAGTTACGATATCTTTTGTAAATCCCTCAAAACTTATTTGTACCTACACCCAATATTATATGGGATTGCTGTTTGGTGGCCAGCTTTAAAAAGTATTGCCAACCTAAAATCGCTGATAACAATTCAGAGAACTTCCACTTTGTGTATTAGTGGTGCACTTAGAAGCACACCTACTCAAGCATTGGAGGTTCCTTTTCATTTCATACCCCTAGATATTCTGAGTACTCTAATGGCCGCGAGCACAGCTATTAGGCTTATATTCCTGGCATGTGAACCTCTAATAATACAAGAAACTCATCCATTCTCTGTAATTGAGACACCGCTGATACCACCAACTACATGCTTCCATCACCATCTTTTGAGGAGAGGTTTCGAACTGATATATTCCCTTCAGAGAGAACTGACTTTTAATTCTGAACCCTGAAGTTTTCAATTTCATTACGGATGGTTCAAAAATAGATGGTAGGGTCGGTGGTGGTGTCTTCTGTGATGAATTAAATGTAAACCTCTCATTTCGTCTCCCGAATATTGCAGTATTTTTCAAGCTGAACTAACAAACACGATTGACACGAGTCAAACGCGATAATGAAGGCCCCGGGCTGGTTGAGGTATAATGTAGTTTATGTAAGTGGTATCGCATTTTACGGACAGTAAGTCCGCTATTAAAACGCTGCGAACGTGCTTCCTTACGTCCAAGGTAACCCAGAAGTGTCATCTCTTAACGAGAAGGCAGATCAATTCAACGTGGGTACCATTGCACTTCAGTGTTGCGGGTAATGAAAAGGCAGATGAATTCGTTCGTCAGGATACAAATTGCCTCATTTTACCAAGCAAGGTAAATTTTGAAATTCCGCTCGCTGTATGTAAACTTTTGCTTCAGGAAGAACATAGGAGGGCTGCGTTACTTTTTTCGCTTCGACAGAGTTTTCGACATAATAACGATATTGTAGTACTATGTTGTTAGAAGCGAAAAAAGTGTTAGTTAAGGGATCTTAATTTTGTAGCTTTGGTACCCGAGAATACTGCTTTTGCTATTACTTCCATCAACATGAAAAGGAAAATAAAGAAACTTGAAAATAATATAAAATAGTTTAATTAGTTGGGTTATGATAGAATCTGTGAATGTATATAGATGATGCTCCTCCAAATAGTTCAATCCACGACAAGAGGACGCCAGAAACGGTGACCGAGTGTGTGCTGTGCATTTCATCGGAAGGAGATATATAACTTCTTTCAGGGAGACAATGTTGCGACACACAATGCAAATATATTTAGCGAACGCAAATAGCTCGTGCTATGTTGAGCCCGGTCACACGACTTATTCTAATGATAGGTTGAAGAGAGTTTGCGCTACTGGATTTTCGCGCCCAATTCCAGATGTTATTTCGAAGACATCCGAAATTTTACCTTCATTGAGCACCTTGCTTATTGAGCCATTCATTAAAAGCCACCATAGATACCAATTTTGACTAGACAAGAAATTCCCCATATCGTATTCCTGTTAATGCTGTAATACGCCTGCTGCAATTCCACGAATAGACCGTGAACAGGGCTATCTTTTCATAGCCCTTCTCTAGCACTAACCTCAAAGTAAAAGTTGCATTGAGTAGATGTATTGTTATTTTTCATCTGCGAGATGGTGGAGTCATCTTGACGTTGATATCACATTAAAGCACGGGAGGTTATGTTGTTGAGAAGGTGGTGCATGTATATTTAGAAGCGAGGAGAAATAATTCCGCCCACTTCGTGGACGGTTGTAGTGTCCATCTTTAATTCACCGGATTTAGCTATTTCACTTATGCAGCGACATCTATCACTCAAGGTAGAATTTTATATGTTGAGTGCCTGTTATTCGTGCCTCTTGCAGCCATGAGGGCGTTGTGAGATGGTTTTGTACTTTGTGATAGATGTCGCTGATGTGCACAAAGACTTTTAGGTCTATTTGGATTTCAGCATATCTTATGGATTGGGGCGTCGGTTACCGCCATTTTGATTATATCCCAGGGGCTCGAGTAATTTGGTTGTTCAATGCAGCTGTATTCCAACGAGTGATACTCTGAAGACGATAATTGTACGTACAAATTTCAATTCAGCAACTATCAGGAAGTGGTCTGATTCGATGTAACCTCCGCGCTAAGTTCTAATATCATTGAGGCTAACAAAATGTCTTTATGGCAAGATGTAGTCATTTGATTAACCGTTGTCCCGTCCGTTCAATTCCTTTTAATCTTGTGAAAGCGTTTATGTGGGAAGTATGAGCTGGCAACCACAAAGTTGTAGAGTAGATCAACCTCGGTGGTGCGTCCTTCGTTGTGGCTTAAGGTAGGGTGCAAAAAGTTTAGGCCAATGTGCCAATTTGAGCTGGTCGTAGAAGCATTTCGATTTTATCAGGCTTCTCGTCGTTGGCGGCTTCAATATTCATAAATGTGATATTGAAATGATGTCCACAGAATCTAAGCGTACAAATCTAATTGTTGACAGGCATGAAATTAGTAAAAAAAAAAAAATACTAACGAAATTACGAATTGAATGCCAATCATGAAACTGACACCAAATTCATGTGTATTTATGTTGTTGCTGTGGCAGAGAGTTAGTCCGTAGCGAGTTCAAACGACAATGTCATTACCAATTAGTTTTGTTCCTTACAGCGCTATGATGTCGAGCTTATACTTAGCCGCTGGTTTGAGAAGAGTCGATGGAGGCTCTCCGGGCGATTTAGGCTAAGTACGTTCCATGTTCCAAATTTAAAATCGTTTTTGTGAATCTATAAATATCCGAGGTTCAAGTTGATGTTTCGTAAAATAAGAAATACGGGATGAGCTACTAACCCAACTCTAATCACCTGTTAGGAGCACCACAGCCTTCACACTTCAGCAGAAATGTTTCTACCAGCTGCCACAAAGAGCCAATGTGAGCTGAAATCATATGCAGTTACGGCACAAGAGGTGAACCTTTCATTTATCCCCCCTCGAATATAGCAGCATGACCTCCAAATCGATTTAATTATTCAGCCTTTCTTATTTCGGGAACAAATACAACAAAGCTAATATGTATATTCAAATGACTCAAACCACAGCTTAAGTATTTAGTTCCTCGCAATATTACCACCTGATTTGCATATTATGATTATCGCATTCTTATTCTAATTTTAATAAAAAATCCTAATTTTCATAAATGATAAACAAAAATTCTTACCGCAATAAATGTTCACTTGTCCTCCAACATTGCGAAATATTTTGTTTTGAATACAAAATTTCGTCAATGAATTTTTGGTTTATTACTATGTACGTACTACTAAACTTAAATATATGACGTCGCCTGTCGCCATCATGTGTAGCGTAACGATTTACATTCACGCGGATATTTGAAATCGTCTCCAGTTCGATCGTGATAAAAATAAACAAGATGATTTTTATAAAATTTGTATTCTTTAATTTAACTTTATTTTGTATCGTTTTAATGGTTGTTTTTTTTACTAAATTAAACTACCCAACATTAAAGTTAAAATTTATATAATAAATTCGAATTTAACGTACGTAATAATAAAAAATCATAATTAAATATTTTTTTAGATTTACATATAACAGAAAAAGGCATTGAGATTATTAAGTTATTGTCTAAGAAAAGGAGGTTTTAGTAATTCAAATCGTTAAACTTTAATATCTTCTTCTTTGTGTTTTAATAATTTTTGTATTAAATTTTCAATCATATTTGCATCCACTAGGCCAATAAATTTATCAACCACCACTCCATTGCGAAACGCTAGCACAGCAGGAACTGCTTTAACTTCAAATGTATGCACCAATTCATGATTTGTGTCTACATCGATAACAGCTAAATCAATATCGGCGAGAGGTTCGATTAGTTCTGACATTTTAGGTGTTAAAATTTTGCATGGTTCACACCATTCCGCATGAAAATTTACTATCACAGGATTTTCACTATTTACGACCTAATAGAGATGGGTGGAATGTTATTGTTAGCTGCGCGAATTATTTTGTATTTCTTTTAAAATTATATTTGGATATTAGATTACCTTCTGATCAAAATCGTAATGATCTTTTATAACAAAATGTTTTGTGGAAACGGCTGAACAAGATAACGATTTTCGTAATAATATTTCCGGTAAATTGAAACATTTATTTAGTATTCGTAACATTTTTAATTTATAGATTTTTTATTTACTGGTTCTTATAACATTAGATTCAATATTTTTATTTTTTTTTTTTTGGTTATTTGTTAACACACTGTGCACAATATTTCACCATAGAACAATTGTAAAAATTCACGTAAACCCACTTTCAGATTATTTTTCACCGATTTTCGCAAATCAATTCGTTTTAAAAAAAATAAAAATTAATACACAATATATAATTAATAAAATGGTTTTATTAAATTAAAAATTATCGTAATGTACAATACGAAATTAATTTGTTCAAAATAATAGTTTCTGTATTACATCACTATTTATGTCAAAAACACAAAATTAAATAGAACTTGCGAGTTGCCCGTTTTTTTTTTTTTTTTTTTTGACAGATGCATATATAGGAAAATTAAATAACCCGATAGATGGCATCTATCGTTTTCATGACTTGACTATTAAGGGTTGGGAACCAGTTTTTGTTTTATATCTTCCAATTGCTTGAATTTAGCAAATTTCGGTGATTCAATCAATTCATTGAAATATGATTCACTTTCTTGAGCCAAATCAACAAGCGAATTGAAGAGAATTTCTTTTAAACGCATATCCGGATCGTCTAAATGATGAACGGCTACTGAAAATATATTAACGAAGCTAGATTTCCATTCAACCTGGTCTTCCGTTTTTATTTTTCCCAAGAGTGAAGCAGCATTATGTCGCACATCAGGGCTCGGATCATCTAATCTCGAAACGACTGCTATAGTTGTTTGCTTGACATCCGAAACAGGAATTGGTCCACACACCAACAAGGATCGAACTGCATAATTCCGGGTTGCTATATTATTATCCTCAATCAATGGCGTAATAGTTGCTATGATTTTTGGAAAAATGATGAAAGATTCTTCTTCCGCATTTTCAGATATCGAACATAAACAAGCGGCAGCCATTGATCGAATTGCTTCACAGCTCCTTCCTACACTCCAAGTGAGACACGGAACTAATAACATATCAATGAAATTTTGCAGCAAAACTGTGCTCTCGTCTACTGAAGTTTCAGATTTTACATTCCAGCTGAGCATGGCGATTGAAATGGCCGTTAAAATACGTATTTTTGCGTCCGGTTGGGCATTTTCCAGGACTTGTTTTAATGCATTTTCCATTGATTTCATACTATAAATCTAAAAATTAAGAGTCTAGACATTAAGTAATGTTTATTAAGCCTAAACACATTAAACTTACATGAAACCCAGTGAACTGCAAGTACCCATCCAACAGTAATATCGGTTCTGATTCCCCCTCATTTAAGCAATCCAGTCCTTCGATCATATCCACCAATCCGCTTAAATATTTTTCATGTAAATCCTCGACTTTTGGATTTAGTTTTAGCAAAATAGCATCAGTTTCTTTGGATGAGAAAATTAACCCCGCCATCGATATACCAATCACATTCATAATTAACTGATAGAATAGCCTTTCCAATTTTTCACTCTGATCTCCGCTACTTCCTTTGTAATCTTGATAATCAGTTAGCAAAATGTCTAATAGGGTGTATATTTCACGCAACTCATAGTCCCGCTTTACATTAAATATAACGCGAGACTCGACAATTGCATTACATATTTTCTCCAAATCTTGAGCCCGTGCTTTACCCGACCCACTATATAAATAAGTAATACATCTAATATTGCCTATATTTGGTCGCGTATTCAATTCGTCTAAGGCATATGTAATCCAATCCTCATGGCACAATATTTGGCCCATAATATTTGCAACACGCATAGCCTCTGCGTTAATTATTGGCAAGGGATCCATACAAGTTTTTGCCAAAACGGGAATAATTACGAGAGTCTTTGCAGTCATTGCCTTCTCGCAGTGTAAAACAACTTGATTCAATAGTTTTGTGGAATGTAGTCGAACCTCATCTTTCCAGTCTTCCATCTCATGTAGAATTACATCAACAATTCTGAGACATCTTTGAACTATTGCCCGACAACCAAACGTTGGGCGTTTTTCAGGTTTATAACTTTCAGGTAGATCGTCAATTGTGATTTGTTTGCTCAACTCGTTTTCATTTTCTTCGTAGTACAGATCGCCACATTTTATCCATCGCGCTTCAATGTCCTTTGCGACTTCATCGTGCTCATCAGATAGGCAGCATAACACTAAAGGTAGAAGTTTATCAAAAAACGAATATCGGTCGCGAAGTTTTAGCAGCATTAAACATCCAGCTCGGCCACATTCCCGGCGGACATGGGCCATGTTGTCCATTAGTAACGGTGATATTTCTGTTATGATTCGCATTAAGCATTCTCCATTTGTGTGTATGTTAAGCGATACATATGCTAAATTGAAAGTAAAATTGTATGGTTATCTTTGCTAATCAAGAAATTTTTTATTCTTACCTAAGGCTTCAATGGCACTAATTCGGTTCGAAAAATGTCTGTGTCTCAACATATCGATCAGCGGTGAGGCCAAAACTTCTGCCCTATAATGAAAACATTTCTCACTTGAAAACAGCACGATAAGACTACATGCCTTTTTCTGTACAGCCGGAAATGGATCCCGAAGTGTTTTCAATAAAATATCGATCACATTGTTATATGATTTTAGAAGTCTATCTTCTTCCCCCGTCTCTCCACCTTTATATTTATTCACCATGCTGTATAATTGATCCATCAAATCAAGCCGCAGTTCTTCACTTTCTTCTATCAACTTAGCTTGCCCAATTCTTCGTGTTATAGCTGGCAAAATACATTCCAAGTAGTATTCGTTGTTGGGCAACTTTTGAATCATCTCGTTAACTATCAGACATCCCAAGCTTCGGCACATCTCATATTTATCCGAATAACACTTTAGTATATACAAATAGGCTGCATCAAAATATTTAGTCATCTCATCGGCATTCATCTCTGCATTTTGCACCAAATGGTGAAACTTCTTGAGGGCATTTTGCCGTACCAATCTTTCTGGATTCTGAATGCTTTTACATAAATCCTCGATTTCTTCGAGCGAGGTAGTTTCAATTGCGCTCATTTTATACGGTTTTATTGGACTAAATTATTTCTCGAATGATTTTTTTTTTTTAAATCAAATAATCAAATTCATTGATCAAACAAATTCGGATTCGTTGTAGCAACCGAATAAACATTTGTTTTGTTTTTAATGTCGTTTTCCTGTTGCAACAAAAAACAGATTCGGAGCGAAACTCGAGTGACAGCAGCTGTCATTCGTCGCTCGGTAAAATTTTTCGGAGCGATTACTAACACGATTACATTTAAATGTCATCGAAATGTCATTTAAACATCAAAATAAATATGCGGAAAAATATATTTAAAAAACAGTAAAATAATTAACAAATAATACAACAAATAACATGATTACAATAAATTATTTATTAATTTACGGAAAATTTCATCAATATTATCAATCTAATTATAAAAATAAAATTTGACAATCAATACGTATATTCACACAACCATATAAAAAACAAAAAATCGCAGAATCCGGATTTTTGGCTGTTCCAGTTAAAACGTCAAAAAACTGTCATTTTTCAACTCGGATTCGACTCCGAATCTGATTTTTGTTGCAACAGGAAAACCACATAAATGAGCCGCATGCTTTGTTTTGATAATTTTGACAACTATGATTTGCTATAAAATAAAATTATGGTAAACGTCGTTTTAGAATTTTCATAGATTTATAAATACAGATATGAAACAAAGTTTTTCTCATATAAAATCTTCTATTTAAAGCGTAAACAGTTGGAGAAGTCCGGATATATATAGGTACTTACGAATAATATATGGTTGCACTTTCTTTTATGTAAACAAACCATTTAGTAAGTTTTTATTGTTGTTAAAAAGTGTTTGTGCGTGTAGTTTCATGAAAAATAAAAATTATCAAATAAAACAAAACAATTAAAAAAATTAAATATAATTAATTATTATTTGTAATAAACTATTTAAAACAATTTATGAAAAATGAAATGTATAATCCGAAAATGAAACAATACATACTCGCAACAAATTACGTGAAATTTCTTTTCATCGATAAGTTTTATTCTGGTTTATATATAATGAAATTAAAATTGTGATGTAAATATTGTAATTTGTGATAAAAAAAGTACACTTTTAATTTAAATTTATTACATAATTATCAAAAAACAAATGTTGTTGTTGTTGTGGTCCTTATGATTTGTTTACAATTATTTTTTCCAGGTCCACACTAAAAATGTAAAGTAATGGCGCGTTTTTAGAAAAGTTATTTTTAATAATAAAATTAATTTTATTAAAAATGTTGAAGTTAAAAATAATTACAAGTGTATTTGTTTTATGCATAAGTGTATTTGTTTTTTAAGCTTTAATTGTTTTATTTTAAACAACCCACTTTATTTTAATACATTTATTAAAATTCTAAATATGGCCCTAATATATTATAGTCTTTCTCTTTTTCGCACAGAATTTTTGATGCTGGACATTTGTTTATTTCCTCTCTATAGTTTTTATACCTTTACGAGAATTATTGTAGGAAAGCGATGTACCAAATGTACCTACTTGCATTTATATAATTTCCTCCTTCCTTCTTGGCTTGGTTACAGAATGTGACCCAGCAGAAGGGACATTGCGTGGGCCAAGAAATTTTTGCTTACCTTATTTTACATGTTAATTTTGAATTTTGAGCCATTGAACGACAAATTAACACCGCAAATCACCTTCGCCAAATGAAGGTCAAAAAAATGAGAACGTTTTTCCATATAAAAATCGTGTTATGTCGCTTCTGAGTATTCTGTGGCTTAGATTTCATAAAACGCATCTCGATTTACCGGAATAATTTACAACTTAATGTCTAGTATTAAATTCGTATATTACCTACGCTACTCGTTCAGAATGAAAAATCAGCTTGCGGTTCGATCTTGAAAATTATTACACCTCCGAAAAGCACTACCTCAAATTTAAAGCCGAACCACCTTCGTTTTGCTTTAACGGCTTCCACAAGCAGAAAAGGGTCATGGTTCATAAGTGGTGTACATAAGTGGTGAATTTCGAAGTGGTCGAATTAGCACGAGTGCCAAGTAGTGCTCAGAGCGCCTCGTTGAGGTCACTGCTGAGGAAATGGTGAACAGAACCATTCATTGATACCGCGTTGAGTGCCGCATTTGCTCTCCGTGGCCTAAAACGAAATCGCATGGCAACTTCGACGGAGTATTTAGACAAATATAAGCGCGAAAAATAACGAGTAATCTGAACGATAAGTTCTCTACACCAATAGAGCGGTGCGACGGGCGTCATGCTTTAATGAGGGCTTAATAACAATTATTCTACCGAGCATATCAGAATATTGAAAAATAAATCGATTTTTGGTTAAAAATGTTCATTCACAAAATACCTGAGTTTCACTCTGCCCACTTACACCCTAGATGGCTGAGGGGCATTGAACTCAAACCAATATTTGCCAACCACTCAACAAAATAAGCAAGACTGCAGCTGTTAAAAGTTATTTGTACTGTGCGGCTTTAGCATTGTTGTTTTAGTAATTATTGGCTTCAAATCCGCAAAAAAATTTTGATTGGTAGCAAGTAAAATTTGGAAAAAGTTTGAGGATTCTAGAAATCTACACGCAATTAGTTTTTCAATGATCGCCAATATAAATTTTCTATGGACCTTAAACTTGCAAATATGGTTTTGATCTCAAAATTAAATCGTTTGAATATTTTTTTTATTTAGTTTTCAAAACAATTCACTTAACTTATTTACATTAAACTTATTCCAAATAATTTAAGGATTTTTGGCAACAAATTCTTCTCCCTTTTTGATGTTGTTCTTTAATTCTGGAATTGCCTTCTCGAGTAATCCTTGCTCAAATTTGTTGAGCTTTGGTAGGCCTAAATTTTTCTCCACACCATTCTTGCCTAGTAGTATAGGCGTAGCAAAATAGGTTGCATCAGAAACATCTGAACGTACGTATGAACATTCAATAACGTTGGATTCGCCGTTTAATCCGCGGAGGAGTGAGTTAGCAAAACGTGCGCCAGCGTAAGCCATTGATAATGTGGCTGAACCAGCACCGGCTTTAGCCTTAACAACTTCTGTGCCAGCTTCTTGAATACGTTCGGTAAGTGCCTTAATTTTATCATCAGACAAATTCAAACCGGGTTTGGATTGTGAAAGTACTGGAATAATTGTTACTCCAGAATGCCCACCAATAACTGGGATATTAACAGTTAAAGGGTCAACACCAAGAATATTTCCAATAAATGCACATGACCGGACAACATCAAGCGTTGATACACCAAAAATACGATTTGGATCGAAGACGCCGGCTTTTGTGAATGTTTCGCATGCAATTGGCACGGTCGAGTTGACTGGATTTGAGATGATGCCCACTAAAGCTCTTGGGCATGATTGAGAACATGCTTTAGCCAAGTCACGGACAATCGATGCATTTGTGTTGAATAAATCATCACGGGTCATGCCTGGCTTACGAGGTACTCCAGCAGGAATGATAACAACATCACAACCTAAAAATTGTATTAAAATCAATCTTAAAGTCTTATATTAAACAATTACAATTTCTTGAGATAACTTATCAATTAAATTAGCACAAAATAATTAAAAAATAATAATTATATTAATAATTTAATGACGTTAATCTACACATATTATGTGCGTGGTATGATATAAAAAGAAAAAAAAAATAAGAAAGATCATTGCACCAACGCTGGTTAAATTTTAAGTATACCTTTAAGAGATTCAAGAAGGCCGTCCTTGTCGAATCCCCGGACATTCGAGGCTGTATCGATGTGCGACAAATCAGCAGCCACACCGGGTGTATGCACAATATCGTAAAGTGATAATTCAGAAATCAATGGATTTTGTTTTAACAACAAGGACAAAGGTTGACCAATACCGCCTGATGCTCCCAAAACAGCAACTTTAAATTGTTTCTATAAAAAAGAAAAAAATTAATCCATATTGACATTTATTGGTACGTGTTACGTAAACATATCCTTTAAACAAAATCAATTTTTCTTACATTTACTGCTTGGGTGGTGGCAAATCCACGTGCCCCATTGCGAATTGCGACATTACCAATACGACAGAACATCTTTTATCTAAATGTAATTTAATAATTAAAAAAAGTTGAATTATATAATGTACACCGCAAAATAATTTTCTGAACAAAAAAATATTCGCACTTACAGAATGCTTACCTACAACTAAACAAGTAATTTTCTCGCACTATATGACCGATAGAAGGTTATTGCCAAGATGTACAATTGTTATAGGATTTAATATAAAACTTTTGTTTTGCTACATTGGCTGCAATGAACATAAGAAAGGTTATCGTAAAAAATGTCCAATATCCTCTCCCTCCCCCCTTCCGCAAGTTTGGCCAACGGATCAAGTAGTTGGCCAAGGCCAATGGCATTAGGCATTAGGGCAAAATAATAAATAACTACCTATTTTAATTTTGTTGTAATTTTATTATCTGCATTAAATTATACAAAAAATATTAAAATTAAATTACCACCCTGTTGTTGTATTTGCTAAACGCCTCATTCGCCTTGTGTTACGATCTTGATCACGGATTTTCTTTTCCATTTCGGCATCGGTTAACGTTTCTAGGAATGGTGCCCATGCATCTGCGTCACTTGGTGCTCGGAATGGTACCTCAACAGTTGCAAGTGGTGCTTCACTAAAAGCATAGGTTCGCTGATGCCATGATAGTTGGCCACGAATTGAATAAGAAATAGCGGTTACAAATTCCCCGCCCAAACCTAGTTCAGAGCATAGCTTCATCGCGAAGTCTTCTGGATTATTTTCCTTCTCGGACATATCCCATTCGATTTGATCGACTAGAGAAGTATTCCCAACATGTATATTCAATTTTATGATAACGCGTTGATCACAACTTTCATCTAGTAAGGTCGGTTCGAGTGGAAATGCTTCAATTTGTTGACGAATTGCAGCCGCAATTGCAGGGACGAAGGTAATTGGATTCAGATCTAAATCATCGCACAGCACTTCAGCGAACTGTTCCGGTGTTATCATACATTCGTTTCGATTCCATGTAAATGTATCACGAAGTTTTTGGCCTTCAAGTTCCATATCTAGACGAATCGGCACCAACATTTCGGGTTGAAAAGCATTCTCTACATTTGGTGTTGGATCTGTGTCATCGAAACACATTGGAAATGTACGCACCTTCTTATTATGAACCCGATTACGATTTATAGGAGTTGCTTGTGGCACAGCATCGAGGTGACTCGAATTGGGCATTGTTGGCACCCAAGGTGCTGGTTTCTTAGATTTGCTTTCTCGTGGCATCGGAGGCTCAGAAGAATGTACCGAAACTGCCTTGTACTTTTCATCATTGCCTTCAATGATATCCTCAACCTCTGAAGCTTTAAGTAATGACACGGAACTAGCTAAAATATGGCTAGATAGACCGGATTCCAACAACTTTTTCCGTTCGTCATTTGATAGAGTGCGCCTGGTCATTCCCGGATACTTTTTGTAAAGGGATCCACGGAACAACCGCAGATAGTTCCCAACCTAAAAAAAAAATACACGGTTAAAACGCCTCTTACAAATTAACTATAATTCGTTTGATGGTACTTCTGATCCAACACAATAAAATTCACCATTTTCTTCTAACTGAAAACTTATTGGTTTATCACCATATGTTCTTAAAGCCATATTTAATTATTCAACCAAAATGTTTGTAAAAATAATATTTTATGTGGATGTGTGTTGTTCACGGCGTCAAATTTGTTTACTAAAAAAATCGTTTTTAGTAGTTGGTACTACATCATGATTTTGTGGTAGGTTGGCAGATTACTTTAGTTTAATATTCCGGCGACAGAATGCGGTATTTTCAGCTAAATGATTTTTGCGTGTACAAGCTTGTAAAATTATTGAAACTTGTAAAAAAAAATACAGTAGACAGTACACATACACACAAAAAAAAAGTCGCTTTCAGTCTATTGTACGAAATAATTTTCCAGAACCAAATATTTTAAAACAACAAATTACCAATCAAATTTCGAAAATTTATTTTTACTAGGTAATCACCATACAGATATTACAAGTTAAATGTACTTATTGGAATTGCTGGTGTACTGCTATATAGTAACCTTTTAGTGGTACTTGTAGTTTTTGTGTGTTTCTAAAATTATTACAAAATAGAACCAAAAGTTACTAATTTCCAAACAATATAAAAACGGTAAAAACTTACGGATCTTTCCGTAATTGATGGTGTAGAAAACAATCATGGAGCCAACAAGAAGTTGGAAGAATGGTGCAATTCCAGCACGTTTAGGTTGAACATATTTATGTTGCCATCTCCACCAGCCACGGCTAATCGCTCCCATGAAAGCTTGTGGTGATTTATTACGACGAGCTAACCATTGAGTAATTTCACCTACTTTGACTTGGCCAAATGGTGTATCGGCTGTAAAAAAAAATTCGGTGAGAAAAGACGAATATTACATAATCGAGCCAAAAATTTTCTTTGTATATTTAACAGTTAAATAACTTACGCTTTCCGTAAAAACGAGCTGGATCGTAAGGCCCATGAACTTTGGGGTTGTAATCAGCAGGATAATCACCGAAAGCCATATTCAATTTTTCACAAGTTTTCAAGATGAGAAAATTTATATTCTAACCTGCTGCTGTCAACTCGTATATGGACAAGAATTAGGGTTGAAATGAAACCCAGTATACCTATATATTTGTCTTAAATTAATGGATAATGTTCCTCGAAAGATGTCACTAAAAACCATTCACTTTTGTAGTCAATTCGCAAACTAAAAAGTACGTTAATACCCCTGATAGAGTACGTTTATGCTTAGGGTTCAACCTGGGGTGAGATGTTGTAACCATCACGTTTTTCGCTTCGATGCATTTTCGATAGAATAACGGTATTTTAGAACTAAATTGTTTTAAAATTTTATATTTTTAACAAAGCAGTACCGTTATTGTATCGAAAATGCATCGAAGCGAAAAACGTGATGGTTACAACATCTCACCCCTGGTTTGAACCTAGGTTATCTTTTACTATAACGGAGTCGAGTCACAGAAGAAAGATTAACCAGAATAGACATTGCGTGGATCAAATTTTTTTTTCATCTTACCTTCTTTTTTGGACTTTGAAGTATAATTATTTTCGAATATTATGAATTTTTTGAATATTTAATACAAATTATGTTGTCAAAACAAAACTTGTCATATAATATCACTAACTATACTGTTAAGGATTCTTAATTTTTATTATTTCAAATAAAAACCAGTAAACCAAAGAATACATAACCCAACTTTCTCTTACCTTCGGCAAATCAAGGTCAAAAAAATGAGTCCAAATTTTTCCATACAAAAACAGCGTTATGACTGTTCTGGTTAATCTTTCTTCTGTGGTCGAGTCATCTCGTAGTTAACTCAACTCGACCTAAAAAATTTCTAGGGTCGAGTCGAGTCAACTCTAAAAACATTCACTATAAACGGAGTCGAGTCGAAAAATAAAAACAACAAAAAATAATAATAAAAAGACACCATTTTGATTTCTTAATTCGTGTGCGCAAATTCGATTTTTGTGTGGCAATAAAACTTTGTTATTTTGTTTTTATAAAATTCAGAAAATAATACAAGAAAAACATATAAACATACGATAGTAAATGATTATTTTTGACATTTCTGACTCGGTCTCAACCTAGTTTCGACTCGACTACGATTTGACTCTGCAGTATAAACGATAAAAAAGATAACTACAAGATGATCCAAAGTTAACTAAAAGATGACTCAACGCTGAGCATAAACGTACTCATAGACCCAAACTAGCTAATTGTGAATACGAGATTTTCACTAGCTTTACACCGTAGATAGTATAATAGCAAAATAGTATAATACTTTTTTACTATCTGTCATAGTCGGTTTCATAAAAAACGGAAAATTAAAACAAAATAATGAAAAATTATAATTTCCGAATACACATAAATATTTCTAGACTAATTTATGAACAATACACTGTCACAAATTTTCCTTCTACAATAAAATAAAATATAATAGGTATTAAAATTTGATAGCTATCAAATTAAAATATTATATTTTATTTTTGCTATTATACTATCAAAACATCGGTTATTAATATACTATCTACGGTGTAAAATCGGTATATGTAGTTATTTTTTCAGTCTGTCACAACACAATTTTAAAGTTTTCAGGATTACCGCGCTTCAAAACTTAATTATTAGCTGTATTTTGTTGAGAAAATTACAACAACAAATGCACGTGACAGGAATTAAATAATTCGAACAAAAAATTTGAGTTATTTAATTCTAGCTCGAACAAATAAAATACGTAACTGCTTGAATGAAAAACAGGATAAATACCAACATAGAATATAAAAATTAAATCGAAAAAATATTTCGCGGCTTATTCTGTTAAGAAAAAAATAACTCCAAAATAATTCGAATTAATTTTTTCTCAACAAAATACAGCTATTGTAATTTATGCGTGATTTACACGTTCCAACAATGTTTTTCCAACTTTTTTTGTTGAGACTTAGAGCTACACGCAATTGAAAATATTTACATGCGATAAAAAGAGAAAAGTATAAAACGAAAATGTCGGTTCATGCTATAACTTTGTGGCGGTATAAAATCTACGATGTCGAATAGGGCGATAATACAACTTTATGTTTCAAAATTACAACTTTTCTGGCTAAAATAAAGCTTTTCGAAAGTAAACTTCCATTTTTAAACAAAAATTTATAAAAAAATAAAACAAAAATGTCGGGCATGCTATAATTTTTTGGCGGTATAAAATCGACAATGTAACTTTTGACGAATGCCACAGCGGTACCACTTTATTTATCAAAATTACAACTTTTCTTGGCTAAAATGAAAATTGTTCGAACGTAAATTTTAATTTTTAAATAAAAATTTTAAAAAATAAAAATAAAGCGCTATAAAAATTTTACAAATCGCCATTTGTAATGTGTTTGTTGTTGTTTGTTTCCATAAAATATACTCGGGTCGAGTATATTTTATAGTGAAAATTTTTTATGGAAACAAAGTTGAAAAAAAAAAGAAAAAAAAGTCCAACAAAATTTTGTTTGTTTATATATTTGTTCTTGTCTTTCAAATGGAATTCGCGATATACTAATCTCTTCATTTTTTGTTGGGAAACATTGTTGGAACGTGTAAATTACGCTTTAGTTGTATGTAGTATGTAGTATTATAGTACCGCATATAAAAAACCGTTCGTAAACTATTCGTAAGTGGTTCACTTTTTATGTATACTTTTTTGCGCCTGCAGGGTACTTTTATTACCCACTTCATCCATTTGTGACGCTGTTTAGCTGTGTGTGTTGCCGTTGGTGAACGAAATAAAAGTCTAATTTACAAATGGATTGCAAAATAGAATCACCTGATGTACCTGAAAATGAGCCGGTAATATATAATTTGATTAAATTCAGATCAATTCTTTCTTTATCGTAGTATTTCTAGGAAAATGAATATTCGTGCAACTCAACAGCAGTGCCAGATGCAAAAACTATTGCGGCCGAATTTCATGATTATGTTGAAGAAATGAACACTTTCATAACATCTCATCTCCACGTAACAAACTCAAATGCTATCGAGCTAAATGAAAAATTTCGGATTATGCTGATTGCTTTACGTACCAAACTAGAAGATCTACGTGGGAAATGTATCTTAAGATATGAAGCTAATGCGGATGAATTGAAACGAAATAAGAAAAAAACATCTTTATTACGTGGTAAATTCTCATCGTATTCATCATGCGGGCAGCCGTATTTTAAAAATCGGAGTTTCTATAAGGCCCCGCCGAATCGTGATTATTTGCTTCGTAAATCTAAGTTTAAAGAATTATTTCCGCTCGATTTGGATTCATCATTCGGTCACTGGACCATACACGATAAGACTACGCTAATATTTGGAATAAAAGAACAGCTGATAAGTTATTTAGAGACGTGCAATGTAGAATCTCGAAACATATTACGGAATACTAGATTGGCCGACTTGTATAAAATAGGCGGATCGTTCATTTCTTCATTTCGAATAAATTGGGATAAGCTAGTGCTACAAAATTTAAAAGAACGACACAGCGTTCCGGAAACCATCAGCATGTGGAATGAATACCTACATCCTCATATCCGACGAGGCCCCTGGACTAGTGTGGAAGATACTCGATTGATGCATGCTGCTAAACAATTTAATTTTCAAAATTGGTACGAAATCGCCAAAATGGTTCCAAATCGGTCTAAACTACAGTGCATGGTACATTGCCATTGTGTATTGTTCGATAAGTTGCAAATACGGCATTCCCGATGGACCAAAGAAGAGGACGATTTGCTCCTAAGCTTAGTAAAAAAATATTCACTTGGTAAATACATCCCTTGGACCAAGGTAACCGAGCAGCTCCCTTATCGCACCAAAATCCAAGTCTATCATCGATATATTTACTCACTCAACCCCGATATAAATCATAGTCGTTTTTCCCCAGAAGAAGACTGTATATTGCTAGCCGCTATTCAACAGTATGGTAAAAATTATGGAGACCTTCCAAACGATATACTGCCGGGGCGAGCGCAAAGCCAAATTCGACAGCGCTACAATAATGTGCTTAAACATTCCGGTAAAATAAGATTCTGGACCGTGGACGATGATAAAAAATTGATGGAATTGGTGGAAAAGCATGGCACCTCAAATTGGGCCGATATCGCTCGTGTGCTTTCGAATCATACACGAACTAGTTGCCGAACGCGATACAATGTGATCAAGTATTATTTAGACAAAAACCCGAAAGGCACCATTGAAAACGTTCCGCGTAAGAAGCGGGGTACTTTCTCACAAATTAGCGAAGATAATTGGCTGGAAACATTAATAAAGCTGAAGAATGGTGCTCCATTAAATACTCCTAACCAGGTGGTAAAATATGTGCCAGAGTTATATACTAAACTGACCACAATTCACCGATTATACTACGACTTTTTTAAGTACGCTTACTATTTTAAATATGATACGAATCCTTACGGTAATTTTTCCATGGAGTTTATCCAGAAAAACGCGATTTTATATTCCAAATTCCTCGATTTTGATATCACCTTGTGTAACGTGCAACTCGGAAATATGTTTAATCCGTTTCAAACCGCGGCCATTAATTATCTTGGCCACTCGTTAGATACATTTATGCACATTCTCTATATAGAGAACTTAACGATTATTCCACCACCTAGTTGGAACTCAATGCTGTTGTATCGAAATTTGTCGACGTTTACGCATCGTTATTATGAGTCGGAAAAAATAAAAAGTGATGAAAATATTAAAGAAGAATCTTACCAACCGGTAGCACATTCAGCCTTGGCAACGTTCAAAAAACGCTTAGCTCTGTTGCTTTACTATCCGCATTTGCTGTCGAAGTGCAACATTTCAAATTATGTCCAGCCGTCGAACGATCTACAAAATAGTGGTACCGTCACTTTTGCTATCCATACCAGTGATCAGGGTAGTACCAGTGATGGGGGTAGTATCAGTGATGGGGGAAACTCGTGGAAAAGACTAAGTGAGATAGAGGGAACAGTTCCACCAAGAAAAAAAGTTAAAATATGTCAAGGATTGGAAGTTAAATAAATTGAATTTATAGAATGTGAACGGCCGATTTTTTTCAATTTAAAACTAAATTCGAATTTATAATCGATAAAATTTATTAGTTTTAATGATAAAATTTAAAAATATTTAACAAATTTAATTCATTTGCTCTTCAAATTCATCGGATAAATTTCCCGATAGTGACCTTGGTTGCGACAACAGTGAATCTAAATCGTCCGAATCGTACTCATGCTCAAATGATAAAATTGAATTACTCAACGTAATCGTAGTGTCCAAACTAAGCGTGTTTCGGTTAAAATTTTCATCATTCGTTGACATTTCATCGTCGGCCATCGAATCATGTGTCGTAATAGTCGTGTCTTGCGACACGTTATTATTCTCCGAATTCGATTTATCCAATTTTGATTTTAATAGTGCAGGGTCTAGACCGGCAGATAGCATATCCTCTAGCTCAATTCGCCCCTCTTCCGCACGAATTTCTAGCCGGTCGCTATTATGGGTTATAGACCAGAGTGGGGGTAAAAATTGTGGTTTCATCGTTTGTAGAAAATGTTGACGCCACATTTTTTCAAATTCAACTAGACCCCCATTTTTATTATTGAAATGCTCAACGACTTTTTCTCCATGGGATACAAAGTTTTCTAGTTTTTCACTATGCGGAAGGTCAAGTAAATAATTAAAGAATGTCTCAGACAACTCGTCGTTAGGGTAAATTTGCCTGATTATATCGCGGAGTTCCTCTTTTCGGTTTTCTGGAATATTATCTTTTGAATTAAGTAAAGCTCGAGCCGCTGAATGAATTTTCTTCATATTTGGTATCTCGATGTCCTTAAGTTGATTATCCTTTATGGGAGCGTTACACAATGTCTCCAAAGTGTAACGAACACGGAGATCGCTCATATTACTGGTCTGATGGCACTGGATACACAACAGTACTATGTCATGGGATGAATGATTTTTCATAACTTCGGGGAAAAATTTTCGGTACTCACGCGGCACAACATTTTTTCGAATATACGAGTCAGTTTTACCGCAGACCACACATTGATTCACTTTCTCTTGCAAATAATATTGACCGACCTCTCCGACTGCTCGTCCAGACGGTTCAAAATTCAAACGAACCGTAAATGGTTCATCTTTTGCAACAACACCTAAATTTTTGTCGACATACCATTGTGCTTTGCGACGGTCGCAAGTACATAACATATCACCATCTGGCGCCTCTAAGTAACAGTTATCGTAGAGTGGCTTTGCTCTTGTTGGAATACCATAAATGTATTGCTTACTTGAGCTGGAAAAATGGCGTGCATTTTTGCGTGCTTCCTTCAACGGATTAGATGCGGCCGTTTTAAATTTAGCATCCAGATAGACATTACAATCGCGTAGAATTTTAGGAAGATCTGATTTTCTCGTGAGCCAAGCACGATTTACACTAGAATAAGAAGTCTCCATTTTTTTAAAAAGTTCGATAGCGACATGAGCATCTTTCGCGGCATAAACTATTTGCCGGTCATTTAGTGTGGGTGCCTCCCAATCTGAGCATCGAATACGCCAATCTTTATCCAACTCAACATTTAATAGACTCGAACTTAAATTGGCTAGTCCACCGTGTTTAAATCCAGTGAGCTGAGCAACATAACGTAAATCTAGCGTGCTGGCTACACATACTCCATAATCTTTGGCCAAGTAAGCTGCATCATCATGAGGTGCTACGCCGACCTTAATTATATTATTGTCTTCAAGGATTTCTCTTAATTCCGGTGGAATTCTCTTCAAGTGACACAATCGAATTAAAGCACATAATCCTTTATGTGTGGCCAATTGAAGTAGTGCTACTGGACGACGTGAACCACCAACTGTCAACCATTCACAATCGAATCCAATAATATTGTACTGTTTACAATCGCTAGAAGTACACAAAAAAATACGAAAAAATTCATTGAAACCTTATCAACCACAGCGTCCCATTCACTTACATTTTTAGTTTGTCGACCACACTATGACATTGTTCAAAATTATTCACAATCTTGATTTGTTGATTCCGAAGGGGGTTATTTACATTTTGGATTTTACGAATAATAGTTTTTCGATATTTTTTTATAGCGTACAATAAACAAGCCCCAAATGTTGCAATAATTACTGTTGTTATAACATTTTTATGTTTATCATTCATGTTTTACGTGGAGCTTTCATTCAATTTAGAAATAAATTTTTATTTGTGGCCTAATGTGTTGAAATTCGTTCCGAGTCGTTTATTCCCAAAGATATTACATATAATTAATATACAATAATACGTAGACTAGAAACAAATTTTTTCCCCATAATAAATCTTCTGTTTCAAACGTGGTCAAATGGAAAAGGTAGGATTAATAAAAAAATATATTGTTGGTTTTTCTCTCAATCGAAAGAACGGAAACAAACCAATTTATTTTTTTTTTATGAGAAATAGATCATGTTTTCCGAAAGAGGCAGCACGATAAAAGAAAAAGTACAGAGCGTTTGCAACTAGATGTCACTAGAAAATCAAAAAAGTAATACTGACGTTTTTCAAAAAGACGTTTATAAAAACTTCTCAAAATCAATTTAACTATCACCTTCGTGCTAATCACTTTTATAACTCTTTTATAACACGATAATCACTTTTATAACACGAAAATATTTTTGCTTATGTTTACAAAATCATAAATAAAAGGAATATAGGAATATATATTCCTTTTATTGAATACGTTTATGCTCAGAGTCGAGTCATCTTTTAGTTAACTTTGGATCATCTTGTAGTTATCTTTTTTAGCGTTTATACTGCAGAGTCAAATCGTAGTCGAGTCGAAACTAGGTTGAAACCGAGTCAGAAACGTCAAAAAAAAATCATTTACTATCGTATGTTTATATGTTTTTCTTGTATTATTTTCTGAATTTTATTAAAATAAAATAACAAAGTTTTATTGCTACACAAAAATCGAAGATTCGCACACGAATTAAGAAATCAAAATGGTGTCTTTTTATTACTATTTTTTTGTTGTTTTTATTTTTCGACTCGACTCCATTTATAGTGAAGGTTTTTAGAGTTAACTCGACTCGACCCTAGAAATTTTTTAGGTCGAGTCGAGTTAACTACAAGATGACTCGACTCCGTATATAGTAAAAGTTAATCTAGGTTCAAACCAGGTTGAACCCTAAGCATAAACGTACTCATTTATGACAAAATGCACACATAAAAATGTCATGCAATTTTTAACAGCATATATTTAGTGACACCTAGCGGTATTATGTGAAAGTAGTTTATGCTTTCGAAGTTTTCCAAAAGATGGTAGCTCCTTACGGTTTAAGAAAATTTGACATTTAAACATGATCTATGAGTACGTTTATGCTCAGAGTCGAGTCATCTTTTAGTTAACTTTGGATCATCTTGTAGTTATCTTTTTTAGCGTTTATACTGCAGAGTCAAATCGTAGTCGAGTCGAAACTAGGTTGAAACCGAGTCAGAAACGTCAAAAAAAAATCATTTACTAGTGTATGTTTATATGTTTTTCTTGTATTATTTTCTGAATTTTATAAAAATAAAATAACAAAGTTTTATTGCCACACAAAAATCGAAGATTCGCACACGAATTAAGAAATCAAAATGGTGTCTTTTTATTACTATTTTTTTTTGTTTTTATTTTTCGACTCGACTCCGTTTATAGTGAAGGTTTTTAGAGTTAACTCGACTCGACCCTAGAAATTTTTTAGGTCGAGTCGAGTTAACTACAAGATGACTCGACTCCGTTTATAGTAAAAGTTAACCTATGTTCAAACCAGGTTGAACCCTAAGCATAAACGTACTCTATATTTTTCATCCATCCCAAGTATAACAAAATGGAACTGAATTTGACAGTTCCAACAAATGTTCTATTTTTCTCCATGAGCAATGGAAGTGATGGAAATGGATTATTTTTATTTAGTCGTAGTAGTATGTGTGCGACTCCATTTCTATGTCCCTCGTACATACGAGGGCGATCAACGCTATTTTCATTGTTATTTTTGGCAAGTGAAGTTAATTATTTTGCTTTTGAGCTTTTTTGTGGTAATGTAATTTAAATTTTTTGTAAGTAAATAAATAATTCCTATATGGTGTACAATTTTTAATACTCATTTAATACTCTTAATCATAATTGAATAATTAAATAAATCATCAAGCACAGTCCATCAGCCCAACAGTTCACATTGAAAGGTCGTCAAGAAGATTTATCAGCCAACAATTTTAATGTTATTATTTATTTTTAATTTTATTAAATGGTTAACAGATTTTTAGCATCACGAATTTAGTTCGCAGACTTAAAAGAACCAAACCTTTTGAGCTGGTGTGATTGTCAGTTTAAGCAGCATTATGCTGATCTAAAATCCACAACAAAGATGTGATTTACTTCAATTTACCAAACACTATGGAACGCCAATGGGAAGAATCCATAGATTAATTTAAGTTAGTAAATTAAGTCAGAAACAAATTGCTCATTAGTCCAGGAGACTAGATTGTAATTACATAAAATAAAATTTATTTTAAATATAAAAAAAAAAAAAAAAAAAGATATTGAGTAGATGTCAAGTACGTTGCATGAAAATGTTTCAAAATAAAATACATATAAGTTTATAACTAAATTCACATTATTTTGAAAATCGATGCATTTATCAGAGTTCACAAACACATTGACGGAGCGACCAGCGGCGCTAAATTAGAATACAAGTATTTCCATAAGAGCGAACACATAGCGCGGCGTCAAACTAGCAAAGTTTGTATTTTTTTGAGGCGATGAATGACATTTATATTTATTGTTGTTGTTTTTAAAGTAAATGCTTGGAAACCTCTAATTTTAGCTGAATTTAATATCCAAATGGCCATACGAGAAAGACAATTGTAAAAAAATCTAAATTTGAACTTAAATTTGTTCGTAATAAGTCATTAAACAAATCGATGGTGACAATGCATTAGTGTGTAACTACAAAATTCACCAAAATCGTTTTTTTGTTTTTTCGACAAGAATGTACATGTTTGCTTTGTTTTTCAGTATCAGTGTTGATCGCATCGTGTCTAGACATAAAGAAAACTCAATTTTGCGTTTGCATTAGTATGTATCTACGTTATTTTGTGGTGGTTGCTAGCATTGAGGTAAGTTAAACGTTGAATAAATTTGTTATTTAGTAGTTATTTACAATTAATCGTATAATTTTAATTAATTTAAGTATTTATTAACGTAAAAATGTTAATTTTGTTTCTAAATTATTTAAAATTATAATTAAAATAAGTAATATTAGAATGTGTTGTAGATAAACAAAAGTGTAATTTCAAAGTATTGTTTTTCTGTGTAGATACATAGTTATGTTCTTTATTGTTTTGTAGATAAACGAAAACGAAATATCAAAATTTTCTTTTTTTTTGTAGATATTGTAAAAGTTAATTTGCAAAAAAAGTAAAATAATCCTTGTAGTTTAGATTTATTTTTTAAACAAACTTTTAATTATGGGAGAAAGAGGAAAGTTGTTGGTTAAACTTGCACTGGACAAAATACGTGAAAGCCGATCGCAATCAAATAGATTTACCGAAAAATTGTCAGTTCCACCAACTGATTCACTAAAGTCGACACTTGTTGATATTACGCTGGCAAATGACTCGGGGCAATCCAGTTTTGATAACGCCAAATTTATCCTGATCGAAGTACCATCAACAACGGAAACAATACCCATTGAATTAAAAGACAGCAACATCAACGAACCTTTTAGAAATAGCCAAAATGCATCCGGTTCCGTCATTATACCAGAAATCAATTCTGCGGGGAATACTTCGGCAATATTTTTGCCACCTAGCTCCGGACAATCAATTTTTGATAACGCCACATTTATTTATGACAACGAAATTACAGTGGAGTTGGAAAATATTTTACCACGACCCCTAATTGAGTTACCACCAACAAAGGGATCGATTCCATTTGAGTTAATCGATAATTACAAAAACACCGCTGGTGAGAATAGCGACACTGATACTGATTCCCGTTATGATTTACCGGAAACCGATTCTGACGATACTTCGACGACAAATACCAGTTTGATGGACCAACCAAGTATCGATAGTAATTCAAACATTGCTGTGAATGAACCAATAGATACGAGTATGAATGAAGCTGAGAATGGTTGTAATGAATATTATTCCAAAAAAAATACGAAAAGAAAACAAGAAATGAAAAATCGAATGCTTGGGAAAAAGTACCTAGGTTTTCGGAAGATTTCAAACGACACTGGAAGTTTAATTCAAATACAGGATGTGGTCAAACAAAACCGTCAAATAGGTCCTCGATGCACGATTCAAAGCTGCAAAAAATTTACAAAATTTAGTGAGCATTGTGGAGCAGTAAGCGAGGCAGATCGGAACAAAATGTTTTGTAGTTTTTGGAAACTAAACTGGAACGAAAAAAAAAATTATATTAGTAATTTAATATTGGAAAACCAAACACAAAGGGCTACTACATCTGATCCAACAACCTCAAGACGAACCTTTTCCCTTAAATACCGAATCAATCTAAATGACCGCCTTGTCGAAGTGTGTAAAAAACTATTTTTATCAACTTTCGGAATAAAACAAGGTTTTGTTTTGAAATGTGTTCGTAAATCACATTATGGCATTGTACAAAGCAATGAAAAGAAATCACGAGTTCTATCGAATGAAAGTCAGGAGTTCATGTGCGAATTTTTGAATTCATTAAATAAATTACCGAGTCATTATTGCAGAAAAGATACTAATAAGTTGTACTTGGAGCAAAAATTCGATTCGAAAGCATCACTTTATGCAGATAGTTTTTTATGAAAATGTTTTTGTTGTAAAAACCCAAACAACATTTTTCATATAAATAAATGTCAAATTAGCGGCGCCTATGTGGTTGCAAAAAATCATACAAACGAAGTGATGCGAAGCCAGGCGTAGAGCGCCGCTTATGTGTTTGAGTTATTTTCATTTTCGTGCGATGTCCACTAGGAATATTATACGATACTTTGGTTATGTTTACACAGTTTTTACAATTTTCTACCATTTGTTGACAAAAACCACGGTTGATAATTTGTTATAGGTGAAATCAGTTAAATGTCAGTTTTGTTAAAGGAATTGTATCGACTCCACTAGCAATATGTTTTGCCGACTTTGTGCTCAAGAGCAGCAGCACACCATCCCTATATTTAGTGATACGAGATTGAAAATTGATAAATTATTATATCGATTATTCTCAATTAAGGTAATATTAATATATTTAAAAATAAACGTGGTTAATTTTGATTAATTTTGAAGGTGTACCGTGACGATGTCCTTCCAACTGTTGTCTGTTTGGATTGTTTTCGCACGACTAACGTCTTAAATGAATTCAAAAAAAGTGTAAAACAAGCTCAGGAACTTTTAAAGTTGTTAAATATTACTAATCATGAAATTGAAATGGCCAATTTTGAAGAAATAGAAACTGTTGAACCAGCAATTGAAGAAAGTAATGATGTTAAACAAGTAATTGAAGCACTTAAAGAAAGTGATTATGTTGAACTAGCAATTGAAGAAAGTGATTATGTTGAACCAGCAATTGAAGAAAGTGATTTTGAAATCGTCGCAGATACCGAGATCTATCAGGACGAGGTGGAAGTAGAAGAATGGATGCAGTATGAAGGTATTAATGAGCTAGATAGTAAATCAAGCTTTCAATCTAATGACAAATTACCCCGCCCGGGAAGGGACGAATTCAAAAATCTATTGTGCACAGACTGCGATGAAATATTCCGAAGCCCACTGCGATTAACAAAACATTTTGAAATAAAGCACCATAAACAGGTTCAATTCAAATGTACCTACTGTCCACAAATTTACCAAAAATATCGATCCTTTACTCGCCATGTGATGACCCATGTAGAGCCGAATCGGTTTGTCTGCGAACTATGCGATCGATCGTTTTCTCAAAAATGTGCCCTAAAAAATCATTTGCGTTCGCATTTAAAGGATCGTACATTTGAATGTAAGGAGTGTCACTTAAAATTCAAACAACTTACATCATTGTTTAATCACCGAAAAGCTCATACACGTGTCTACTCATGTGATGAATGTAAAAAAATCTTCAGTACCCCGTTAACACTTCTTCAACATAAAGAAGCGGAACATTTCGATGAAAAAGATAAAATTTGCGATATTTGTAACAAGGGATATTCATCTTTGTCCGGCTTATATTACCACCAGTTATCTCATCTTGAACAAAAGCATTTTTGTTTTATTTGTGATCAAAAATTTAACACAAAGTCTATTCTAAAGCGGCATATGAACTTGCACAAGCATTCTGGTTATGACTGTGAGTTTTGCGGGAAATTGTTTAAGTCGCAAAATTCGTTAATTCTACATGAAAAGATTCATGACGAACATGTCGAATATTCAGATGTCTTAAGATTGGTGTAAAATTCATTGTAGCACAATATTTCTTGAAATAAATAGTTATTTTAATTAATAATTGGTTTTAGCTTTTTCATTTTGTTTAATTTAAACTACAAAAAGGAATTTCGCTATAAATGCGACATGCGAACGTTGCTATGTATGATTCTAAAGAGTTTCGCCTTTGTCACGCCATACGTACTATCGCGTGCAATATGTACGTATGGCGTGACAAAGGCGAGGCTTTTTAGAATCATACATCAACGTGAGCAATACTTGTTAATAGCCTTCTATAAAAGCAACATGCACATGTAAACATAAAACAAACGTAGAAATATCAACAGCAATCATTCTCATATACCATGTTTCCATGTACCGAGTTTAAACAGGTTTAGGTTTCGTTGAGTTGAAAATATGGCGGCGCTAACCCGTACCGTTTCCATGAACAGAGTTAGGATTTAGAGTTGAAGAAAAATATTTCGATAGAATAAAAAAATAAAATTGCGTATTGAACAAAAACCAAACTTTTATTTCGCTTTGATATATCGTCATAACGTTGACAACGACATTTTTGTGTATTTTTTTAATTATTTTGGGGAAATATATTTAGTAATATGCGATGCGCCATTTATAATTTTAAAAAATGTTTGACAGATAGAATCTAACTCAAACAAATAATACTACGTTTCCATGACGGAGTTAACCGGGATTAACGTGGATTATCTCATCATGGAAACATGTCGAGTTTAAGATATTCGTTAAGTTTCTAATCCAACTTAACTCAACGAAAGTAGTAGGGTTTGAAGGAATTCTATCTGTCAAAAGCGAAAAAAAACAATTATACCAATTCAAAATGGAATTGCGAGTATTCTTTTCTCTCCATAATACTTTATAAATCATAAAAATCACAATAAATGTTAAATTTAAAAATTTTCACCATACAAATAAAATTTCCAAAAGTAACTTTAAAATTTTGTGAAATGTCAAATTACACTAGAATTTATAATTGCATGGAAACGATATGGATTAGCGCGGCCATGTTATTAACTCAACGAAATTCTTAAATCGGGTTAACTCTGTCATGGAAACGTAGTATAAGATTCGTCGAGTTTATTTGGATTTAACGAAACTCTACCCTAATACGCGTTTCCATGCACATAAACCGAGTTGAACCTAGGTTAACTCTATCATGGAAACATGATAATATTTCATATACCATGTTTCCATGTACCGAGTTCAAATAGGTTTAGGTTTCGTTGAGTTGAAAACATGGCGGCGCTAACCCGTACCGTTTCCATGAACAGTGGTATACCCCAAACACATAAGCGGCGCTCTACGCCTGGCTTCGCTTCTCTTCGTCTTTATGATTTTTGCAACCACATAGACGCCGCTAATTTGACATTTATTTATATGAAAAATGTTGTTTGGGTTAATGACTTATTACGAACAAATTTAGATTTTTTTTACAATTGTCTTTCTCATATGTCCATTTGGATAAGTTGATTTTTCGGCATTTTTTATAGACAAATATATTAATTGTTCATGGCAATCCCAATATTTTCGATTTGGTAAATCAGAAAAATATAGAGGCCAATCGCTCATAATATATGTACACTGTCTCAAAAAATTGTCCGTACACCCCTCGCTTAAAGAAAAATTGATGAAAAAAACTATTACAAAACCAACAACAAATTCAGTTTTTATTTTTTTTAAACTCAAATTACATTTAACAACCTGAAAATAATAATTATCATGAAGCAAATTAATTTACTTTTACGTTTCATATGATTTACTATTTAAATATCCTAAAACGATCTCAAATAATTGTCCGTACACTTGCACTTTTGTGAAAATTAACACTAGCACATTAATAATTTATTATTTGTTGTACTCCAATTTTTAACTAACCGTAAATTAAGAACTTCGTTTTTGCGTAAAAGTTAATTAGTCGTACTTTTTTCATGGGGAATTAAATATTGTCCAGTTAATTAAAAATTTGTTATTCTTGTACCAAAAATCGTGTAGAAATTAAAAAATTGATCATTAAATTGGAGAGTGAAGGTAAAAGTTTACAGAAATTTCCAAAATAACTAATTGCCCGCGACCTTCGATTCAATATATCATCCAGAACTCCCAAAAAACCAAATCACTAGAGATGGTTGTTGAGCGTGGTCGCAACCGAAAGCTGAACACACCTCAAATACATCTAATAGAGAAGGCAATAAAACCGAATCGAAAGCTTAGCGCTCCAACGATCGCAGCCAAAGTTTATCAACGCAAAAAAGGAGCGGTAGAACCTCAGACAATACGCAATATTCTGCATAAACAAGAGTATCGGTGATGTGCGACACGCAAGAAATGTATTTATCGACAAAAAAAAATTAAAAAGCGCTTGGAATATGCATTGGGATATGTGAGTGAGCCCGAAGAGTTCTGTGAAAATGTTATTCCCTCAGACGGAAGGAAATCTAACATTTTTGGTTCAGATGGGCGAGTTATGGTGTGGCGGAAACCCAACACTGAACCTAAGTAAAACATGGTGGCAGAAGTATAATGGTTTGAAGAGCTTTTAGCTGAAGGGGTGTAGGACATTTGACCTCCATAATGAACCGGTTTAATTAATTGGATATTTTGAAGGGAAATTTGTTAATAAGTGCTGAGAAAATGGGACTTGGCAAGATTTTCGCTCCGCACATGACAATGACCCAAAGCATTCGTCAAAGCTTATAAAGGAATGGTTATTGTACAATGTAAAGTCAACACTTTCTCGTCCTCCCCAGCCACCAGATCTCAACCCCATTGCTAATTTATGCCATAATTTGTAGCGAAAGATCCGTGAACACCAAATTAGCGGCAAGGAACAATTAAAACGGGTCGTTATGGAGGAATGGGCCAAAATTTCCCCCCGAAATAACTCGGAAGTTGGCTTTCTCAATGAAAAGAAGATTGCAAAGTGTAATTTCATGAATAGGTTACAAAACGAAATATTAGACCTAACTTTTTTACCAAATTCCCTCAACTTCTTTGTCTGTACGGACAATTATTTGAGATCGTTTTAGGCAGTTTAAATAGTAAATCTTTTCAAATGTGAAAGTAACTTAATTTATATCATGAATATGATTATTATTTTTTTCAGGTTCTTAAATGTAATTTGAGTTTTAAAAAAATAAAAACTGAATTTTTTTTTTGATTTGTAATTGTTTCTTAACCGAGTGCTGTACCGACAAACTTTTGATACAGTGTATATCTACTGAAAAAAAGTTGAAATATCTTCCCCCCTCCCCGTAATTTTGGCTGAAGGGCCCAGAGTTATACCAATGTACAACTCTGCAAAAATGAGAACCCTCCATGAGTTCTGTTGGTAGTTTGGTTTCGTACTGAAAAGTATGATCTACTCATCAGGCAGCTACGACCTAACTACAAAAATTTCCACTCTAACCACATACATTAAGTATCTGGCCAGAACGTACTGACATAGCGAATTATTATTCAACTACATCAAATATAAAACCCCATGGAGAAACCTCATTTGTGTGTGTATTATGCCCACACGTATATTTGTTAAGAATTTAATTTGTCTGTCTGTAATAAATTGGATGTAAAAGTCAGCTAATATTGGAGGTTTCCGAGCATTTACTTTAAAAACAACAACAATAAATACAAATGTCATTAATCGTCTCAAAAAATACAAACTTTACTAATTTGACGCCGCTCTATGTGTTCGCTAAAGTCTGATTTACATTCAACGACAATCGACGTCTGCAAAAAAATTGAAACACAACATAGGAAAAAGTACAAAGACAAAAAGAGAAAAAATAATCATCTGCTTAAAAAATCCAATTGAAACCCAAGAAACCAACCCAAAAAACCTCGTCTGCTTTTTTTGCAGATGTCGAGTTTCATCTTTTTTCTGTAAAATCGTCGATGCGTGAATAAATAACTATAATAAGGTTACATAAATAAGAAAACCAATGATTTGCATTGGTTTATGACATTTTTTGTTTAAATTTACTTTTTATGTGTGAAGGAAAGGATTTTTTGATTTGACATCTGCATCTGCGAAATTTTTTCAATGTAAATCAGTCTTAACTGATATCTTCAAAGACACATTTGCTGGGTAGTTACGCATATAATTAACGAAAGAGGGATTTTAGTTTAAAAAATTCTAATAGATGGCTCTATACCAATTTTGGTTGTGTGAAACGTCATTTTTTAACTCTAATCCAACCATTGAGCCGATTTAGACGTGTTTTCTTGCATCAGTTTCTTTCCTCGTTTCTTTACCCCTCTCTCTACAAAAATGTGACCTTCGAAATCAATTTATAGAGAGAGGGGTAAAGAAACGAGGAAAGAATCTGATGCTAGAAAACACGTCTAAATCGGCTCATTGTGTGCCTTTTTAATACCTCAAACACAGGTTCTTATTACAACACACTACTATATTTACATTCTCTATACACAGTGCTGTCAATTATATCTTTCGGCTTTGTTTTATTATCAATTTTTTTTGTACAAATTAAATTATAGTTGTCGTATTGTGAAAATATAAAAACTTCTGATAATTATTGTTAGTTTTTCGTGGCATTCAAGAGTAGCACTTTATCCATAATATCGTATAAAAATCATTATAATGAATATTTTAAAAGGCATTTAAGTAATACTCGAAGTGCTTCATCTATGATTGAAACATTTTATTTCATTTCAGAAAAAGATTAATTAACAAATTTGGCACGTTGTGTCTTGTGTTGCGGCTTATTTGAAGAAAAATACAAATAAAAGATAAGATTGATTTAAAAAAATTGTTTTATTCTAATTAAATGGGACAATTCGCACTAAACCGTTCGTCAATGTTACGCTTATGCAGTTCGTAAACATTACGTTTAAGCGTACATGTTATGAACACTTTTATACATACTAATCCATACAAAAGTCCGCAAATTTGTTTCACTTCTCATGTGACAAAAGTACACATTACGTACTATATTCGTACTGTTTTAGTGTAACGTTTACGAACACCTTAGTATAGCAAAGTCTTCGTAAACCGTACGTTTATGATACACCTGGTCTGGAGGGAAGTACTTATAAATACTTGCGGTGGTCGATTGGAAAACCAATATGTATTATAATACATATTTGGTATATTTACGTGTTACATTTGACGGTTTACATAGCGTATGCATGCGCCATTGCAATTATAGTTTATAGTATGGCGCGAAAAAGGCGAAATTCCTTTTTGTAGTTTAAACAAAATAGGGCCATCAATTTTGCCCGTTCAAAATTCAAACAATCTTTTAGCGAGCGAATCAACCGCGGATCGAAAACTACATATAAAAAAAATGGGAAACAACAATTTTATATCATAGTTTCATTGAAATCCCTGATTTTTTTACAAATCGTTAAAAAGAAATTGTTTTAGAAACGCTACAAAACTATTGCGTCTGTACGGTGAATCAAAAAATCCAAATTGCATGTAAATCAATAGAAGTTTTCCAGGATACTTTGATTTGAAGCAATCGTTTCCTATTTTTTGTATATGCAGTTTTCGATCCGTGATTGATTCGCTCCCGCGGATTCTATAATCCACATGATTATACATCTCAAGACATTGAATATTCGACATCTTTGTCATGAATCTTTTTATGCAGGATTAATGAATTTGGCGATTTAAACGATTTACCGCAAAATTCACAAGTAAAGTCAGCACCAGAATCCTTGTGCAAGTTCGAATGCCGCTTTAGAAGAGACTTCGTGTTAAATTTTCGGTCACAAAACGAACAAAAATGTTTTTGTTCACGATGAGAAAATTGATGGTAATATAATCCGGGCAAAGATGAATATCCCTTGTTACAAATATAGCAAATTTTATCTTTTTGATTGAAATGTTTTGCTTTTTTGTGTTGCAAGAGGGTTAATGAGGTACTGAAGGTTTTCTTACATTCCTCACATGAGTAGACATGTGTATGCACTTTCCGGTGATTGTACAATGATGAGAATTGTTTGAATTTTAGGTGACACTCGTCACATTCAAATGTACGCCTCTTTCCATGCGAATACAAGTGATTTTTTAGGCCACATTTTTGAGCAAATGATCGACCGCATACTTCACACACAAACCGATTCGGGTCTACATGTGTCATCACATGGCGACTAAACGATCGATATTTTTGGTAGATTTGGAAGCAATAGCTACATTTGAATTGAACCTGTTTATGGTGCTTCATTTCAAAGTGTTTTGTTAATAGCAGCGGGCTTTGGGATATTTCATCGCAGTCGGTGCACAATAGATTTTTGAATTCATCCCTTCGTAGGCGGGGTAATTTCTCGTTTGATTGGGTATTTGGGTCACAATCTGGCTCATCATCGCCTTCATCCTGTGTCAAGACTTCTAGTTCTACTTCGCTCGAATACTCGATTTCGTTACCTGCGACGATTTCATAATCACATTCTTCAATTGCTAGATCAATAGAATTACTTTCTTTAAATCCTAGTTCAACTGCTTCCATTTCTTCAAACTTAGCCATTTCAATTTCTGGTTGAGTAATATTTAACAATTTTAAAATTTCCTGAGCTTGTTCTACAGTTGTTTTGAATTCATTTAAGACGTTAGTCGTGCGAAAACATTCCAAACAGATAACAGTTGGAAGAACATCGTCACGATACACCTTCAAAACTAATCAAAATTAATCTCGTTTTTTTTTAAAAAAATATATTAAATATTACCTTAATTGACAATAAGCTGTATAATATTTTATCAATTTTTAAATTCGTGTCACTAAATATAGGAACGACATCCGTATGTTCTTGGGCGCAAAGTCGGCAAAACATATTTCTAGTGGAGTTCCCAACACAAAACTGACATTTATCTCATTTTACCTATAATAAATTTTCAGTCGTGGTTTACAACAAATGAGCCAATTTACATTAGGTTGTAGTTACATGTTGTAACCCCAACACCGTGCAACTACATTGTGTCGCAATCATAACCTCGCAATTCCCACAACATATTGTAACTACCCTCCAGACCAGGTGTATCATAAACGTACGGTTTACGAAGACTTTGCTATACTAAGGTGTTCGTAAACGTTACACTAAAACGGTACGAATATAGTACGTAATGTGTACTTTTGTCACATGAGAAGTGAAACAAATTTGCGAAGACTTGTGTATGTATTAACATGTATAAAAGTGTTCATAATGTGTACGCTTAAACGTAATGTTTACGAACTGCTTAAGCGTAACATTGACGAACGGTTTAGTGCGAATTGCCCCATTTAATTAGAATAAAACAATTTCTTTAAATCAATCTTATCTTTTATTTGTATTTTTCTTCAAATAAGCCGCAACACAAGACACAACGTGCCAAATATGTTAATTAATCTTTTTCTGAAATGAAATAAAATGTTTCAATCATAGATGAAGTACTTCGAGTATTATTTAAATACCTTTCAAAATATTCATTATAATGATTTTTATATGATATTATGGATATAGTGCTGCTCTTAAATGCCACGCAAAACTAACAATAATTATCAGAAGTTTTTATATTTTCACAATACGACAACTTTAATTTAATTTGTACAAAAAAAAATTGAAACTAAAACAAAGCCGCAAGATATAATTGACAGCACTGTGTATAGAGAATGTAAATGTAGCAGTGTATTATAAAAAAAAGCGTTCGTAAACTGTTCGTACGCTGTACATTTGTGCTGTATACATTTTTGCGCCGGGAGGGTACACGTTGCAATATATTTATGTATGTGTAAAATAGCCATTTTGTATTTTATCTATGGAAAAGTAAATGGTAGAATAAATGGTAGAAAAACAAAAGTAATAAAAAATCATAGAGTTAACCAAATAGAGCTGAAATAAGCAAACGTCAAGCATCGAAAATTCTGTGCGAAAAAGAGAAAGACTAATCGATCTTAGCTTAAATAAGAAACAACTTTTTAGTACTCAGATCAATCAGATTGATCAGATCAGGACAGCGATTTTGATCGCAGTTTTAGTATTGAGTTGAGAATTACCGGATGGCAACAGTATTGGTAAATTGTATTGGTGTTGATGTCCAAAGTATAGAGAAAAACAAAGAATAAACATTTGTAAAATAAAAAAAACAATTCACTAATTTAGTGTCATCTCATGCGTACGAAAGGAAGATTGTACATATTTTTATTTCCAGTAATTTTCTGCAAAATTTAAAACTCATAAAATTGTTAATTGAATAAAGATAAATAAATATTAACTAAAAATGGAAAATAAGCCAGAAAAATATATATTAATAGTAGCTGATAATTTGACATTCGAAATTATTGTAAAAAATTCCAATTTTGAACTGTAAATACCATTTTTACTTACCAGTGGCACTTTGGGGTGTGTGATGTCCCAAATAATTTAATTTTTATGTTTTTTGATATAAATAAATAAAAACACAATGAGTACGTTGCTTTTGTACAAGTTTATTTATTTATATCGTTTTTTATAATTTTAACCGCTGAATGATTTTGGTATGACGTATACCAATGGCCTGCGACTGCTTGCTGTCTTATTAGCGATTGTTGGATTATGTGTTGGATTGTTATCCTTTTTATACGCATTGAATTTTATCCGTGCGTTCGGATGCGTGTTATAATGATTTCTGCTTTCTCTCTAAACAATAATTTTTTCCTGTTTTTTTTTATTGTTTTTTACGGAATTTGTTTTCCTCCTAATGCCTCAATTCCATTGTGAAAAATTGACTGAGCTGACTTGAAGTTGGAAGAAGACAAAAAAAAATAAGCCATCAGAGTGACAAAGACAAAGTATTTTGTTATTGTTTTTTTTTATAGCAAATTTTATGGATACATTTTGACAGCGATAGTGAACCTAACCTAAAAAAAATCACAATTATTTCTTGAGTACGAGTGTAACGTCTAAAATAGGAAAAAAAGAACTCTTCCATATTTATGAAAAGCTCATTGGCTTTTCCATAATGAATTTAGTATCTCTATTGGTGTGTGCCTACTTTACCCTGCTGTCAAACGAACGTCAAATATTAATTCAATAAAAATCAATTCGATTTAATTAATCTTTGCTGGTGCTCGATCCACCACAATACTCCCCTTCCAGTGAATTTCACCAGAAATTTACGTGGTCTGTCGTAAGTCGGTGTGGTGTTGGTGTGTAGTGTCTTGTTAATTCTCTCGAAATCTCGCTGGTGTTTTTACCGTTCTGTCCGTTCTCGTGTGTGTTGTGTTTTGCCTTTTGTGCTGTATTGCGATCGAAAGAAACTTTTTTTGTCGGTACCTGTCTTTGTGTTGTGATTGTCGTGTTGTCTTCCGCTGCGTGGCTTTGAGTTTCAGTGTTTTGAGTGGTTTTTGCTTGCGTGTTTGCTATTTGAGTGTCTGCTGTTTGAGTGTTTACTGGTTCTTTTTCAAACTGTGTGTTCTCTTGATGGCATGGTTTCAGGCGATCTATTGATACTTTGATGTTTTTACCGTGTATTGATATTACGAATGATTTTTCCGCTCTTTCTATTACTTCATGTGGTCCGGTGTAGGGTGGCTCTAACGTTTTTCGTACCGCGTCTGTCCTTAGAAAGACATGTGTGGTGTTGTTTAATTCTTTGGCCATGAAAATTTTTTCGTTGCTGTGTCTCGATGCTGGTACTGGCTTAATTTCTGCGAAATGATTTTGCAGATTCTTTACTAATTCGCTCTGGATAATTTTGCTGCTTGAACGTTGACTGAAAAATTGTCCCGGAATTCTAATCGTGCAGCCGTATACTAGTTCTGCTGGTGACGTTCTTAGCTCTTCGCTGTACGTTGTTCTTAATCCAAGCATGACTGATGGTAATAGTTCTGCCCAATCTGCTCTCTTGTTGTAGCACATAATGGCGGCTTTGATAGTGCGGTGCCACCTTTCTAGCATGCCGTTGCACTTGGGATTGTAGCTTGTTGTTCTCCGGTGCTGGAATCCCAGTAAGGCTGACAGTTCTTCGAATAGCTGTGATTCAAACTGTGTACCTTGGTCGGTTACGATGAACTGTGGTACTCCAAATCTGGCTATCCAATTAGAATACACTGCGACTGTGGCAGCAGTTATATCCGGTACTGGAACCGCTTCAGCCCAACGTGAGTAGCGATCAATTAACGTCACGCAGTATCGGTTGTTTCCGGAAATCGGAAGAGGACCAATGATATCGAGGTGAATTTCAGCGAAACGTTGCGATACAACTTTAAATGAGCCGAGAGGTGATTTGGTATGTTTAGAAATTTTAGATTTTTGGCACGGTATACAGTTTTGAGCCATTGTTTTTGAATCTTTGGAAATTGAGGGCCAAATAACATTTTTTGTTAAAAGTTTTACTGAAGCTTTTACGCCCGGATGTGAAAGGTTATGTAAAGTTTCAAAAACAGTTTTCCGAAAGTTTATTGGAATGAACGGTCTTGGTATACCTGTTGATACGTCGCAACAAATTGATTTATTTGTGTTGAACGTGAGGGGTATTTGTTGGAGTTGCAGAGATGTAGACGAGTTATTACTAAGTAGCTCTCGGAGTTCGTTGTCATTGGCTTGAGCATCTGCTATTGCTGCATAATCAATACTTTCAGGGATAGAAATTTGATTGATGCGTGAGAGAGTATCTGCGACGACATTATTTATGCCGGAGATGTGTTGAATATCGGTAGTAAATTGGCCGATGAAGTCCAGATGTCGAAATTGACGAGGAGATGCTTTTTCCGGATTTTGTTGGAATGCGTATATTAATGGTTTGTGGTCAGTGAACAAAGTGAATTGTCGACCTTCCAACAAGTGTTTGAAATGCTTAATGCCAGAGTAAGCTGCAAGCAACTCTCTGTCATAAGCACTGTACCGTTTCTGTTAAGTCGTACAGAGAAGAAGCTGAGCGGTTGCCAAATACCGTCGGTGTACTGCTGTACCACAGCCCCAAGCGCTGTATCTGTGGTGTCCACCATGATCGCGAGTCGTGCGGCTAACGATGGATGTGTTAGTAAGGTTGCGTCGCACAATTTCTTTTTGCAGTTCTCGAAAGCTTGTTCGACCTCTGCTGTCCATTCAACTTTCTTCTTACTGTTCTTCGTGTATCCTTTTAGTAAGTCGTTCAGTGCCATCTGGTCGGCTGCAGCTCCCGGGATGAAACGTCTGTAGAAGTTGATGGTGCCCAAGAACCTCTTGATGCCATCGACTGTTTCTGGTTTTTTGAACTCTCTGATGATTTGTACGCGTTCTTACGCTTTTATCCGAATTTATCACTAGCCCGTGTTCTGATAGCTTTTGAAAAATAATTTTTAGGTGTTCAAGGTGTTGTTCGAAAGATCTTGAAGCGATTAGAATGTCATCCAAATAAACGAAACAGAATTTTAAACCAAAAAGTACCGAATGCATAAGTCGTTGAAAAGTTTGCGCCGCGTTTCTTAATCCAAATGTCATTTTTGTAAATTCGAAGAGGCCGAAAGGTGTGGTGATTGCCGTTTTGGGAATGTCTTCTGGTTCGACTGGAATTTGGTGGTACGCCTGGACAAGGTCTAATGTAGTGAATACTTTGCAGCCTTCTAGCTGATACGAGAAATCCTGCAAGTGTGGAACTGGGTACCGGTCTGGTATCGTTACTCTATTTAGGGCGCGATAATCGCCACACGGTCTCCACGTTCCATTCTTCTTTTCCACGAGATGTAGTGGACTGGACCAGGGGCTGCTACTTGGTTGGCAAATTCCCTGCGCTAGCATGTTTTCGAACTCCTCTCGTGCTAGCTTCAGTTTATCTGGTGCAAGCCGTCTCGTTTTGCAAGAGATAGGTGCTCCCTGCGTTTCTACGCGGTGTGTGACGGAGTGCTTGATCCGTGCCGTGCTGAGTCCGCTGTTGGTAATCTCTGGAAATTTTTTTAACAATTCTGCTATTTCTGGTTTTGTTGTTGATTTATCTAGTATTGACAAGGTAGGGTTGTTCCCATTCGTGATGGCGCCCTTGTTGAAGCAGTTGGTCAATGGATCAATGATCCTTTGCCCTTGAATATCAACCAAGAGTCCCGTATGTCGCAGGAAATCTGCTCCTATCATGGGCATTGACACGTCTGCAATTATGAACTCCCAACGGAACTCCCGTCGGAGCCCGATGTCCAGCCTCATCGCCTTAGTGCCGTATGCTTGCACTGGAGTGCCGTTTGCCGCGTATAGACTACTTGTGGATACTGGATGCTTTGTCTCTAAAAACTTTGCGGGGATTACGGACACGTCCGCTCCCGTATCTATTAAAAATTTTAATTTGGAATGTCTTTCAAAAATAATTAATCGGCTGGTTGCGGGCCCATCAATGCCCGCCGTTAACTTTTGATGGGGATTTAAAAATTTTGTGGTTTCTCGGGTGTTTGCTCACTGTGATACTTACACCCTGAAACACACTTCCTCGCTTTCGCACCGAATTTATGGTGATAATAGCACTGATCGAATCGCTTGTTTATTGTCTGTCGCGATGCTGACCTCGTCGCTTTTCTCTCATGACTGGTTCCTCTAGTCTCGTTTCGCGAGCGCGAATCTTTGATGGACGTACATAGTTCGGCTATTACCCTCGTTAACTTGTCCAACCTGTTGTCTGTATCGTCCCGCTCTTTAACTGCATTGTTTGAACTCCCTCCGGTTGTGCTCGCTGTCGTATTCGTTAACACATTGATGTGACTCTGCGTCATCGTTTCCAAAATGCTATCCGCTCGATTGGATAATGATGCCAGTGGTATGTCCTTCTCAAACGTGGTGAAAATCATCTGGATCTGAGGAGGTAGCCTCTTCATCCACAGCTGCCTTAGAGTATTCTCGTCGAAAGTCCTTCCTGCGTTCATCTTCATTTTATTCAACAATTGCGACGGCTTTTGGTCGCCTAATGTGAGCCCATGCAACAAATTGGTGAGTTTCGTCTTCTCCGACTCTCCCAGGATCCTCAATACCTCTTCTTTAAAGGCCGAATACGGTAGCGGTCCTTTATCGCGTAGTATTAGGTCTGCAAATGTGTCGTGATGTCTGGCGTCTAATGCCGCAAGAGCGTGTGCATATTTTGTTTGTTCTATTCGAACGTTGGCTAACTGGAACGATTGTTCTAATATATTAAACCATACGCTCGGGGTTTGTCCATATAGTGGTTGTGGTGGTTTAAATGCGACATGCGCGACGTTTCTTCCAATTGCTGCCTCATTACCTATCTGGTTACTCCACTGTGGCGCACTAGCGGTGCTGTGTTCGTCAGGTCGGTCGCTGTTTGCCTGTCGTTGCTGTATCTGTGCGTCTACGTATGCCTGTAATTGTTCTTGTGTCATCGTCACAGTTGGTTCGTCGTTTGTCTCACTGGTTCCCATCGCTGGCAGGGAAGCACTGCCCGTCGGAAAACTCATTTCACTTATTCACTTTTCTGAAATACGCGAAAATAATTGTTGCTAAACGAATTTTTTAAAATAAAATAAACCAAAAAACAAAAATATAACGAGCTGACGAAATTTATTACAAAGTGGAATTTTTCAACTCGGATTTCGAACGACTACCGCAAGGTAAAGCGACACACAGAAATATTGGTCGAAAATATTTTCTTTAAACAATTTTTATTATATATACAGGGTGGCGCAAAAGTGTCTCCCCATGTATTTTCACGATTAAAACTAATATTTCTTTACAAAATTAAATAATATTTATTTAAAACGATATTAAAATTCATTAAAACACAAAAACAATAGTTAATATTTGGTGTGTAAACCTTCCGCAACTAAGCAGTCGTTGACTCGGGACCGGAAACTTTCACACAATTTTTGGACAAAATCAATAGGGATATTGTCCCACTCTTGTTGTACTTTTCGAATTAGCTGTTCGCGAGTTCGTGCGCGAGGCTCCGCGTATACTTTCTCCTTTAGGTAGGCCCAACAATTTTCAATTGGGTTAAGGTCGGGAGAGTTTCCAGGCCAATCTGTCCAGACATTCGGTATGTTTTGTTTTAACCATTTGATCGACGCCTTTGATGTATGGCATCTGGCACCATCCTGCATTAAAATTGCATTTTTTCGAATTGGAAAGAATTTACAATCATTTAAATATTCTTGGTATATAGGTAAAATATTATTAATGTAGTAACGGCTATCTACAGTGGCGCCTTGTTTAATAAAATGCAGTTTTGTTTTACCTTGGGAACTTATACCGCCGCCCACCATTAGTTTTAACCCAAATTTTGGTTTTTGAATAGGTTTTATTGCACTTGGATTATTCGTTCGTACAACTGCATTATTCTTGTTGCATACACCAAAAAGTTCAATTTGGGATTCGTCCGTAAACAGAATATTTGCACGACGTATTCTTGAACAAATGTTGTCTTCCAAGAATCCCTCATCTTTTAGTCTTCGGCAAAAATTAAGCCTGTCATTAACATTTTTTGGAGTTATTAGTGGCTTAGAAGGCTGTCTGTAGGCATATTTTCCCCATTCTGTATTTTTTATACAGCGCTGAACAGTCCTGCGCGAAACTGTTTCGCCTCGTTGTTTCATTTCTCGGCTTTGGTTCAAAATTTTTGTTACTGTTCTTGTTCCTCTTCCAACCTTGTTAGCGCTTATGATTTTAATTCGTCTTTTTATTGCTGCGTTACACTTAGTAGGTCTACCAGTTCGCGGCCGGTCCTTAACGTTACCTTCTCCCCTTTTCTTCCAAAGCCTTACCGTCTTACGATCAACACCTACTAGTCGACTTACTTCGGTCACACTTTTCCCCAACTGTAGCAAGGCTTGTATTTTTGATCGAATATGTTCTCTATTTTTACCCATGGCCGTAAACCTATGTAATTATTTGAATGAAACGTATGTAAATATTGCAAAAAAAAAAGATAAATGACTACGGTACGAACCTATTTACACAAGGCAAAATTATAATTTGATCACTTTTCATGAAATACTAGTACGAAAATTAAAATAATATTTAAATTATGATTTCAATATAATCACTTGTTAACAAAATATACCACCACTTTAGTATGTTGCACGGTTAATGAGTAATCACCAAATGTCGCACAACTATTAAAATATTCTAAATGATGAAGACTTGTTTTTATACAAAATTATTACCGTTATTTAGAAAGAGAGATAATTTTTTCCTTGTACCGTATTTTTCTCACAAATTAACATACAATAAATAAAAAACAGTATGATATGGTTAACATAATTTATTTGTTGGTTAGGACATATTATTTTAGAGTTATTTTTTCAATAGATGGGGAGAAACTTTTGCGCCACCCTGTAGTTAAAATGGAAAAAGTTGAATTTGGAAGAAAAAATTTTGTTACCTTTTTTCCCGTAAAAAAACAGCACGTCTTTTACAATTTTATTTTTATTGTACGTATGGCTGCCTTTGGGTTGTGGTGATCGGCTGATCACTGATGTTGTCTGGTCACACCTTGCGGTTTGCACTTTTTATTCCGGAAGCTCACCTCGGTTGAGGCTCTTACTGGAATGCTAGCGTTCTTGCACCATTTTCGAGCTTACCACTGGTGGGGGCTCTTGTCGCGAAGAATTGGTTTCACTATTTTCGAGCTTACCACTGGTGGGGGCTCTTGTCGCGAAGAATTGGTTTTATTTGTTTTGCTTACCCGACTTTGCTTGTCCGTTTTGGGTTGAGTTTATTTTCGTATCTGTCTGCCTGAATGGAATTTCTTCTGGCTTTACGATCGTCTGGGGTTGTCCATATTGCTGCTGTAGGACGTCCCTGTGGATGTACTGCTTACTTCCTTTTGATTTCTGGTTCGTGTTTCCGGATTGCGTTCGTTTCCGCAAATCCTGTCGGCTTCTGCCGATAATATCGGGTTTTCCCGATTCCTGGTTCCTTCCCGATCACGTCGGGGTCACCATTTTATTTGGGGTGGGTGATGTCCCAAATAATTTAATTTTTATGTTTTTTGAAATAAATAAATAAGAACACAATGAGTACGTTGCTTTTGTACAAGTTTATTTATTTATATCGTTTTTTATAATTTTAACCGCTGAATGATTTTTGGTATGCCGTATACCAATGGCCTGCGACTGCTTGCTGTCTTATTAGCGATTGTTGGATTATGTGTTGGATTGTTATCCTTTTTATACGCATTGAATTTTATCCGTGCGTTCGGATGCGTGTTATAATGATTTCTGCTTTCTCTCTAAACCATAATTTTTTCCTGTTTTTTTTATTGTTTTAAACGGAATTTGTTTTCCTCCTAAGACGTGCTGTGTTTTTTAGGAAAAAAAGAACTCTTCCATATTTATGAAAAGCTCATTGGCTTTTCCATAATGAATTTAGTATCTCTATTGGTGTGTGCCTACTTTACCCTGCTGTCAAACGAACGTCAAATATTAATTCAATAAAAATGCTTAACATCTAATCATTCTCTGAAAAAATGTTCGTAAATTGTTTGATTAGAATTTGAATTTACTGACATAACAAAAATATGTTGGTTCGATTAGGGTTAAAAACAAAAAAATTTTGTTTATGTTTGTGATACGACGCGCAATTGTTAAATCGTAAAAATATTATAAATATTTTGTTGTTTAATGTTTTATTATTTATTATTATTAATAGATCAACGTATTTTTTTATTAAAATCTAGCAGTTTTGAGGTTATGTTTTACTACTGTCACAAAAATTTGCGTTCCATTGAACCTCTACTCACAAGTACTTGGCAGTAGTAAATTGTTTCCAATGGAACACAGTGATTATACACATCTTAAGACATCTGAAAATTCGACATCTTTGTCATGAACCTTTTTATGAAGGATTAACGAATTTTGTGATTTAAACGATTTACCGCAAAGTTGACAAGTATACTCAGCACCAGGATCCTTGTGCTTGTTCATATGCCACTTTAGAAGAGACTTCGTGTTAAATTTTCGATCACAAATCAATGCGATAATTGGTGGTAATATAATCCGGACAAAGATGAATATCCCTTATTACAAATTTTATCTTTTTTATTGAAATGTTTCGATTTTTTATGTTGTGCCAGGGTTAATGAGGTACTGAAGGATTTTTTACATTCGTCACATGAGTAGACACGTGTATGCACTTTCCGGTGATTGTACAATGTTGAGAATTGTTTGAATTTTAGGTGACACTCGTCACATTCAAATGTATGACCCTTTACATGCGAGTTCAAATGATTTTTTAGGCCACATTTTTGAGCAAATGATCGACCGCAAACCTCGCACACAAACCGATTCGACTCTAAGTGTGTCATCACATGGCGATTAAACGATCGATATTTTTGGTAGATTTGTGAGCAGTAGCTACATTTAAATTGAACCGGTTTATGGTGCTTTATTTCAAAGTGTTTTGTTAATAGCAGCGGGCTTTGGGATATTTCATCGCAGTCGGTGCACAATAGATTTTTGAATTCTTCCCTTCGCAGGCGGCATACTTTCTCATTTTATTGCCTGTTTGGTTCACTATCTGGCTCATCATCGCCTTCATCATGCGTCAAGACTTCTAGTTCTACTTCGCTCGTATATGCGATTTCGGTATCTGCGATGATTTCATAATCATATTCTTCAATTGCTGGATCAACAGAATTACTTTCTTCAAATACTGGTTCAACAGCTTCCATTTCTTCAAAATTGACCATTTTAATTTCTGGTTGAGTAATATTTAATAATTTCAAAATTTCTTGAGCTTGTTTTACAGTTGTTTTGAATTCATTTAAGACGTTAGTCGTGCGAAAACAATCCAAACAGATAACAGTTGGAAGAACATCGTTGCGATACACCTTCAAAAGTAATCTAAATTAATTACGTTTTTATAATATATAAATATTTTACCTTAATCGACAATAATCTATATAATATTTTATCAATTTTTAAACTCGTATCACTAAATATAGGAACGGTATGCGTCTGGTCTTGAGCAGAAAGTCGGCAAAACATATTTCTAATGTTTCCTACAATTTCTTAAGCATTGACCAGCGAGTCTTTAAGAAATTTAAGTAAGAATGCGACCATAGGAACATGCATGTTACTGACCAGCGAAACTTTAAGAACTTTTCGTTCAATTTGAATTGTCATTTAACATTCTTTAACAAGAGCGAAAATTACCGCCCAAACTGAAGGAAGAAACGTCAAACAGTGAAACATGGCCTATTTATGTTTTATTAATTAAAATAATGTTTTATATATATTTCAAATATGTACATAATATATTATGTAGTGTAATGTGACAAAACAATTATTGCAAAATACAATTACGAATATTCCTTGTTTTTTGTTGTCAAATTATGTTACGGATTCGCTGGGCGATCTGTCAAAATTTCCTTAACAATATATTTTCGTTAAATTCTGTAAGGTTTTGTTACGGATGCTTAAAGACTCGCTGGTCAATGCTTTAAACAAAACTGACATTTATTTATTACCTATAATAAATTTTCAACCGTGGTTTAGAACAACCCTCCCAACCAAAAAATATATACGTCAAAAACTTACATAGATTAGATACTGGAAATTGGGAAAAATATTGCTACTACTAAAGATACATGTTAAACCGAAAGTGGTCTGACTGAAAACGTCCGAGATAAATTCAACATGTACACGGCGGCTTGACTGAAAGCAAAGATTATTAACAAGAAGATCTTCTTGTTCCCTCCAGACCAGGTGTATCATAAACGTACGGTTTACGAAGACTTTGCTGTACTAAGGTGTTCGTAAACGTTACACTAAAACAGTACGAATATAGTACATAATGTGTACTTTTGTCACATGAGAAGTGAAACAAATTTGCGAAGACTTTTGTATGGATTAGTATGTATAAAAGTGTTCATAACGTGTACGCTTAAACGTAATGTTTACGAACTACTTAAGCGTAACATTGACGAACGGTTTAGTGCGAATTACCCCATTTAATTAGAATAAAACAATTTTTTTAAATCTTATCTTTTATTTGTATTTTTCTTCAAGTGAGCCGCAACACAACGTGCCAAATTTGTTAATTAATCTTTTTCTGAAATGAAATAAAATGTTTCAATCATAGACGAAGTACTTCGAGTATTACTTAAATACCTTTTAAAATATTCATTACAATGATTATTATACGATATTATGGATATAGTGCTGCTCTTGAATGCCACGAAAAACTAACAATAATTATCAGAAGTTTTTTTATTTTCACAATACGACAACTTTAATTTAATTTGTACAAAAAAAATTGAAAATAAAACAAAGCCACAAGCTACAATTGACAGCACTGTGTATAGAGAATGTAAATGTAGTAGTGTATTATAAAAAAAAGCGTTCGTAAACTGTTCGTACGCTGTACATTTTTGCTGTATACATTTTTGCGCCGGGAGGGTTAATAATCTTAGCTTTCAGTCAAGCCGCCGTTTTAATGTTGAATTTATCTCGGACATTTTCAGTCAGACCACTTTCGGTTTAACATGTATCTTTAGTATATATTTCAATAATTCCCAATTTTTTATTCCCCAATTCCCAAAAGTGTATTCTGTGGCCCTATTCTGGCTATTCCGGGGGAATTTGGAATTGAATTATTTTGACAGTATTCTAGCAGTTGGAAATTATTTTTCCCAAAAGTGTATTCTGTCGATTAGGAATTTTTGAAGGTAGGGAAAAATAATTCCATTTTATTTAAGTTTTGACGTTTATTTTTCCCTAAATTTTTTTTGGGGAATTAGAAAAAAAGGGTTGTTTTGTGTATTTTCATTATTTTATTTACAACGTAGTATCGATAAAGTTTTTATTTAATATGTATAAAATAAAACTGTTAAATAATGGCGGCTGCAAAATTCGAAATAGTGTTTTCTCATTGGAAATTATTCCCAATTACGCCAGTGGCCTATTCTGGCTATTCCCTGGGAATTGGGAAAAATATTGCTATATTTCCAAACTTCAATAATTCCCAATTTTTAATTCTCCAATTCTCAAAAGTGCATTCTGGCGTAATTGAGAATCATCCAATGGGAAAAAAATAATTTTTCAAACTTTGCAGCCGCCAATCACTGTTCCATAGGGAACAATTTGCTACTGCCAAGTACTTGTGAGTAGATGTTCAATGGAACACAAATTTTTTGTGACAGTAGTAAAACATAACCTCAATTTAAATAAAACTGCTAGATTTTAATAAAAAAATACGTTGATCTATTAATAATAATAAGTAATAAAACATTAAACAACAAAATAATTATAATATTTTTACGATTTAACAATTGCGCGTCGTATCACAAACATAAACAAAATTTTTTTGTTTTTAACCCTAATCGAACCAACATATTTTTGTTATGTCAGTAAATTCAAATTCTAATCAAACAATTTACGAACATTTTTTCAGAGAATGATTAGATGTTAAGCATGTTGTATGGAAATGTTTCAAAATAAAATACATATAAGTTTATAACTAAATTAACATTATTTTGAAAATCGATGCATTTATCAAACGAGCCAAAAAGGCATACCTTGGTTGGATTGGGGTTAAAAAATGACGTTTCACACAACCAAAATTGGTATAGATCCATCTATTAGAATTTTTTAAACTAAAATCCCTCACACCATCACTTGAACGTGAGTAGTTGCGAGTAGATACAAGTACTTGTGAGTAGTTTGCTAATGCTAATGGAACACGCTTATTATTTAAAAAATTTATTTTCTACATATAAAATAAAAACTTTACCGATACTACATTGTAAATAAAATATTTAAAATACGCAAAACAAACAGTTTCATCTAATTCCCCAAAAAAAAAAAAAATTGGGAAAATAAACGTCAAAACTTACATAAAATGGAATTATTTTTTCCCTACATTAAAAATTCGCCAACAACTTATTTAAATAAATATGTCTAAATAAATAAGTATAACTTTCGGAAAGGGCCTTAGACCGAAAATACCATAAAGAAAATAAATTCAAAATTGACAGCTGGAACTACAAAAACCAAGAAAAAAGTTGGTTTTTTTGGACGTGTTCGGTCTGGCCAAAATGAAAAAAAAAATCACGATATTTTATGTCAAACTCATTTCCTGCTAACTTCACCTCGTTAAATATACGTCAAACCTAACCGAACAGCAAAAATGAAAAATTTGGATTTATACGTCAAACTCTACTTAAAACGCCGGTACACATGGAGAACGAATTATCTTTCATCAAATTATGAAAGAAAATTGCTAAAATAGTGAAAAACGTATGTTTTTAACTTATGTCGAATTCTTTTCGTTTTTTCAAATCAATGTAAATTTTGTGGTGCGAAAAGTACACGAAACAAATTGATGTTATTTTTTGACGTTACTAACAACAACAAAAACAGAAACTTCATTTTGTATTTGTCAAAGTTGTGACTATACGAGTTTTTTGTGCCTTGATTTTAAATCATTTTAATTGTTGTTTAATTATTTTAATCGTTTAAATAAAATTTTCAATATAAACAGTTTTTTCCGTCTCGATTTTTATTATCCTTTTGTTTGTTTGTTGTGTTTAATTATTTTAATCGTATGAAATAAAGTTTTCAATATAAACAGTTTTTTTCCGTCTCGATTTCTTATCCTTTTAATTGTTCTGCTTAATTATTTTAATCGAATTATATAAAATCAAGACACAAAATCTCTAATTGACAACTTTGACAACTAAAAATTGACGTTTCTAATTGTTGTAGTTGATTTATGAAAAAATATACATTTCGTAAAATTGATGTGCATCGAAAAAACATTGATGTTTTTTGACGAAAAGTACATGATTTTCGACGTACATCAATTTGTTTTGATGTTTTTTTGCAGAAAAGAAATTGACAAAAGATTGTAAAAGCAGAGAAAGCGCCTCTCGAGGGAGAAAGTTAAAATGAACAACTGACAAAATGACATTTCTCATAAATGCGACGGAAGAAAATTTTGCAATTGGCGATTGGAAAACTGCAAAATGCGATACCTATCGGAAATGATATAAACCCTACGCTCTGCATGAAATGACATTTCTCTCCATATAAAACATATGGAGAGTGAAACTACCGGAATTAAATTGAACCCTACGCTCTTCATGCAAAATCATGACAGTCCAATCGTCAATCCGGTAATTTAAAATTGTTTTTATAATCCAAAATTGGAATTATTTACAATTATTAGGAATCTGGTAAGTAAAAATTGTGTTTACAATTCAAAATTAGAATTCTTTACACATTGTGTTCAATCGGGCAAAAATGATAAAAAATATCATGATATTTTTTATCACTTTTAGCATTAAACGCACTCATTTACCACACAAAAAAACAAACTTTTTCCTTGGTTCCAGCTGTCAATTTTGATTTATTTTCTTTATGATATTTTCGGTATTTAAATTAAATTAAATTTGATTTTTTAAGATATATGTATGGTATTTAAACCGTCACCTATTTATTTATATATAAATAATAATTTATATTTGGAAGTTTTGTCTGAGAACACAAACAACGAAACTCAATCTAAAATTATTTGTGTCTCCAATATTTGGATAAAATCAAATAGTTTCAATATCAAAATAATTTATAAAAAAGAAATAATTAAAAAATATAACATTTAATAAAAACCTGACGACAAAACAGGTTTAATGAATTTTACAAAGCGATTTAAAACAAAATGTAACATTTAAAATCAATTTATCATTTTTTTTCAATTTTGGTTGTTCAATCGGGTTTGACGTACAGTATTGACGATTGGAGCATCACAGATTCCACCTAGTGGACAATTTTTAAACTGAGGTAGCTGCTAATTTGACGTTCGAAATTGTTGTAAACAATTCCAATTTTGAACTGTAAACACAATTTTTACCTACCAGATTGATAATAATTGTAAATAATTCCAATTTTGGATTATAAAAACAATTTTTAATTACCGGATTGCAAAAATTTCTTTCGTCGCATTTATGAGAAATGTCATTTTAGCGGTTACCTCATTTTAACTTTTTTCCTCGAGAGGCGCTTTCTCTACTTTTACAATCGTCAATTACGAAATGAAAATATCATTATATTTTTTTTCATTTTACCCGATTGAACACGTCCACAATAATTTCGAACGTCAAATTATCAGCTAGCTCAGTTCAAAAAATTTCCACTAGGTGGAATCTGTGATGCTCCAATCGTCAATACAACATAGAATACGTTTATGCTCAGAGTCGAGTCATCTTTTAGTTAACTTTGGATCATCTTGTAGTTATCTTTTTTAGCGTTTATACTGCAGAGTCAAATCGTAGTCGAGTCGAAACTAGGTTGAAACCGAGTCAGAAACGTCAAAAAAAAACTATTTACTATCGTATGTTTATATGTTTTTCTTGTATTATTTTCTGAATTTTATAAAAATAAAATAACAAAGTTTTATTGCCACACAAAAATCGAAGATTCGCACACGAATTAAGAAATCAAAATGGTGTCTTTTTATTACTATTTTTTTGTTGTTTTTATTTTTCGACTCGACTCCGTTTATAGTGAATGTTTTTAGAGTTAACTCGACTCGACCCTAGAAATTTTTTAGGTCGAGTCGAGTTAACTACAAGAGACTCGACTCCGTTTATAGTAAAAGTTAACCTAGGTTCAAACCAGGTTGAACCCTAAGCATAAACGTACTCATACATAAATGTTACGATTATGTTACGTTTTGTTGCGAGGGAGAATGGTCGAAACTTGTAAACAAAAGCAGATTTGTAAAAAAAATTCACTTTGTAAACGTACCCATCATATCTGTGTCATTTGTTAACATTTTATTTTAAATTTGTAGGTTAACAAAAACCAGAAGGTGACTGCAACTGGTAAGGATCAGAAAGATTTATTGACTTTATTCTGATTTAATTTTTTTAATAAATTGGGAAGATTAACAAAATAATTATATCCTTCATGAATTCACAACCGGTGAGTAATCGTTTAAATAAATTAGTTTGCATTTTGCTTACGAAAATCCAATATAAAAAATCGTCTCCATCTTTCTTTTTTTAATTTCTTACTAATTTTTCAGGGAACATCAACAGGCGGCAATGGACCTCCTGCTACAGTCCAAGAATTTAGTATACGTGTCCCAAAGAGCATGAAGAAAAAACATCATGTAATGCGTTTTAATGCAACATTGAATGTAGATTTTGCTCAATGGAAAGTGGTCAAGCTGGAACGTGAAAATAACATGAAAGAGTTTAAGGGCATGGACGAGGATACTCCAAGATTCGGTGCTGGATCTGAATACAACCGTGATTTGCGCGAAGAGGTTCGTCGTAAAAAATTTGGTATCATTTCGAAGAGGTACCGTCCTGAAGCTCAACCATGGATTCTCAAGGTGGGTGGCAAGTCAGGAAAAAAATTTCGTGGAATTCGTGAAGGTGGCGTCGGTGAAAATGCCGCCTTTTACGTTTTCACTCATGCTCCAGATGGTGCAATTGAGGCATACCCGTTAAATGAGTGGTATAACTTCCAACCAATTCAACGTTACAAATCGCTATCGGCCGAAGAAGCTGAGCAAGAATTTGGCCGCCGTAAAAAAGTTTTGAATTTCTTCTCACTCATGTTACGAAAACGATTACGCGGAGATGATGATGAACCGGAAGAGCCAGAAGAAGGTAAATCTAAAAAAGGTGGAGGTAAGAGTAAAGATCTTAAGATTAGTGAAATGGATGAGTGGATTGAATCAGATGAAGAATCTGACGAGGATTCTGATGCCGAGAAAAAAGAGGAGGATGACAGCGACAAGGAAAAGGAGAAAAAGAAAAAAAGTAGAGAAGATGAGAAAAATAAAAAAAAGAAAAAGAAAGATGTCGATGAAGAGGCGATCGAAGAATCAGACGATGGAGATGAGGAGGGCCGTGAACTAGATTATATATCGGATTCGAGCGATTCTGACTCCGAAGAAGAACAAAATGGCAAAGCAATGAAATCGGTGGCCGAAGAAGATGCTCTGCGTAAATTACTCACATCGGATGAAGATTCCGACGAGGAAACGAAGAAATCAGGCGACGAATCCGACAAAGAGGAAAATGAAGAAAAAACGAAAAAAGAGAAGGAGAAAGAAGCGAAAGAGGCAAAAGACAACAAAGAGAAGAATAAGAAGAAAAAAACTAAGACCAAGAAGGGTAAAGAAGATAACAAAAAAGACACATCAAGTGATTTTAGTTCGGACAGCAGCGATTCTGAGGCCGAAACTAAACCCAAAAAGAAAAAATCCGAAAATACAAATTCACGTTCCGCATCACCAAATATTGGCGCCGCCGAATCAAACAAACGTAAATACGCTAGTATGCCATCCGACTTGGGAAATTCAGATAACAGTAACAGTCCAGTAGCAACGCCCGCGAAAAAGATGAAAACTGAAACACCATCACTTCCGGCTACATTTGCTGGTGTCGTCAACGTAAACAGCAAAGATGATTATGGCATAACTGAAGAGGCAGTACGTCGCTATTTAATGCGTAAGCCGATGACCACCACCGAACTGTTGACAAAATTCAAGAATAAAAAGACTGGTGTTTCGAGTGAGAAGCTTGTCGAAACAATGACGCAAATACTTAAGAAAATTAATCCGGTTAAGCAGCGTATACAAGGCAAAATGTACTTAAGCATAAAGCCTAATAAGTAATTTCTTGATTTCCTTGCCTCAATATAAACTAACAATGTTTTATTATAATAAAATAATTTAATTTAAGTTTTGACTTAGTTTTAATTGATAACCCCTTAGAGTTGCTTAACCATAGGACAAAGCCGGTTTCTGATAATGTGTCTTGCATTACCTAAAAATACCGGATAATCGAACTAGTTGATACCTAATCCAAAATTTGAAGAGCGGTTATTTTTGGATTAAGCATTAATAAAAACAGAAAATTGAGCCCGATTTTAATTCAAACGAGACTTATTTCAACGTCACCATACATTTAAGATTTTGTAATCTAAAAGAAATATTAAAATTAAAAAACATCAGCATTAGGTGTTTTCATTAGTTCCTAAATAACTGGGAGACTAATGTAGACTTTCAAATATAAGTCAGTCTAAACAAAATAAGTCGGGAATTGGAGTTCATCCTAAATAAATACCCTGTACTTGTTAAAGCAAAATTCATACGTAATTTTTTGTCTCATGTTGGTAGGTAGTTAAACCAAAGTACAAATAAATCTTCTGTAATTACAACTCTTTGTGGCAACTGCCAATGCCTTTACGCAATTGAATTTCTTTTATATATTTCGGTTTTGTTTACAAAAGTTTCGACCATTTATATTATTGTTTATGCCACGAGCCACGACTGAAAATTTATTATAGGTAAAATCAGTTAAATGTCAGTTTTGTTTAAGGAATTGTATGGAAACCACTAGAAATATGTTTTGCCGACTTTGTGCCCAAGAACAGCAGCATACCATCCCTATATTTAGTGATACGAGTTTAAATATTGATTTAATATTATATCATTTATTGTCAATTAAGGTAATCTTAATATGTTTGATTAAAAAATCGAGATTAATTTTGATTAATATTCAAGGTGTGTCGTGATGATGTCCTTCCAACTGTTATCTGTTTGGAGTGTTTTCGCAAGACTAACTTCTTAAATGAATTCAAAACAAGTGTACAACAAGCTCAGGAAATTTTTAAATTGTTAAATATTACTAAAACAGAAATTGAGATGGCCAATGTTGTAAAAATGGAGGCAGTTGAACCAGTAATTGAAAGTAATTCTGTTGAACCAGTAATTGAAGAAAGTAATTTAGAAATCGCCACCATTACCGAAATACGTAAGAATGATGTAAAACTAGAAATCTTGATGCAGGATGAAGACGAAGATGAGCAAGATAGTGAACCAAACGGTCCATCAAACAAGAAATTATCCCGTCAGAAAAGAGAAGAATTCAAAAATCTATTGTGCACCGACTGCGATAAAATATTTCGAAGCGTACCGCTATTAACAAAACACTTTGTAATGAGGCACCATAAACCGGTTCAATTCAAATGTAGTTACTGCTCACAAATCTACCAGAAACATCAAGCATTCACTCGCCATGTGATGACCCATGTACGAACATTTAGTTGCGAAGTATGTGATCGATCATTTTCTCATAAAACATACCTAAAAACGCATTTGTATTCGCATATACAGGATCGTACATTCGAATGTACCGATTGTCATCTGAAATTTAAACAACTCTTAGTACGTTTATACTTTGACTTGCGATTCAATCGAAATTTATAATTAGCAAATACACACACACCAACCAACAAGCTTTTTTGATTATGAAGGCAAAGTTAATGCCATCCTAGGATGGGATGTTGTAACGTGACTTTTGATGTAATTGCGATAGAATTGTATCTTTTCTTTCAAGAATAAAATTGTATTAATATTTTGGCAGTGTATAGAGCGGCAAGTGGTAACCTAGTACGATCAGTTATAGTGCCGTAAAGTTGCGGCGTACTAATACATCATTTGAAATAGCCGCAAGTGGTAATTTAATATGATAATTTTTTTATTTTTGTTAATAATAATTGGTTCATCAACCTTGCAGACACATCAAACAGTTTTTATCGCTCTTATCGCTTCTTCTGATAGTACCACAAATGCTCGAAACTGCAAATTTTTTAAACATAACATTTTTTTCAATGTAAGAACATAATTTTAATTTGTTGTAAACTTTAGAGGATGGGGGCGGTCGTCCTTAAACTCCCCGCTTTTCCAGAATTTATAAAATTCTTCCTGTTTCAAATTGTATTTATATTTTGAAACTCAGTAAAAAAAAATTTAAAAATTGCAAAATTTTCCGACTACAACAAAAACAAAAAAAAAATTCAAAATTATTGCTAGATTAAGGCTGTTTTCCAAACGAATACTTATTTGTGGAACCTAACTTGTTACATAAGAAATTACATTGAATGGTGCCTCGGCTTTGAGCTTCGTAAATAAACATTTTTTATTTCGTTTTTTAACTATGTAAATTAGTTTTATTCGATTGATACCGTTTAATTTTATAGTAATAAATTCAATTTGTTCAAAAATAATTTATTTTTAAGTGATAATTAAAAAAAAAAAACAAAATATATTGCAATGAAGTTATCTACAAAGCCAAGGCAATGCGTTCCACACTCGACTGCGAGATTTTAAAGTAGTACAAAACGAAGTGCTTTGTCAACATAACCTACAAATCATGTTTTTTGAACAATTGTTTCATACTTACCAAAAAATCTAGCTCATATGTACGTTACAATTTTAGTATATCTCAGTTCTTGCTATAATTCACGTGTAAAATATACCTAAGTAAAATATTTGATAGCAACGGAATGTTCAAAGCCAACACCACCGGTATGAAAGGGTCTCAGCTTCGCATTTGTGGTAACTAAATATTTCGAGGCGAGGCGCCTGGTATGAAAAGTACTTAAAAACATGAAACGATTTTTTTTTTTGTGAAGCGTGAGCAAGAGAATACTTATGTAATTTATTCTTTTTCAAAAGGATAACTCGAAAATCGTGTAGTTTGAAACGATGTAATTCGGGAGAAGGTATCTATGTTCTTCCAGTACCGTGTTATTCGGGGGTTACCTGTATTCATTCCTGAATGAAAATACACGGCATTATTGTTGTAAAATCCCCAGACTAAGACGGCAATCATTGTAGTAATATTGCAATACATCTCGGACGATACTACTACGGTACTTTAAACGGTTGTGTTATTTTGCCGTAAACACCGTTACTTTACGGCAGACTAGGTGGCGCCACTATTAAGCCGCAAAACATATGGTTCTTTAACTGATAGTGATACAGAGCTGCTAGCGGTACTCTTTACACTTTCTAATATTTTTGCTATTTCAGCATGCTCGAATAAAATAATATTCTATTTTAACTTCTATTCATCAATCTTTATCATCAAATTTTTTTTTTATGATACTTTGTCGATATGAGGAAAAGGGAAAATACATAACAAGGTGACACCGCAAAATAAAATGCGATATAGAATACAATTTTATTCTTGAAACACGATCGAAATCGATTCGAAAGTTATGATGTTGTATGATTGGATGTTGTAACATAGATAGAGTTTCGATCGATAGAGTTTATTGCTCTTGTTTCTCTATTTCGCTTTTTAATTATGCTTTTTCTAATGCTGTCTCAGTTGTGTACGTTTTCTTTTCTTCACATAGATAAACTATCGCAAACAAAAATTTTGGTGATAAAGAATTATGAATAGAAGTAGAAATAGAATGTTGTTTTATTCGAACAAACTGAGATAGCAGCAAAAAAAGCTTAATTAAAAAGCGAAACAGAGTATAATTTTATTCTTGAAACAAGAGATAAAACTGTATCGAAATCGAATCGAAAGTGACGTTACTGACGACGTGTATTTAATAATAAAGTAAATTAATGTAAAATTAAATTAACTTGTTTTAATTTACGAGAATCAGCAAAAAGTACAAGAGGTGAAAAATAAAATAAAAATTAATAAAAGAAAATGAAAGAGTGATTTTAATTGTTTAAAAAATAATAAAAATTGTATAAGATAAAACAGAGTGGTTGACCCAATGGCGGAAACAATTAAGCGAAAACGAAAAAGTGAATGCCCTTCGAAAGTTAAAAACAGCACCGCATTGAGCGATACGACCGTTAAATGTAGAACTACATACGTTTATGGATTAAAGTAAAAGGGTACATCTTGATTAATCAGAAGCAGGGTAAGTTTCATTCAAATCAAGTGGCTACGGTTCATTCAAATCGAATTATACCAAGTTACATTCAAATAAAAACGGCGGCTTTAATAGGCTAGTTTAATAAGCAGTAATAATGCTTTATTCAATGTATGTATAACCCGTGGCTTTTGAACATCATAAATATGCATTTACAACTGTATAGAACCAACTTAAAATTAAAAATAATAACATTTACAGTATTTTTCCGTTATAAGACGCAACCCGCTAATAAGCCGCTTCTTTGACTTATAATTTTTTTAAAACTTTTTGGGAACTGTTATATCGTTATATAACTGTTCTAATTATACTTTTATAATATTTTTATGTTTATTAAATTTTAGCTATGTTCCAACATGTTCGAGTAGAACAGAGTCCATCTTTGTACCTACCACCTGTCTGAAATAAAGAATAAGTTATCTTAAATATTATTATAACTGGAGTTTAAATTACTCAACCGACAGGATACAACATACTGGCGATGAGGATGGGATATGTACACCAATATACCGGTTGCTGAAACTACCAAGATACATAATTGACGGTTTACTAATACTCAATCAGATTATTCGAAAAAAAAATGACACAGGCTGTAGAACTCCTCCAAACCATCATGTGGAATATCCCGTTCAGCCGTTTGAACGGATCAACATATTAGCGACGAGGAAAACTGGTCAAAGATAATAAATAATGACAAGTAAAATTCCGTCGAATTATATTGAATTTTTTAGGGTAACTAACTCAAAATTCGATAGATGGCTCAAGAGGTTGGAGAACGCTTTCGCCATTTACGCAGTTGTAGAAGCCGTAAAATATGAAATACAACCAAATAACAACGTTTCTATCTAATTACCATAACCCCCAGTTAGTGTGCGGGATTCGGACAGCAAGGGTCTACTAAACATACAAGAATTTAAAGGTGTGCAATCCGTTTTTCATCAAAAACACAAAAACAAGGCGGTGTGAATACACATACAAATAGCACAATTTCCAGGGACAATCAAAATTCAACAGATGCAGCAGTAAGCAACACAGCAAAAAATATTTAATGTTTCCGATGTGCTGGTCCACATTATGCTTACACAATTAAATCTCCGTGAATGTTCAATAGTTGAATATATATGTAAATACCGTCGAGTCCAATGTCAAATATCCAAATAGTGGTAAAATTTGAATTAGTAAAAATTAATAATATACCAATTAATATGGAATTTGACAATGGAGCCGCCGTATCACTGATTAGTTAAAGTAAATATGTACATTAGTACATTTAATAATGAAAAATTGAAATCATCCGAAATAAAACTAAACACTTACTGTAATAATAATTTACAAATTGTACGTTTGGCAGAGATTAAGGTCGAATTGGTTGGTAAATCCAAGATACTTAGGTTGTATGTTGGGAAAGGCAGCAAACACGCGCTTTTGGTAGCTTGTGGTTGGAAAATGTTTTCAACATTATTGGATTCTAATTCCATTAATAGCGTTGATTCAGTACAAAATTGTCTTGATAGTTTGATTAAAAAATATGAAAACGTATTTAATGACGAAATAGGTAAAATTACAGGTGAACAAGTTTCGTCCACGCTAAAACCGAGTTATGTTCCTGTCTTTGTAAAGGGACGCCCGATACATTTTGCATTAAAATCTCGTGTCGAAGAAGAGATTAAAAGTTTAGTCGCACAAGACATTGTGGAAAAGGTTGATCACAGTGACTAAGCAACACAAATTGTATCCGTTGTCAAGGCAAACGGAAATATTCGTATTTGCGGTGATTTTAAAATCACGTTAAATCCACAGATAGTGATAGACGAACATCCTCTACCATCTACAGACGAATTATTTTAAAATCTGGCCGGAGGCGAAAAGTTTTCAAAAATACATTTTAAAAGTGCCTACCTGCAATGGGAAGTTCGCGAGGGGGACCAACATCTTCTTACGCTTAACACTCACTTAGGCCTGTATCGAAGTAAACGACTATTTTCTGGTGTTACCACGTGTTAAATACATAGTTTCGCCATTCACAAAGCAAATTCTAAAATTGAGGTAGCGAAAAACGCTCCAAAACCCACAAATCGTACCGAGTTGCAATCACTTTTAGGGTTGATAAATTATTATCACAGATTCTTCAGAATGTAAGTGATATATCCGAACAGCTGCATGTGTTACTCCGTAAGGGAAATGATTGGAACTGGAATGCCGATTGTGAAAACTCATTTGAAAAACTAAAGGAAATAATGCAGTCGGATAAGTTTTTAGTACCTAATTCCGATAAACTTTCTATTTGTTTGGCTACAGATGCATCTGCGATAGAGGCCGCTGCGGTACTCTCGCACATAACGCCGGATGGAATGAAACAACCTATTCAATTCGCATCGCAAACGTTGAACGAATCACAACGAAGTTGGGCTCAAATTGACAAGGAGGCAAACAATTTTTCAATGCTTATAAGGCCGGGAATTCTCCTTGTACACAGACGCATATTTTTTTCTCCACCGAAACCACTACCGCACATGTCCGCAACAAGAATGCAACACTAAGGAATTTTCTTACAAGGATTTAATTATAAAATTAAATACAAGCACAGCGAGAACAATGCGAATGCAGGTGCGTTTTCCCGACTACCCATACATTCGGAAAATGAAATTAAATTTGAAGAATCCGATATATATGAAGTTAATCAGATAGAAACACTCCCACTATAACCATAAAAGAGTTGGCAAATGCTACGGCAAACGATGTTGCACTGACACCATTATTAGAAGGATTGCGTAAAGGAACGGTTATTTCTTATATATATCGGTTCGGTATTGATCAACAAGAATTCTCATTACAAAAAGATTGTGTAATGCAAGGGTCAAGGGTTGTCATACCTGAAATTTTGAAATCAAAAATATTAAATGATTTACATTTGCCACATTTTTGGAGTAGGCGGATGCAAAGTTTAGGTCGCAGTTTTTGCTGCTGGAGTAATTTCGATAAAGAATTGAAAACTTAGTGAAAAATTGTATTTATTGCTCAAAGAACAAAAATAATCTTCCTATCCAGTCAAACCATCATTGGGAATATCCCGCTCAACCGTTTGAACGGATCCATGTGTATTTAGATTTATTTTTATACGGTTAGATAATGGTCAGAAATGCACAGCCATATCGATCAAATTTACGGAATAGGTGGCAAGGTAACAGAGCCCGAGTCAAGCCTTCCCGGTTATATGCATCCAATGTTACCAGTGGCACTATTCGGGTTTTCCCGGAGAATTTATTCCATAATTCCCAAAAGCTTATTCTGTACTGCGATTTTGTTGTGTACATGAGAGTAAGGGAGTAAATAACCGGAACGCAATAGTATTTTCAAATGTTGATGTGTTAGTGAATGTTGTTTTTGTTTATTTTTTATTTGATGTGGTTTTCGATTCACCAAAAAGAGCAAGCCTGCTCTTTCTGCTGTCAAACTGTTCGATTTGTCAAGAAAATTCGCTCGGTCGAGCAAAATTGTTGTTGTTTTACGAATCTCGATTTTTTGGCAGATTTACTAACAAAACACAAATAGAACTGTCATTTTGAAAGCATCATTTGTGTTTTATGTTTTTTTTTGTGTTTCTGGTTTATTTACATATAAATATTTTATATTAAAGAATTAACCTATTGTTGTTATGTTATTATGCATATAACACAATGTGTTGTGTTTTTTATCGAGTGTAAAAATCATAGGATATGTTTATATAAACGTCGAAAACACATACATATATAATACGGAGCAACTGTTCGATTCACACAGCAATAGAGAGTGATCTTTCAAAGATTTGGTAAAAGGCGAATCGAAATCGACATGAGATTGACGAGAGTTAATTTTAAAATATTAGGGATTTAGAATATAAATTATTTTAGATTTTTAAAATTTAAATGGGGCAAAAATCAGTAGCCGCCAAAAGCTAAACTTTAGCCAAATTATTTAAAAATGCTACAATATATTAAAATTATAGATAAAAAATAAATACTCCACTATATTGTACGTGTACATGTATTATAAATACTCCACTATATTGTACGCACTAATGTATTACATTCATTACTTACCATATAGTTAGTTTAGTTTAAATTTGTTCTTAATCTAAAAAAAAATTTTATTAAAATTGACAAAAAAAATTGTAAACCTAAAACATACAATTCAAAATGTCAATATTCCCATATTCCCAATCTAAAAAGCATGGGAAAAAATATTCCCATAGGAAGATAAGCACCAAAAAATTTGAACCGATTTCACCCGATTGAATAATTTTTGATGCTTACTGGTACAAAAACACACGAATACAAATAAAATTAATGACTACACACAGTGACAAAGTTTTATACTTTACATGGTGTACGTATACAAAACTCCCTGTGAGTAAATTCCCATGTACACAACAAAATCGCACTACAGGCAAATTTGGAATAATTTCCCCTTAACAAAAATACTAGTACAAATGTTTACCACTAAATAATTTAATGTCGTTCAAATTTGAAGTGATCACTGAGTACGTTTATGCTCAGGGTTCAACCTGGTTTGAACCTAGGTTATCTTTTACTATAAACGGAGTCGAGTCATCTTGTAGTTAACTCGACTCGACCTAAAAAATTTCTAGGGTCGAGTCGAGTTAACTCTAAAATCATCCACTATAAACGGAGTCGAGTCGAAAAATAAAAACAACAAAAAATAATAATAAAAAGACATCATTTTGATTTCTTAATTCGTGTGCGCATCTCCGATTTTTGTGTTTCTGTAATTTTGTTTATTGCAAACTTGTAAAATAAATTGCTTTAATCATAATTTTAATAATCATAATTTTTATTGAAAATAAAAATTATGATTTTTTTTTGACGTTTCTGACTCGGTTTCAACCTAGTTTCGACTCGACTACGATTTGACTCTGCAGTATAAACGCTAAAAAAGATAACTACAAGATGATCCAAAGTTAACTAAAAGATGACTCGACTCTGAGCATAAACGTACTCACTCACACAACGATTCGAACAACAACGATTTTCTGTCAAATACCAAAAAAAAAAAAACCAATTCTTTTTAATAATGTTGCTGTCAATAATTATTAAAATATTGTGTTTCAACATTTTTTGATATGTTAACCACAGCCTGATTTCCATTATGAAACTTTTACTGACAGTACTTTTTACTGAGTAAAAACGTAAACATCGAAAATTTCATTGAATTGACACAGATCATTCTTTGTTTTTAATTTTTTTTGAAAAATTGCATTGAAAAATCGAAATATTTTTCCAGTACTGACAAAATATACTTCGCTTCATATATTTTTCAGTAAATTTTGTCAGTATACATAAAAAATGTCAGTATACTATAATAATTTTGTCAGTACTGTGAAACTGAAAAAGTGTTTTTTTTCTCTCACACAGCACGCGAATATATATTTTTATTTCATTTTTTTTATACTGTCAGTAAATATTTCATAATGGAAATCAGGCTTAATTCGTCATTTGGACGATGATAATAATGAGAGGCGTTACAATTTAATGTCGTTTTCCAGTTACAATAAAGAGTAGCGAAAGAGTAGAAAACGAGTAGAAAGAGCTGTCAAAAAGACAGTTTTTTGACATTTTAAGTGGAACATACAAAAAAATATTTTTAAATGGTTTTGCTTTTTTGTATGGGTGTGTGAATATACGTATTAATTGTCAAATTACTATTTTGACAATTATACGTCAACTTTGCAATGCAATGCAATGCAGATGTAAATGTATTAGTTAGAGTAGTTTGCTACTCCATCAATTTAGACGGATTTCAAGATGGCGGATTGGAGTAACTTTAGAGTAGAGTAGTGTGTAAGTGGAAAACGACATCACATTACAGCGCAAGTGTTTACGCAATGCTTCCAATTCATTTGAAATTCACGAAGCTGAATTTACAAATTTATATAGAATGCCCCAGCAATTGGTATTTGCATTAGAAGAAAAAATTGAATGTCATATGGAAACAACATCCATACCAAAAGAAATTCGTGTGTTAGTTGCGGTTGGTTTTTTGGCAGAAGGTATGCCGGTATATTTATAATATTACGTTTATAAAAATAAACTCATTAGTTTACATTATTTAGTCTATAATTAAAGTTTATTTACATATCAGGAACTTTCCAAAAGAGAGTCAGCATGAGTTACCTGAATTGTGTATCACAGAGTGTGGTTAGTCGATGTATTATGGAATTTTGTAAAATTGTTGAAGAATATTTAATGCCAATCTACATAAAATTTCCTCCCATCAACAGCGGAAATGAACGTTATCAAATTACAGTAAGTTTGCATAATGTCTTATTACATAAATATTACATATTTATCGAAGTTTAATAAATGTTCCATTTCAGATTCTACGAAAAGTTTAATCTTCCCGGTATAATTGGTTGCTTAGATTGCACGTACGTCTCAATGTTCAGACCAGCAGCAAGAGTTGAACATGTTTACCTCAACCGGCATCATTATCATTCGAAGATTGTCCAATTAGTGTGTAGCACAAACCATATTATATTTAAGTTTTTTATTGCTAAAAATTCAAATTATTTTCAGATTTTCCAGTAAACGGTAGTTATGGAAGGTCAAACCACGATGCAACCATGATGCACCAAAAATGCTGAAAAATTAAAATTTAAACGTAATGCCAACTTGCCAGCTGTGAAATCCCCACAAGTTCTCCACAAAATCGTTTAAAGTGCAATGTGCTCTAGTGTGTCCATATTCTTGGCGCTTAATACACCGTAACGGGCCAATTCTCTTCCTGGGTTCCTCGATGTTAATTATTCTGTACAGTAGTACATTTTAAGTCAAATCTTGTATGTTTGTCTGTGAACTTTTTATTGTCTGGTTCTAATTCCTATTCATATTCTATTCAATTTCTAAACAAGATATTGTTCGTAGATTAAAATAATAATTGTGGATTAATATTCTTTATTAATATTTAGAATTACATGTGTCTATTCGTGTACAGGAAAAACTCTAACCTAAGATACTACTGTCAAAACTATAAAAGACTAAAGAGTACCTTTTATTCTTTTAAAGCTGGCTTCACATGACATTCCTCCCCACCACAGTTGAGTGCTGCGATCACAAATCCAAACGAACTGTTGCCCTATGTGGACGTTGGCTTCGTTGAATAACTGGAGTTGGATCTACTGTTGTCGTTGTTGGTTCGGACCCGGTTACCGAAGCCTGTTGATTTTGAGGACTGCGATTCTGTTGAACGGTGGCAGATGAATTTGCGGATCCTTGTAGTTGGTGTGGGCTGCTATCTAATGCCGCAGTCGGCGGGCTCTGTCGTTCTCGGATTGCATCTGCATGTCTGCGTTTGATGGTTTGATCGAGAAATGCAACGCTGTATGACCATCTGTTATTTTGCTGTGTGATTGTCCCAGGGTTCCATTTCGTATCATTGTCTGTTCGCACCCATACGTTATCACCTGCATTGAAATGGCGTTCTTTGATGTTGCCTCTATCGAGATACAACTGGCTTTTTAAATTATGTCTGTTTATGTTACGTTGAATAGATGGCTCTATGTTATCGAAGATTGTTGGAAGCCGTCGTTCCAAAAATATCTCAGATGGAGCTTTGTCCGTTGTACTATGTGGTGTGTTGTGATAAATAAATAAAAATGCGTTGAGCTGAGCATCGAGATCTTCGTTATCCTTCTCGCTTGACTTCATTCGTCGTTTAAATGTTAGGTTAGGTTAGGTTGGAGTGGCTGCTTACGCACACTTAGACCGGTGACGGTCCATTGTGATACCACAGGATGTATCCCCTTTTACCCCTATTGGAACCATTTCGAGCTACTTATGTAGCGTAAGACGTCCCGCACTTTAATGTTTTCGAGATCCGAGAGGCAGTCCATCCTGAACTTACCTAAGTGTTTGTGCCTTCTGAGAGCCAATGCTGGACACGAGCAAAGGAAGTGGACCAACGTCTCTTCCTCCTCTTCGTCCAAGCAGCTTCTGCAGAAGTCATTAGCCTCCAGACCCAGCCTTCTTGCATGTTCTCCAAAAAGGCAGTGTCCCGTGAGAATTCCTACGACCGTTCTTAATTCACGTCTGCGTAAGGATATTAATGCCCTAGTGCGCCCCAAGTCCAGCTTTGGCCAAACTTGTCTTGCAACTCTACAGGTGAGGGTGTTAGACCACCTTTCCCCCGCTGAGGATAGCGCCTGCTTCCCAAGTGCTTATCTCAGCGCTGTGATAGGCCTCCCCAGACTTGCCCTTTCCGGTTGCAGCTGGAGAGTCGTACCATGCCTAGCAAGTTCATCTGCCCTGCAGTTCCCCATGACGCCCGAGTGACCTGGGACCCAGACTACCTGGATGTTGAAATGCTCATCCATCTCATTTAGAGATGAGTGACAACTCAACGCCACCCGTGACGCCAAAGACACCGATTCTAACGACCGGATCGCCGCTTGACTGTCCACATAGATTGTGATATCGTCTGAGGATAACACATTATGCTTCAACCACGTCATGACCTCCTCAATCGCTACGACTTCAGCTTGGTACACGCTGCAGTAATCAGGGAGACGAATAGAAATATTTACATTTAATTTGTCACAGAATACTCCAGCTCCTACTTTGCCGTCTAGCTTGGAGCCATCTGTGAAGAATTGCAACGCTTCGGTTTCCGATAACGGTCTATTCCTCCAGGATTCCCTTGAAGGGAAGGAGGTCCGAAATCGCTTCTCGAAGCGTAGAGTAGGTTTAATGTAGTCAAGATTCGCCAGCTCATCCTTCAACGATCTGACAATAGTAGAGTGTCCTATACTAAGACACCTCCACTGTGAGACGGCTGCAAGTCGTACAGCCGTATTTGCCAAAAATGTCGACCGGAAGAAAGTGCAACATAACCTCTAAGGCACTTGTCGGTGTCGACCTCAATGCCCCGCTAACAAGCATGCAGGCCGTTCTTTGCACTCTCTCAATCTTACTTTTGTAAGTTACCTTGTCCAGAGCTGGCTACCAAACACCCACCCCGTACATGAGTACAGGTCTCACTACGGCGGTGTAGAGCCAGTGTACCAGCTCCGGCTTCAGACCGTCTATGACCAATGGCGTTCCTACAGGAGTACAAAGCAATAGTAGCTTTGTTTATTCTCTCCAACATGTTGGGCTTCCAACTAAGCTTACTGTCCAAGATAATGCCCAGATATCTAGCTCTATCAGTAAAAGCAGGTCTCGTGCCATTTAAGGTAGGAGGGACAACTACCGGGATTTTGTATTTCTTAGTAAAGAGTACCAGCTCTGTCTTGGACGGGTTAATACCAAGTCCACATTTGCCAGCCCATTTCGTAATGATGGTAAGCGCATTCTGCATTACGTCTACAATCGTGCCCAGGAATTTCCCGGTAACAGCTAAAGCTACGTCATCTGCGTACGCGATAACTTCAATACCCTCTCTCTCCAATTCAAGTAGTAACCCGTTTACCACTATGTTCCAGAGAAGAGGGGACAGAACCCCCCCCTCCGGAGTTCCCCTAGTTACTCGCCTCTTGAAGGTGGAGTCCCCCAACTTCGAGCTAACAATCCTGCTTCCCAGCATATAATTGATTAACCCTATCAGAGGAACGTCCACCTCCAAAAATGACAATCCCTCCTTGATTGCCTCCGCTTTCACATTATTAAAGGCGCCTTCTATATCCAGGAAGGCCACCAAACAGAATTCCTTCGAATTAATCGATTTCTCAATCGTACACACCAAGGCATGCAGAGCAGTGTCCACAGATCTACCCTTTGTGTACGCATGCTGAGACGATGCCCACTTCCTGGCACCTATTTTATCTCTGATGTATACATCCAGCAGCCTTTCCAAGGTTTTCAAAAGAAAGGATGATAGAGTTATTGGTTTTAGGTCCTTAGGATGACCTTAGACATGTGAGCTTTTCCCCGCTTTCGGTATGAACACCACATTGACCTCCGTCCAGTACCTAGGAATATAGCCCAGCTTCAAACACCCTTTGAATATAGCTTCCAGGTAGGGAAGAATAATTACTGAGTTGTTTTGAAGTTCCGCTGGTATAATTTGATCCGGACCAGCCGATTTAAATGGTTTAAAACCCCTCAGTTCCCATAGGATCCGTTTCCTGGTTACGATATCCTCTGTGGTTACTGACAGTGATTCCTGATGATTGCTACGCACCACCAACAGGTCTTCAAAGCTCCCTGGGAAGTGTGTCTCGAAGAGAAGCTCCAGAGAATCTCCACTAGAAGCTGTCCAAGATCCGTCCGGTTTTATCAAAAAACTAGGACTAGATGTACTTTTGGAAAGAATCTTCCTAAGGCGGGAGGTTTCGGATACCTCTTCCATATTATCACAGAAGATTCTCCAAGACCTCCTTTGTGCCTTTCTTAATTCTTTCTTATAAATTCCGAGTTTCTCCTTATCGGAGTCCCAATCCTGAGCCTCCCTTGTATTTTTGGCTCTATTAAAGGCTATCCTACAAGCCTTACGATAGGTTCCCAGTTCCCTGGACCACCATACCGGTTTTTGCCTACCCCTAGGCCTAGCCAGTGGGCAGGCAGCGCGAAAGGATCGGTTGCATGCGCTAGTACCGCTAGCCACCATGTCCTCCAGCTCCCCAACGGTCGTCGGGGGCTCCATAGCCCTCGTCGGTAACATTTCCTCCAATAATTCCCCATATTTGCTCCAGTTGGTCCTTCTAGGGTTCCTGAAGGCTTCCCGGGTAGCAGGGTGAATATCGAGGCTATAGGTTTAATATCGATGATCAGAAAAGGAGTGTTCCTTATCCACCCTCCAATTTTTAACCATATGAAAAATATTATTTGAGCCAAGGGTCACGTCTAGAACCTCCTGCCTGTTACTAGTAATAAATGTGGGTTCCCGCCCAATATTACACACTGAAAGGTTAGTACTCATCAAATAATCAAAAAGCGACTCACCTCTTTCATTAATGTCTGTGCTTCCCCAGATAGTGTGATGCGCATTAGCATCAACTCCCAGTACCCCACCTGCCATTGAATGTTCCGCTTTACGGATCAGCTCCTCCAGGTTATCCGGAGGAACCTCCTTCTCCCGGTCCATGTAGGCTGAAACTAGCCAGAATCTACAAGTGCCTACTTCCAGGCTAACTGCAGTAGTGTCACCATTGTTGTATTGAGAGAGAAGGAAAAGATTAATATTATTTTTCCCAAGAATACAAGATCTGATCTTCCCAGACTTACTAGAGGATATAATTTTATACCCCTTGGTTCTGAGGCCATAGATCCTGTTGTTGTTAATCCAAGGTTCTTGGATTAATATCACATCCTCACCCGAACTAGTCAGCCTGAGGAGTAGAGCTGCCGAAGCAGCCTTAGAATGGTGAAGATTAATTTGTGTTATCTTAATCATAACCATTTAACCTCTACCTATCTCTATGGTATATTCCTGCTACCGCAGGAATATTATTTCTCGGTATTTTGGGGTGCGCCGGATCCGCCCGTCTCGCCACCCCTCATACCCTCTGTAGAGGACTTGTCAGTGCCGACCCGTCTGGCCTGGCTGCCGACAGCCTCCTCCATCGGTACACCAGCTCCTTCGCTTATGTGCCGCTCCTTATGCTTCAAGGGAGGCCTTGTCCGACCGAAGTCGCCGGCTTCACTCTCCCCCATACCCTCAGCTTCTCCCCCCATGCTACTGGTACCCCCTTCAGGCCTGGGCGGGTTGCCACCATCCTCCGGTTGGCCTCCCGTACGCGCTTCCGCCCCATCCTTTTTATAAACGTTGAGAGTAATTGACCCGAAACCGAAGTCAATTACTCCCTTCGTTTTGTGTAGGAGGGCAAGGGACTCCTTATTAATTACCATAATTGATAATTTCGAGCCCCCCTTCGCCTCCTCCTGCTTGACGATCTTCCAATTTCCGGTCGGAAGACTCGGGTTACTGGCCTGAATGATTTCCAAAGCCTCGTCAGGACTAGCCGGTTCGGATGGCAGCCAGACACGTGCCCTCGGCCTGCTGGGAATTTCCTCCCGACTAACTGCCGTAAGCTTTGCGCCTGGCCACACCTCCCCTACTTTGGCTAGAGCCTTTTTATATAGATCCACAGATCTAGAGTCCAAGCATGCAGTCATCTTCACACGCCCTTGATACCACTCCGCATCTCTGCAGGATGGCGGAGGTCCCGGATTTTCACCCAGGACCTTTAAAAAGACGAGGTTGAGTGCATTATACACCAACCTCCATTTTTCGGCCGTGATGCTCCCATCTTCTTGACTTTCGTCAATGACGGCTAGCATCAACACATGCTCCCTCAGGACATCGCTGAACACCTTTGTTCCTGAGTCGGAGCTCGGCTTCCTTTCAGTCACCAACTTGGCCCGCTTGCTGTTGACTACTTCCACCTCGTCCTGGGACCGCTGTCTTTTCGACACATGGTCCCTTTCCGAGCCTCCGCAGCCCACAGTGCTCCTTGCCCAAGCTACTGATGTTCTTTGCTCTTCTGTAAGCTGCCCCTCGGGGGTCGCAGCCCACTTCTCGAGAATTCGGAATGCCGAGCGGCGATTCCTGTATCGCCTTTTCGCCGGAGGAATGTCTCTCGTCCCACTCCCCTGTGCTGCGTTGGTACCGCTAACTCCCGGGACTTTTCCCCTAGAGCCAACCCCCTTTGCAACTTTAGAGGCCCCACCCGTCTGGTTCGAGGTACCCCCATTCACTGATACCGGCTTTTGAGGAGAGCCGGTGCCCTTTGTTTTTTCGTTGTTCGATCTTTCCATCTGATTCCCACGAGTATCGGAGAAATAGAGGTCCGCCTGCGCAGAGATCCGAATACGCAGGTAAGGCTAAATACAACTGGAGGTCGCCAGATATCCAGAGGGCTCCGTTAGCGACTGGGCTTTGTTAAATGGGCCCCCAGTCTAGTTGATCATCAGCACGGGTCGCTTAACACCTTAATCCAGCCCATTCGGCTCGCTAGCACCGCGGCCTCCCAGCACCCCTTCCCTCCGCCCACATTCTCTCCCCCTTTCACCTATTCACATGGAGAGCCCAATCCAATGGGATCCATTCCATTCCCCGGGTCACCCGTTTATAGGGGTACCCCCACTCATCACCCGCGGAGACTCCGGAGGTGCAGAGAGGACACGACGCCCAGTCCGCCGTGGTTATTGGTCGATGGTTTTCTGGCGCCATCTGTTCGCCTTTCCATGCTGGGCATCATAGGCACTCAGAATTTAATAAACTGAGGTTAACCACTCCCCAGTTCCCTGAGACTCTCCCACCAGCTGGACTGCGGTTGGGGGCGGCTTGTTTAATTCACCGCTAGCCTACCTATCTGTTTAAATGTTTGAATGAATCTTTCTGCTAATCCATTTGTCTTTGGGTGGTATGGCGAGGACGTAATATGTTTCATTCCCTCCTTCTCACAAAATGTTTTGAATTCGTGAGACGTGAACGAGGTTCCATTGTCACTAACGATTACTTGAGGCACTCCATAACGAGCGAACAAGCTGGTAAGCACTTTCTCAAGCATTTTTGTCGTGATACTTGTCATCGTATAGACTTCTACCCATTTCGAAAGCACGTCTACTACGACCAGAAACTGTTTGTTTTTAAAAGGTCCCGCGAAATCGATGTGAATCCGTTCCCAGACGCGTGCTGGAACGTTCCATGAGTATAATGGCACTTCTTATTGACCGTTTCGGTTCTCTTGACAACTTTGACATATTGTAGCACCATTCTTCCTTGCCACATGAGGATATTGTTTTCTACAGACAGTTCGTCATTGCGCTGTAGAAACGATTGGAATTGTGATTGTTGGGACATCTGTTATGTCCACCCTTGTTTCACTGCACTAATAATGCGAGAAACCTCCTTGTCTTTATTGGACTCGACTGAGATGCTTTTCTCGTAGAACTGGAGCTCATACATCTTTGCTTTGCCAATGTAGTTGACGTCGTCTTCAATCTTTTGACTGTCGGAGTGTGGTTCTTCTGTTGTAGTCGGCATACGTGATAAAAAACGGGCAAAAATGTTTAATTTTCCAGGAATGTACTCGACGTCATAGCTATATGAATTTAATAGCAATGCCCATCGAATTAAACGATTATTAACGAGTTTAGGCAAATTGCGATTCCTGCCAAATATGTGCGTCAACGGTTCGTGGTCCGTGACCAATGTAAAATGTGTACCCGCTAGGAATCTGTCGAGCTTTTGTACCCCAAAAATGATTGCAAGTGCTTCTTTGTCAATTGTGCCGTAATGTAACTGAGCACCTGATATTTTTCTTGATGCAAACGCAATCGGTAAGTCAATCCCGTCGCTGTTGCGATGACTAAGGACAGCACCAATTCCTTTGTCTTATGCGTCGCATGTAACATACAGATCCTTTTCATCATAATACGGGTGTAAGACCTGTGCGCGTGAAAGCTGGAACTTAATTTCGTTGAAAATTGCTTGTTCATGACTGGTCCATTTGAAACGTTGATTTTGCCCTGATAGTGTGTGTAAATCAGTAAATCAGATGCTGTGCCGTGCAAATTCGGTATAAATCGCTCGTAGAAATTTACAAGCCCCATAAATGAGCGTAACTCTCGGATGTTCGTTGGTGGACTGGCGTTGATTATGGCGTCCAGTTTGTCTCGTGTTGGGAAAATTTCCTCTTTGTTGAAGCGATGTCCTAAGTACATCACTTCGTTCTGGAAGAAAATGCAGTTCTCTCGTTTGATCCGGAAGCCCGCTTGTTGTAATCGTGTACTTCTTTTAGATTGTGCATGTGTTGAGTTTGTGAGTAAATGTTGTGACTCTGGATGTACTTTGAACTGTAGATACGCATCCTTTAAATCGATTTTGGAGAATCGTTCTCCATCAGCAAGTGTGCGCCGTAAATTATCAAATAATGGTACTGGATGTTTCTTCAATAGCAAGCAGGGATTTATCGTAACGCTGAAATCCCCACAGATTCGTATGTCTCCGTTGCGTTTCGGCACGTTTACAGTTGGTGTAGCCCATTCTACCGGTGTTTCATTTGGATCGACTGGTGTCAAAACGCCTTCGCTGACTAATCTGTTGATTTCCTTTTCGACATTGTTCTGTATCCCGAATTTGACATATCGGGGGTCGAAACGTTTTGGTTTTGCATCATGTTTCAAGTGTATTTTGACTTTGTAGTCTTTGATGCGCCCCATTGTATCACTGAATAATTCGTCGTAATTTACAAACATATTTGCTAACCCTGTGTGTGTTTGGGGTGCCTGTATCATTGTATGTGATTCGGTGTTTGTAATCGAATAAACGTGTGCGGGAAATGGCATGTTGAAAGCTTCGCACCATGGTAAACCAAGCAAAAACGGTTTTGCCTATTTCATGACAATTACTGGTAATTTGAGTGTTTCGTTGTTGTAGGTTACGTGTATATCTGCCTGACCCAGAGTTTGTAATTGATGACTGCCGTAATCCATCAGCTTAGGTGCCTGTATTAGCGTTGGTTGAGCTATTTGTTTCCAGAGATGTTCATCGATGATGGAATGTGGTAATGCACCAGAGTCGTAATCAAATGTAGCTTTGATTCCATTGACATGAATCTCAATGCGCTTATACTTGTTTTAGTAACATGATTTATAGTGTAAATGAAAATACTGCCATCATCACTGTTATTGTTGTTACTGTCAGCTGTGGACGTTACCGCCATTTTGTGAATGTTTCCCGACTTACGTGGATCTCCTTTGGTGGGTGTTGCAGTTCTGTTTTTTGGTTGTTGATAAATTTGTGCTCTGCCCGTTTTAATACAAACATGACGCATAGTGACCACTTCGCCTGCACGAATGGCATATCACATTTGTTGCTGTATACGTACTGTCGTTTGTGTCTCTCTTTACCGCAACGTTTGCAATGATTTGCGTATAACTTTTGTGGAAGTTGTGTAGTGTTTGTGTTTCCATGTTTTTTTTCCGTGTATTTTATTAACACTTTCTTGATTTCCGTTTGTTGCATTGGGTTTTAATACGTCGTTTTCTGCTCGTTCTCGTGACTGCACCACTTCGAAAACTTCTTTAAATGTCACTTCGCCCATCGTCTCCATTTCTTCATTTGCAGCGTTTCTGACTGTACTTGTTGTTTTCAGATCCGGCCATCTCTGTCGAAGTTCGATTTCGGCATGTTGATGACGAATGCCAGTTGCGAAACGATCACGTAATTGACGATCGAGATTTTCAAAATCACAGTCACGGCTAATTGCACGTAATTCGTTTGCATATTGTTCGAAGGATTGTGTTTCTTTGCGCGTACAATTCCAAACTGTGACAATGCCTTAAATCGAGTCATTTTGTGTGTATACAAATTAATGTAACGATCGATTATTGTTTTGTATGTATTTTGTTCGAACGGTGTAGTGGCATCCGTAAAAGACACTTTAAGTTCGTGATGAGTGTCCGGTGACAATGAACACAGGAATAAATCGCGTTTTGTGTTCACGAATAGTTCTGTGTTGGAACTATTAAGTCCTCTCATGCGACATTGTGCCTCGAAGCCATCCACAATATTTTCTGCCGATGATATTGAAGATGCGACATATCGTTCGCATTTAAAATTTTTTTAATTTCTCGAACTTCCTTTTCATCTAAGTTCTGCGGAGTTTGTTGTTGGGTATCTGTATCCCGATTTTGTCCCCGTATCACTTGTCCTACTATTTCCATAAGCGCGGCGTTATTCCGGCTGATCAATTCCACAAATTGTTCAAATTGCTCTTTATCCATTTTGTTTATGGAGGAAATAATTCGTGAATATAAATCTTCGTCGCCAGTATGTTATGTTTAGTGTTTCTAAACAAGATATTGTTCGTAGATTAAAAAAATAATTGTGGATTAATATTTAGAATTACATGTGTCTGTTCGTGTACAGGAAAAACTCTAACCTAACATACTACCACAGAAGAAAGATTAACTGACAAGATTAACTTTTTTACTGGTTTTTATTTGAAACAATAAAAATTGAGAATCCTTAACAGTATAGTTAGTGAAATTATATGACATGTTTTGTTTTGACAGCATAGTTTGTATTAAATATTCAAAAAATTCATAATATTCGAAAATAATTATACTTCAATGTCCAAAAAAGAAGGTAAGATGAAAAAAAAATTTGATCCACGCAATGTCTATTCTGGTTAATCTTTCTTCTGTGATACTACTGTCAAAACTATAAAAGAGTACCTTATATACTTTTAAAGCTGGCTTCACATGAGAGTAGGTAATAGATCTCTATTCTTTTTAACACAACAAATAATTCTTTTTAGTTGGTACACGTAGTAATGTTTAGCAAATTAGTCGAAATGTATAATTAACGCTTTGTAAACTTCAATATTGAGCGGTTGAATTTTTGTTTCTTTTATATCTCCTCTTTTGATTCATTAAATATAAAATTCACCCTATGTAATAAACTCGATTGCTTTTGTAAGATCTCTGTTGGATTCTTCCCTCAAATAGATTGGTGGTGATTTTCACTGTGTGGAGTTTTCGGGCGGCGGGTCTTCAACAACCAAACAAGAATACCTGTTTCCATGCGTTTATTCAACGCTAGCTAGTTTATTGAATTTATTCGCGCTTGAACAGGCCGCTCATCTAGGACATTTGCTTCGTTTTAACCGGAAAGTAATTTTCCGGTCTTGCCCCGTTGTCGATACACTTTCATTTTATTATCGTCAATATTTGGCGACGGAGCACTTTTATTTTCTTCATTGTTCAACAACTCCAAGTTTATTTAAATTCTAATTCACTTTATAAAAAATTGCCTGGTAAAGCAATTTCTTGAGCAGTATAATTGGTTGTCGGTTTGGAATATGCTGCACGTTTTTATTTTTATTAATAACTTTTGAGATGGTGACGTTTGGTGATAAATCGCTTGTGGACATGCGGAGATTTGAACATGACAGTTTCAACTATTTTTCACATCACAAGAATGTTTGTTAGAAATTTGATAGAGGAGTAACATGCGAAACGATCGTAATTTCTTTTAAAATGAAAATGAAATAAAATGAAATAAAATGAAATAAAATGAATATCACGTTAAAGAAAATGACAAAACCGAAATATTTTGTTTTATTATATAAAATTTTTTTGGTGATATTAGTCCACGAGTAAACAACAAATATGTTAAATAAAGAAACATCAAATCACGCGCAGCGCCGCATACATATACTCACCAAAAAAGAGGTGAGAATGACAATACCAAAATACGAGTCGCACGACTCAGAGTGATGAGGTGAGCACCATAATAGGGGTATTAATGATTTTAGAAAAACTTTTCGATAACTGTCTTCTAACTTTCTGTATAAGTCCTTTATGCCACACTTTATCGAAAGCTTGCGCAACGACTCTATGAACTGTTTCTATGGTTCCGTGTTCTTCTCTAAACCCGAATTGATGATCAGAAATAATTTTTTGCTCCTACAGAATGGGTTTAAGTTTTTGAAGAAGCATTTTTTGAATAGCTTAAATAGGGTGGGTAGTAAACTGGCTGGACGATATGAGTTTACTTTTGTTTCATCTTTACTATGTTTTGGAATTTTTATGATTTGTGAAATTTTTCAGGCTTTAGGAAAATAGCCTGTTCTCGTTATAGCGTTCAAAATGTATGTTATTGGTTGATACATTTTTCCGGAAGATTTTTGAGTATTTTGCCATTTATCAGATCATGCCCTGGTGCTTTTCTTGGATCAATGTTTTCCTTGATGTTCTTTTCTACTTGGCGCCACTTGTATTTATTTGGTTGGATTTCCTGAGGCTCTACATCAGGTATAAATTCGCGGTTTCCAATTTGTTCGTTGTGTAAAAATATTTTACTAAGATGTTGAGTAAATATGTTTGCTTTATCTGTATCACTTTTGGAGGACATGAAAGTCTTGATCATTTCAGCTTGCGTGTGGATTTCTACAGAAAGTAATCTGCTGCTTCAGTCGCTGTGAGTTCACTGAGATAATGTTGAACCTCTTTATCATGTTACAATATTTTAATAAGGCCATTTTCAGGTTTTTGATCGCTTTATATAAATCTAAGTGTAGGCAATCTGTGTAGCTGCCATTGCCACGTATTGAGCGTTTTATCATTAACAGCTGCTGAGTATTCTGCTTGTTTTTAACAAGATGCTTAAATTATAGTCTTTGGTTAACCTAGAGTTGTATTGATTCGAATTATTATGTTCAGTGTTATTAATACCAGTGAGTGCTCAGAAAACAGATCGTAATATGTTTCGGCCGGAGAGGTCTAGCTATACCCTTTGTTACACAAAAGTTCAGTAAATCGGGTATTTTTCGTCTCACTATATTTTAGGAGTTCATAATGTCTTATTCTGTTCTTCATAAGGATAGCATTTTCTCCATGTGATTTTCCGCTAGGATGCATAGTGTTATAAAAGGTGTATCCTTTGATTTTGAGATGGCTCGTTGTTGTAAAATCTGTTTCAGAAATCAGCATACTATCGATATTGTGTTCATTAAGGAAACTTTGTACTTCTAGTTTACGTGGCACTAGCCCCTTGGCGTTCCAAAAAGCTAATTTAAGTTAATTTATTTTTGGTTTTTGATTGGGAGTTGCACGAGGGTATTCATGTTTCGGAGCATGAGACTCTTATTGGTCTCCATTATTTTCATAAACTTATTCTGTGATTTATTGAGGGTATTCATCACTTTATAAATTCCCTGATCGTCTGGAGATGCATTAAGGGAATTACTTCTGACGGCTTCCGCGTACGGCAGCAGACATTTGCCTCACATTGGTTTGAATTTTGAAAATATGGTTTAGTGCTTGCTTTTGTTCCACTCTTTGACGTGGAATCATTTTATTTTCTTAACTTCTTATACACCATGCGTCCTCTATAGTTTGAGGTACGATTGGCTTTTATCCAGCTCACACTAAGAATTTTCTATACAATAAATGCCTTATATCATAGATCGTGTATTTATCCTTAGTTTTTGTTACTTCTGGTTTCAGCTCAACTTTAATCATTAGTTAATGTTTTTTGTCGAGATTTATAATGTTAATTACATTTTTCACCTTGAAGTTCATTTTTGTTAGCTCTTAAGTGAAGAGCTGCACAGTGGACTCGATCCCTTTTATCACGACCATGATTCCTTTTGTGCTCTTTAAACAGTATATGTAAAAGTATTTTCCATTTTTTTCAAGAGCGGCTACAATTTTTCTGTTGTTTTTGGCTTGAATCCTGGTTTCCCTGATGTTACAACATTTAATGTGGGCAATAAAAAAGTTCTCACTTGTTTCTGCATTTAGCGTTGTCAATAACTGCTTTGATCGGAGTACATATCTCCTTAGGCTTTCCCTCCTTATCCTAGTTATTACCATCCCGGATTGATATGCTCTTTTGGTTTGAGACCGCCTCCTCTGGTGATTTTGGGGTTCTTTCTGACGTTACCGTAACACACAACGTTCAATTCCCTTCTGCACTAATGTTTGTGACAGAAATATTGTCATTTTTGCAAAATTTTATTATTTGTGTCACTCATTCGCATTGCAATGTTTGATGAGCTAGCACTTTTTGATTGGAATTTTTGTATTTCAATCAATTTTGTTCACACTGCACGGTTTTTGTGACCTGACCATAGGTCGTTGTTCTTGGGCTATTCACATCTGCATTAACTCACGTCCAAAATTTCAGCAAATTTTCTGCAGTTTGGTCAAGAATTAGTAACGCTTTGAAAGCTGCCTCAGCCAATATTTACGAGACGGTAGGTAAACTTATCCTTTGAAACAATAACGAATTTATGTATCAAATTGAGTTATGTATCTCTGCGAAAATAAAATAAAAATTATCTCATTTTTTTTGTTATTAATTTTTTATCTTTTTTCATTTTTTTTTTATTATCAACTTTTACAATTATTTAATATTTATAACAACAAAAAATAATAAAAAAAAATTAGTAAAACAAATTTCTTCTTTTTTTCATTTTTCCAAATAATATTTAGGTTCTACATTATATTCTTTTTAATCATTTTCTAAGAAAATTATTTTTACGGTTTTTCGGTACATAAGGAAAATTTGCTGCGTTCAAAGTTAATTGGATATGTGTGTGGTTGGTTATTTTGTGTGTCATATTCTCTATACAATTTTGCAACCCTGGAAAATTACTTGTGTTCGTAATCTGGCAAGAATTTAATATTATTAGAAAACTAAAAATTACATTTTCTAATTTATGTGTACGTTAATTATTTAAAGATAAATGCATAAATTTATTATGTAACAGATAAAAATAAATATTTTTGTATTGCTTTGTTGAGGGACGATTAACACGGTGCACTGTGCTGCTTGACAAATGTTTTTAAAATTTATAATACAAAATGGCGCCACTGTATTATAGATACCATAAAATGGAAGCCATCATTTTGAATTTTTTAAACGTTCGATTTCTTAAACTAAGTCTTGGTCATTTGTTTTTTTTAAATAATTTTTTGAGTCGATATTGTCCTGTCACAAAATTTTTCAAGCTTTTCTCAACATATTGTTTATAATCTTGTTGACGGCTCTGCTTAATGAAATTAATAGAGAGAAAGAGATCGGGGGAGGGGAAATGCTTTTTCGAATGTAGAAAGAGGATGCATATAAAAAAAATACTTACACAGAGTTGTGCGCGCAAGTCGAAATCGGGCATTAGAAAATATAACTTTTTCGATTTTATTTGATTTTTCGTGTGTGTGTGTTTGTCTATGAGTGTGGAAATCAACAAAGGAAATGATTAAAAAAAATTAAATTAAAATTAAAGAAAAAAAAATTATAAAACATCAATATTATATTTTTCGGCTTTTTGCATTAATTATTAATTAATTAATTAATTGTATATATATATTTTATTTATTTAATTTTTTAATCAATCAAGAAGATTTTATTTCTTGTTTTTTTTTTGTATTTATTAAATGTTAAGTTTTTCACTTTATATCTGGGATTTTGTTTCTTTTTTTTTTGGGATTTTACAAAATTTCACATACACGTTTACGCTTAGGTGGAATTATTGGACATAAAACAGCTCTAATCGCTTCATCGAATACTGTTTTCAAACCTTTTTGTGTCAGTGCTGAACATTCCAAATATTTGACTGCACCTATTTCTTTTGCCATTGCTAAACCCTGTGGATAGGTAATTGGGGCTAGTTTTTTATCACGTAATTTTTCTATTGTCGATTTATCATCCCGTAAATCCAATTTTGTGCCCACTAATATAATTGGTGTATTTGGACAATGATGGCGAACCTCTGGATACCACTTGGCTCTGACATTTTCAAATGATGCTGGATTCACGAGTGAAAAACAAATTAAAAATACATCTGTTTGTGGATAGGACAATGGTCGTAATCGATCATAATCTTCTTGGCCAGCTGTATCCCATAAACCTAAATTTATCGGTTTGCCATCGACCATTACATTCGCTGAATAATTATCGAATCTGAAATGAGAGAATAAACAATTTGTCATTTTTTTTATTTCTATAAATTCCGCTAATTAAATGTGTCGATTAACTTTCTTTTAAGTATTGTGACAACTTGATTGCCACAATTTCTAAAATTTAATTTAAATACGAAATCTACATAGAATGACTCAAGGAAAGAGTCTGTAGTTTAATATAAGCTCCCTCTTCAAGCTTGTGTAACTGCAAATTGGGTAAACTTGTCTACACTTGGGTGCAAAAAAAATCGCACATTGCTCAATTTTCCACAAAAGTGCAAAAATATCAAAAAAAAATCCAATATTTGTTTAATTTTTTTTAATGCAGATTCAAAATCTATTTCAATACCTATCCAGTGGTATCTTTTTGTATTTATACCTGCCATCAAACTGATTTTTGGGGGTAAACATCTGAAGTATACGTTTTTGTGAATTTGTCAGCATGAAAATTAGTAGTAAAAATCGAATTAAAACATGGAAATCAGAAAAAAATATTTTTTTTAACAACGAGTATTCCCTCCTCTGGCCCGAATGACAGCTTCCATTCGATGAAGCATTGATTTCACCAAAGTTTTCACAAAATCTTCAGATATCGCCTCCCATTCCTCTACGATCGCCTGTTGCAGCTCCTGGAGACTCGTTGGAGCAACATCTCTGGCTCGAACCCTTCTTTTTAACTCGTCCCATATATGTTCGATGGGATTGAGGTCTGGGCTTCGAGCTGGCCACTCCATAACAGGCACATTCACCTCTTGAAGGTACTGGTATACTACACCAGCCCACCAGAAAATTTTCACCAATAAACCCGGCAAAAGGTACGACATACTCCTCGACTACTTCCTCAATGTAGCGTTGAGAAGTCATTCCTCTTGATCGACCGCCAGTATTGGCTCGGGTGATGAATACAAGATCTGTCTTCGCCTCTAGTGATATGCCTCCCCAGAACATGCACGATCCACCGCCATACGAGACACGTTCTTGGATGCAACATTGTGCATATCGCTCTCCTTGTCTTCTGTATACTCTTCCGTGTCCATCGGTGCCATATAAACACATCCTGCACTCGTCAGAGAACCGTACTCTACTCCAATCTTCTTTTGTCCAATTCAAATGCTCTCGAGCGAACTCACGACGGGCTCGTCGGTGGGATGCGGTCAATTTCGGCCGGTTTGCTGGTCTGTGTGCAGTCAGATTAACTTCTCGAAGTCGTTTTCTAACTGTCCACCGGCTGACTTAGACTTCACGAACTTCTTAGAACCGCCGTCCCAGTTGAACCGCATTCATAGGACGATTTGCAACGAAGTTGTTACAAGAAAGCGGTCATCACGCTGTGCTGTAGCACGAGGTCGGCCAGATCCTTGTCGCCGTCTGAAGCCACCAGTTTCCTAATATCTCTGCCACACTCGACGAATGGAGAATCGGCTCAAATTTAGTTGTCGAGCCACTTCACTTTGGTTCTGCCCCGCATCTATTAGTGCAACCACTTGTGCGGCTACCTGTGGTGTGGTATCCATTTCTTTGCTCCTGTTGAAGACGTAATTAATAGAGAACCATTCAGTCTAAGCGTCGATATGCGAATGATGACAATTCCGAGCGAGATATTTCATGGCATGCGATTGTATTGATCTTGTTGAATTATTTTTAGAATTTAATTCGAAAGCCTGCTGTATGCATTTGACAAAAAATCACTTTGTTGGCATGGTACAAGTACAAAAAAGGTACCACTGGATAGGTATTGAAATAGACTTTGAATCTGCATTAAAAAAAATTAAACAAATATTGAATTGTTTTGATATTTTTGAACTTTTGTGAAAAATTGAGCAATGTGCGATTTTTTTGCACCCAAGTGTATGTAGAAGGAAACAGATGATCATTCTCTCTCAACTAAAATTTTTTTAGCTTTAGAAAAATACTGTGAATTTATATAGCTCTTCTGCTGAGCAGAATAAAACCAAACTAGAATAATTTAAATGTTTGAGCAAGAACTTTACGACACCATATCGACGAAAACGTTTACTACACCAATAACAACCGGATGGAAAACTAACAACACTACAGTTTTGATCAAACGATGGAAACTAAAATATGAAAAAAACGAAGAGAAGTCGATTAAACATATGCAATAGGATAAACATTCAACAAAGAAACTATTTGGATGGTTTTATACAGAAACAGGGGTTTTACACTTGGCCGTTAAGTCTGCAGCTGCTTTGCAGCAGCAATTTCTAATAGGTAGCAATGTCTTCGGTAGGGACATTTTGTAACTTAAATTATGATTTGCCGGTTGGCCACAGTAGACAGTGTTAATGAAACTAATTTATTATTCTTAACAAAACGAATTTTGTGCTATTCAAAAGATGGTTCTCTCTTGTAGATTATAGACATTAAATAATGGGAAAAGAGAATGTTGGACTACATGTTGCTCTCCCTTTCATTTTTTTTGTTATATTTTTTACCGCTATTTTTGGAAAAAGCGTCACGTAAATGCAAGACATGATTAAAATTAACCCATTAAAAAGGTTATGTAAAATTAGAAAATAAAGTTTTATTATAAAAATTATCGCAAACAATGATAAAGACATTAAAAGTTGAATTAAATCAGGATCAGAAGTCTAATTGTAGTAATGAAGTATAAACCAAATCAACCATAATCCCTAAACAGTTAGGCATAAAGATACTTACAATTCAATTAACAACCTTCAGTGTTGTATTTAAGAATTGGACAACTTTTAGGAACACATTAATGACTATTGTGCCTGAAAATCAAGAATTGAATGACATATTAAAATTCACATATCTTTTGAATAATTTAAGAGGTTTAGTAAGAGTCTATAGAACAGGTTACTACACATATGTCATCAGAAGCTTATCATAGGACATGGACACATTTACAAGATAGGTTCGACAATGAGTCCCTGTTTATTGAGTCTTACATTGGCCAGTTGTTATCAATCTCAAGTTGCACTAATGAGGATGCACTGGAATTCCTACCATAATCTCAATTGTTGCGTTCAGTTTGGAGGTGACTGGTTTGAACAACGGAATTGGATAATGATGTTGAACGGAGTACACACGAAACAGTTGCGCACGCATTGATAAAACTATAGAAAGTTTGAAAAGGTGTTTCTATTTTCCAAAGATGCGAACTGGTATATAAAATGGCATTACCTAAATTATAAGCAAACCGCGGGCAAGCAGCCATAATATCTCCATCTTTCATAGTGATTTCAATCAACAGTTTTTAATAAATAATGATTTGGAAGTTTTTTCACAGTTTCAAATTATGTATGTACATATATGTACATGGATAAGTTTTTGACGGAATTTTCGAGAAACTTGATTTACCATAAATTGTTAGTTTTAAGATTGATTAATATCCACACAGTTCTGTAGACAGCAAAAATGCTTTGAGAGTTTGGCTACGGCTTCGAATCTTTTCGATCTTTGTTTTTTTTTTGGTGACCCCTAAATCTAAATGTTTATTACAATAAAGGCTTGATTTGAAAAATTCAATTTGTGAATCAATGAAGTATTTATTGCCTTATCTAATTACTCACCAAACCAGAAAAAAAAATTCTAAAGATAAAGCATTTCAACTATAATGTATCATGGTAATTTACGAATTCAATTACTACACACAAGAGTAAAATGATTTATTTTTCACAATCATAAATTTTCTAGTCAGTGCGCGCGCATTCAGACATTAAATTTAAAAGTTCACGACCTATGCTCTGTCATTCCCCTCGTCTATAGATGTATAAAAAAATATATAACCATAAATTCCAGTCGCACATGACTAAGAGTTAAGATAAATTTCAAATGTTGGGGCGTCTAACGTCTTCTTAATATCTGTACAACTTGTTCGACTCGGCTCGTGCAGCATACGTACAATAAAGAAAAACCTATTTTAGTTTTTCATCTAACCTAATTTTCACACTGTACATATACATTAAATTCCAAACTACCGTATATAAGTTTAAGTTTAAATATAAACTTATGACGATCATTTTCATCACCCATATGTGAGTTTTTTTTTCTTGATGAAAATTTATGATTTATTTGAATTGGAGGCCAAATTTATATTTATGTTATTTAGAAATGAGAAAATTATCAACTTTAATGTTTTTTTTTTATGTTTTTTAAAAGTTTGTAATGGGGAAAATAAATTAATCTGGGAAATATTGGTATGTCTGTGTTTGATGTGATTTTATATTAAATTTTATGCGACAAGACAAGTCATAGATTTACAAAGGTCGTCGAAAAAATTAATTTATATTGGAGTAAGTGACGTGTGTCCGATATTTTGAGTGTTAAAATTGCAGTAACAAATTACCGAAATAATACCGCAGATAAAATGGTCTTTGATCAAATATTGAGTAGCGAAATTTTTCATTCGGTATCGTTTAATTTATCTGCGTGACATAATAGTGCGAAAAATTTTGGCCCGAAAGATGGAAATTTCAATAAATATTTATACATGAAACTTCACAGCACACATTTCATAAAAAATTATAAAATTTACAAATCACACAATTTTTTGACAGGCTGTGTTACCAATTAGGTGATGAAAAATCAAATTTTACTGTATAGGAAATGATTTTGCCAATTTTTCTAGTTAAATAATAGGTCGGCATCAGGAACGTGTTAAATTTACTTATAAACACTCGAAACAAATTTAAAGTTTTCCCCACATATCGATTATGTATGTGTAACCTGCTGATTTGGAACCATTATTACATCCTTAATGTTGTTTGTAACTATTATAAGCCGACAGAAATCTTTATATTTTGGAAAGGTAAAATTTATTAAGATTTTGCAGCCCCTTATTTTGAAATGAAAAGACTTAAGCCATTAGCCGTGATAGGTAAGAGTGATATGAAACCATTTAAGTTGACCAACTACCTACGGAAAATACGGTTAAATTATCTTGAATGGCCTTGAGGTGACCTATCAAGGTCAACTTTGTTTTTTTAAATAAATGTAAACTTGTCTTGGAAAGTAGGACGGGAATGAAGGTTTTATATCGTAAAAAACCAATTTGTTCTTGTCAGGTTATGTTGAACAGTGAAATATTATGAAATACATCCAAAATACTCTTCTTTAGCAAATCCGGAAGCATAATTTAATTTCTTAAATAAATGACACTGGTGTGAAGTTCTTAACGTTAACAGAAAAATGCAGATACCGGTGTTGGACCTGAAGAAAAATTTCCAAAACTTGTCTCCCAAGGCATTTCGGATTTTACTCTTTCGTCTAATTTTTTTAAAGATTTAGAAAGGATCGTGTCAAACTTATTAGAGATCGTTGTATCACTCCACTCAGCAACGAGCAGCACGCTTTCAGATTCAGTAGATCATGTGAAACTGCTTTACGTAAGCTTCAGAAGATTTGATTATGTGAAGCACCTGGCTGTTGCTTTAGATAGTAAACTTTCCTGGAAATATAATTTGAAAATAACCTTCAAAAAGTCACTGTTCCTGTGTGCCAAACTTAATAGTTTAAAAGATATTGTTTCGATTTATGGGGGGCTATTGCTTTCAGTTCTCCCCATGATTTATCGAGTTGGCATCGATTTATTTTGTTAGCATCGTTCTTTTCCAGGTTTTAGCTGATCTTTCCAGTTTCCGTTTCACTTGCGAAATCCATTAGGAGTTTTTGTCAGTGTTTGCTCAGTGTCTCAATGCCTGTTTGCTTTGTTTGCCACAGAAATTTTATGTTGCCGATGGTGTTTGGCCAGAAGCATTTTATCCGCATTCTAAGGAGGCATTTGTTCACAAATACATGCATCCCTATTCCCTCGTGTCACTCGTCATTTGCACCGATAGCCAAATTTTGTTATTCTCTTAGTCGATCGATGCGACAATCGTCGTTTGAAATGACAAACATCCTTTTACGTCGCATTCTCTTATATTATCACTTCGATCGACTAAGAGAATACCAATTTAAAGTTGAAGGACACGACAATTGTCACGTCGAATGAAGTGAAACCGGCATCGTTCTTGGTATTGTCTTGGTATCCGAGCAAATGGTAGCAGTCTCGATGTAACCATCTTCTAGTTGTTCTCATTTTGTATTAGAATGAGTTGAAGCGTTTCTTTGAAGGTATTTTTGTGGGATCCCTGCTTTACAAAATACATTAATTAAAATCCGTCTTTTTTATAAAAATCAACTTTTGTTGAATATTGAAATCTATCTTTGATTTTACTGTGACAGTTACAAAAAAATAATATTTTTTTTAAATGTTGGTGCTCAGAACGCGTTTCAAAATTAAAATTCCCCTTCTCCAGAATTTACCGCACAACTTGTTCTTAGAGTGTCTTAGAAAAAGTTAACAACAGTGGATTATATTCTAAATGGATTTTGTCTAGGTGGGATTTTGTCAAAATAGATCGTGACATAATGGATTTCGTGGGTAACACATTTTTGGTGTCAGTATTTTTCAATCTATTGATGTAAAGCTTCCTCCGATTTGTCTTCATGTGTGTTTTTACAGCGATGAGTATATCTCCATTGTTACATTCGTTTAGCTAGCGCAGGTTACTTACCTACCCATGATTGATGTTCTCTCCTTGGATGATTTTGATGTCGTTTCGGTGTGTGTCAGATATTGTTGCTTGCAACTAGTGTTCGTAGAATTCATATCTTTTGTTGTCATCCGACTCTTCCGTAGGTGAGTAGCACTATAGATTGTTCTTTCGTATTTTCGAATGAAATCGTGATGTTTATTAATTCTACTAACTTATACAGATAATTTTACTTAATACTATTTTTCCACGTTACTTCGCCAAGGTCTAGTATATCGAAGTTATACTGCTCATTTCCTTCTTCTCTTTTGCTAAAACATTGATGTTTCTGTTAGAGTTCTGATGTTTCAGTTTCCGATTCTTGTCCGTGTGCGCCAATGGTCGATATTTGTGTTGTTTACCATTCGTGTCTATAATAATTTTTTAGTTTTAGATTAATGAATGATGGGTCTATTGAATCCTAGCCAGTTTTCAGGGCTGCTGGATGAGGTATACTGGCACACCGGGGAGATTCTAATACTATCATCAACATGATTTTTACTGCTACGTGTTCCGATGCGGTCACCTAGTTGGTGAAATTGTTATGCCTCCTCTTTCTTTTCAAAGAGAGCTATGTCCTCAACTCCGTTTCTAGCTATGGAGACCATTTTAAGCTGCGTTTAGATTGAGATCTGTGTTCTGTGAACGTTAAAAACTTCACACCAGTATATTTGACAGGTTGTATCCATTATCGACTACATAACGAGATTCTAGACAGAAACCTCTATCATGACAAATCTACACTTCTCCACCGTTAATTTAGAACCGGAAAAAAAAAGTTCAGAGCAAATAAATAGACAAATCATTCAACCGTATGTGGGATTTTATCTCAACTCGGATTAAAGGATAAAGCTTCCTGGAATAAAGCTTCGTCTAATGGAAATTCTAAATAGGGATTCCAAAGAATAAAGCCTGGAATGTTGCCATTTATCAACGAACTTGGCTATTGCTTATCCGATAACGATGAAAATAGAGACGTACGAAGGAAATGTGATTCTATAAAAAGATTTTTTTCATAAAGCTGTAAAATATGCCTCATTGGAATGGAACTAGGATGTTTCTAAGGATATGGTCGGTTAGAATATTATTTCGCTATTTCTTAACCGATCATGATGAAAATCAAAATGTGTGACGAAAAAGGAATTCTAAAATGTTTTTTTGGCCAACTAGAATGAAGGGAGCTAGGCTGTTTTTGAAATATGGTAAAAACGAAACTTGGTTATTTCTTAACCAATTATGTATGTTGAAATTTGCCGTAAGTGATCATAACGGAATTGGGCCATTTTCGATCGAAATGGGATTATAACCTTACATTTTAATAAGGTTCTCACGCCCTTAATAAACTTGAACAAAAGCGGATTTACTCTAAGTTCCAGCTCCGTTCAAAAAAGAAAGTCATGTCACACCTCCAATCGGCTATTTAATCACACAAATTTAAACCGTATCCAATTCTAATAAACGTAAATGTTCTGGTAGCGAACATGATTTAATTAAAAATTTATCGTCAAGGCAGTTGCCTAAGAAAAAATGAATCGATTTAGCGATTGGATCTCCACGCGAATATTACTAAAATTCAAGGTTCTGCAAATTGTACAAATGGCGAATAAAGTTGTAACGTTAAGTATTTCACTTTGGATGTCGGTGATGTAGGTAAGGTTCTTCCTTAGAGGAAGTTTAAACACAAAGAGAAACAGAGAAGAACGAGACTTCCGAAAGCTTAATGAAGTAACCCAAATCGAAGTTCTTTATGGTTTGTGACTTATTCTCTGGCTAATATCAAATGCGAGTTTCTGACGCCTCGAATAAATTTACATGGAAAGGTATTAGCGAAAATTGGGACGGTTCTTCGATTTCTGACGCCGTGCAGTTGACACTGTCGATACATGCCTACTTTTTAGAAAATTCATGGCTTGTACCTCACGACTCACCAAACCGGATACAAGACTTGTAGAGATGCAGCATGCAGCAAAATTCTTTTGATCTTAAAAAAGCAGACTGCAAGAAACATAGAAAAAATCGTGAAATATGATTTTGAAGCTACCCATAAAAGCGGTTCTCGTCTTGTGGACATCATGCCTCGATGTTTAATTGTTAATGTGAATATCGTCGACGAGTTCCTTGGAAGAGTTCTCTGTTCTTGCCGTCGTCAAATGGAACGTTTTGACTTAAAGGAAACCTTAGTCACCATTAAGAAATTTTATTGGTTTATTCGCCGCCATCAATGAAGGAGGTACAAAAGACCATTCATAAATCAATTTCTTAAAAGTCATCTCTAGGCGATAATCTTTTATTGTTAATAGTAGATGCCTTTGCTAAATACGTCATCACGATTTGTCAGAAACATCCACAAATTTTGGTCTGCCTAGCAGACGTGTAAATGTTAAAGGCTGTATTACTAACTTAATACATTACATTCTAGCGGCCACACACCGAGAGTAAATAGGTAAAAAGGATCATCCTATTATATTTTTTTTTTTTTTTTTTTTTTAAAATGTTGCCAATGGCTTTATTCTTGAATCTTTCAACATAAGAAACTAACAAGAAGTAATCAAATCTTAAGCTAAAAATTATTACATATTTTAAGTCTTAACCAATGTTAATACTTATTGTTAGGGTTCACAATTTAATTAATTTAGACTACACTTATATGTATATATCGAATTAAATTTACAGGTTCACAGGTTCATTAGTTCGAGTGGATCTGTTCTTCTCAGACGTCTAAATCGCGGCTGTTTTAGTATCTCCCTGGCCAATTCGTTGGGATGTGCTTCTAGTTTTGAATAATATTTCGAACTGAATTCTTTAATTGTTTCTTTAACGGTTTTAATCCCAAGGTCGTGATGTATATTACTATTTCGAATGTACCAAGGAGCATTGGTGATACTGCGAAGTATTTTCGCTTGGGTTCGTTGCAGGAGTTCTCTGTTTGAAGCGCTGGTGGATCCCCATAACTGAATACCATAAGTCCATATGGGTTTGATTATTGATTTGTACAGTAAAACTTTATTGACTAATGACAACTGAGATTTTCTTTCCATCAGCCAATACATTTTGGAAAATGTAATTTTTATTTGGTTGCGCTTTGTTTCAATATGATTTTTCCACGTTAACCTTCTATCCAGATGCAAACCTAAGTATTTTACCTTCGTTTGTTGAGGAATATTTTTATCGTTTAATTTCACTGGTGGGCAGGTGCGTTTGTTTAGCGTGAATGTGACGTGAGTTGATTTGTTTTCGTTCACTTTTATTCGCCATGCCTTTAGCCAGTCCGCGACCTTGTTCAAATGATTCTGTAATTCCTTTGAGGCAATTTCAGGATTAGTGTGAGACACCAGGATGGCAGTGTCATCGGCAAATGTTGATATTATCACTTTGTTGGTTACAGGTATATCAGCTGTGTACAACAAGTATAATATTGGTCCTAGAACGCTACCTTGCGGGACACCTGCATTAATATCATTTAAGCAAGTAGTTGCACTGTTTTGTTTGACCATGTATTGCCTTTGAAGAAGATAGTTTCCCAGAACTGAGTGAAATTTTTTCGGTAGAAGCTCCTTAATTTTGTAAATTAGTTCATCGTGCCAAACTTTATCAAAAGCTTGGGCGATATCCAAAAAGGCAGCATCACAATATTTCTTTTCCTCGAAGGTGATTTTGATTGCATTTACAATCCTGTGTACTTGCTCTGTAGTACCATGTTGGTTTCGGAACCCAAATTGATGGTCTGGAATAACGCGCCGTTCTTCTAATATTGGTTTCAATTTCATTAGTAACATTTTTTCAAATAGCTTTGAGATTGTGGGCAGCATGCTTATTGGACGATATGATGAGATTTGCGTTTCTTTTTTCCCTGGCTTATGTATCATTGTGATCAAAGATATCTTCCATTTTTGAGGAATATAACTGGTTCGCATAACCGCGTTGAATACAAATGTTATTAGTTTTATGCATTTATCCGGCAATTCCCTTATCATTTTTCCAGTAATAAGATCATGTCCTGGTGCCTTTTTCGGGCTTATGCAAGTTTTAATTGTATTCTTAACTTTCTTCCAGTTATACTTTATAGGTTTGTAGGATAAACCATCATCCGTTGGCTGGGGTAGCACAAAATAATTATCTTCTTCGTGTGGGACGAATACTGTTGCTAGATGAGCAGCAAAAGCATTGGCTTTTTCTTCATCACTTCTCGCCCAATTTCCAGTTGGTAGTCTAATCGGTGGATTCGAATTTGTTGGCCTTTTTAAATTTTTTGTTGCCTTCCACAAGGAATAATCTGTCCTCTCGGTTGCCAAGAGATCACTTAAGTAGTTCTTTACGCGCTGGTTTTCTTCTTCGCTCAAAGCAAATCTTAGGGCCTTAATAGCTCGATTTAATTTCCACTTCAATAATGGTGATTTTGTTTGCTGCCATTGACGGCGAATCTTTCGCTTTTCCTGGATTAGTTCCTGTATATTATGTGACAGTTTATTAACTTTTTCCGAACTACTTATGCCGGGTGTAGCCCTTTTAGCAGATAATGTCATGACATCTTTTAGATTTTCTGCCGCCGCATCAATATCAGCTGGTGTGATCAGAGGAATATTAAGTAGACACTTTTGTTCGACTAACCTCCTATATTGATCCCAATTAGTTTTTTTGTTTGTAAGACGGTTCGGTATTTCGTTCCTTAGGACATCAGTACTCAATGTTACTATTACCGGTGAGTGATCAGAAGACAGATCATAGCAATCAGTGGCCTTAGCATATGTACGTGGAATGCCCTTAGTTACACAAAAGTCAATTAGATCAGGAGTTTTCTTTTTATCCGTGGGCCAGTAAGTTGGGTTACCGGCAGATAAATAATCCAGGGACTGTTCCTCTATGGCATCATAAAGTTGTTTACCTTTCGGCGAAGTTAATCTGGAACCCCAATGAGTATGTTTAGCGTTGTAATCACCGCCCGCAAGAAATTTATTACCCAGCTGGCTGAAATAATCCAAGAACTGGAGTTTTTTTATAGCATGTTTTGGAGGGCAGTACACTGCTGATATGACGCAGTTTACAGACCACTCCTGCAGACAAATGCTCGTTGATTGTATATGTTCTTTCTCATATTTTGTAAGTTCGTAGTGTTTTAATCTTCGCTTAATCAATACAGCAGTGCCTCCATGTGCTTTACCATCTGGGTGCTTGGTGTCATAAATAGAGTACCCATTAATTTTGAAATAGCTATTTTTGGTGAAGCGTGTTTCTGATATTAACATTATGTCAATATTGTGTTCAGTGAGGAATGCATGTATCCTATTATATTGTAGACAATAAAGACAGACGGACAATTAATACCCTGTCATACCACGAGAATTTAATGAAGATAAACTTCATTAATATTAGCTTCCGATGGTACGATTCGCGACCCCCTACCATGTTTGCGCTAAGAAAAGTCGGCAGACGTAGACGTACATTTGCGTGTGTAGGCATTTCTAGGTGAAATTGTTGCAATAAATTCTGTCGCCATACTCAAAAACCTGCGAGCTGTTTTTGGCGGCTGTAGGGCTCAGGAACTACAGATAGCTTCAACGTTACCTGATTCAGTATGGAGCCCTCCTCGCCAACAAGATACCCTAAATGGTTGATCTCTGTAGATCTTGGACGAATTTTATTAAGGAAGCAACATATTTCTTCTAATGACTAATTTTTCATTTAGAAGTTTTAACGTCTATGGTCAATAATAGTTGCCTGTTCTTTTAAATTTGTTAACAATAGTGCTGAAGTCGCTACAGCTTTAGGTGTTTGAAGTTATATTCAGCGGTTTAAGAACATTTTGTAGCTCGTTCATCCCCATTTCCCCAAAGAACCGTTTCAACCTACTCTCTAAAGAACTCCAGCGGATATGGCTATCTAACATAATATTCAGTTCTTTACACTTTATCTAACTATATAAAATGTCTTTATTCTTTATATCGTTACACCCTCATCGGCGACTTTCTCATTAATTACAGCAAATTAAAAATTTCCGGGAATTCCTGGGTCGCAAGCCCTTGTTGTAAGTCTTTCCAGGAAATTTCTAATCCAGTCTCAGGGTGTCTAGCATCTTGAGTCCTGTGTGCATAGCAGAGAATTATCGCGAATAGCCGGGAAGCAAGGTCCGGAATCACCTTGGTTCCTTCAAATGACCATTGGAACTAGTAAACTAATCTAACTACAATATTTAACCATTACAACTGATGTGAAAAAAAAAATAATAAAGTGTAAAAACCAGAAGGGCAAACGAAACAAAATAATGATAAACCCTATGACTACTATTACAGTAAGTTATAATCAGAGGTGGTTTTAACTTAATCATCTGTCGATAAGGAGAGAATCTCCTCGGATGAGTTTTAATATTTGCGTGATTAGTAACCTACTATCAGATCGGGTTCCTGTTTCAGCGTCACTTTTTTTTTTGTAGTAAACAGTTGCTGAACGTACACGTTTGAATATTTGTATTCACTGTACACACCAATTATGTAGGTTTCGAGGCAACAATCACCTTATATCACTTAAATATATTCAATAATTTAGGTGTATGTTTCCTATTTAGGATTTCAAGTTACTACTTAAGGCTCAAACACAATGATGTCCGTTCCGTTCGCTTTTTATCTAATTCGTCTTGAATGTTTCGAATGCTCTCAAAATTTATCATTTTAACCTAATGTTGCATTCGTATTATTCTCCTTCGTTCTTAGTATTGAAATTTCCGATATTCATTCACAAATATAGAGTAAACTGGAACGAAAAAATCGATTGAAACGGAACGGATGTCACCGTATGATATCGAATGATCACAAATTGCAGTAATTTGTTTTATGATACTACGAACCAAATTTCCTACGGAAATACAACGAAAACCACTATGCAAAATTAAAAAAACATCGTCATAATTATTCGTCAGTCTAAAATTTTTGAGACAGGTTTTCCATTCACAGTAAAATTAGTAACGTTCTGAAATAAAAAATTTAAGTTCCTTCTCGACAACATTGGACTCAAACATAGTCGATAAAAATGACATGCACTCCTATCTCACTAAATGCCTGTTTCGGGCGTTTCATACCTAAACTAATCAAACAGAGTATTCACAATGAAAATTCTTTTTACTTTTCACAGAGAACTCGCAATGAAAAACTTTTTTTACTTACAGGTTTGTATGAATTTCCAACAAAACGAACATAAAGTTTTGTTCGTTAATTTGGAAATTCGTACAAATCTGTAAATAAAAAGTAAAAATTTATTCATTGTGAACGCTCAGAAAGTCATCACTATGAGCAATGGGTGACTCAGCTCTGTGAATGTAAAATATCCAATCACGGTCAATTACATTAAATTTTGTAATACGATCATATTATACATTTATTACAATTATGAATGAACTATTTTATATATAAAATCATAACAACTAATGATGAATCATAACTACGTCATATTTATTCAATAAAGTACTTACACAGTCGGGATGTATTCTCCTGGAAATGCATTTGTTGTATAACTGATTAGAAGACATGTTTTACCCACAGCACTATAGAAATAGAGTAAAAAAAAAATTTTAATTAAAATTGATATACATTTTTTTAATTTTACTGGAATTCAGATAAGCACACACACCAAAAACAAATCAAAACATAATGTTTAGAAAAGCGAGATAATATGTAGTAAGAAATAGAATTTTGGCCCACACAGAGATTTTTGTTTTTTTATTTATTTTAAATTTAGTAAATGCGGAATACTACTCTTGTACTAGTGTTTGCACCATGTAAAATATAGATAGTTTGTCCTTGCCAATCAAGTGAGTAAACAGATGCGCCTCTACATAAAGGAAAACAACGCTTCCTACTATCTTGTAATTATTTAACAACATAAAAATGTTGTTGTTCACATATGTGCCATAATGATCTTATCAGCTACTAATGAACACATAACACATTTTATCTTGTATTTGTATATGGTGATAAGGATGTTTGCTGTTTAGTAGTAAATATTCAGTTCAATGATTTATTTGTTGGTGATCTTGTTCAGTCGAAAATATCAAACATAATATTTGTGTGTTAATAGGTCAAATTAGGATTATTGGATTAAGCCAATTGGAATTCAGTTGGTAGGGCAATATAGTGAAACAGATGTCGATCCGGTTATCCTGATGAGAATTTTAGTAATAATTTTGCATCATTATCAAGCTTGATCATTAGCGGATAGATTAGATTAGTGTTAAGTACCCGATTACAGTCAGAAATATTTGCAATTTTGACTCAATTTAGCTGTATTTTTTGAACGTTTGATATTAGATCTGGATCTTGGTTCATCAAATAACAGAGAAATACAAAGATTTGATCAGGTCCAAACACTCTGCGAGTCAAATAATGCGGTTGATATTGAGTCGTTTGTTACTTCAAAACCAAAAATTCGAAATCGAGACTAACTCATATAATATAGTATAACATATTCCAATTGGATTCCAATTTCCACCTGTTGCAAATTGCATCACAAAAATCTGATATTCCCCTAATTTTGTCACTATTGATATATTTTTGACACCGCCATCACATTCATCTAAATATAATTCCACTTTCCACATCCAATGTATCACCGTCTGCTACCACCTACACACCGCATACAAAACTTTTTTTAATATTCAAGGTTGAGTCATGACCAGCCTCAATTCTCCGCCACTGTTTCGATTTTTTTTTGCTTCTATCATTTTGTTCATCCATAGCAAAATCACAGACACAACACAGTATGGTATTTAATATTTAAATGATTTTTCGCGTTTCGCTTTTTTTTTTTTTTTTTTGTAGATAGTTGGATTAATAAATTTTTAATTTCAATTTAAAAAAATCGACATTTTTGGATATCCTCATCACACACAACATACTGTTTAACAACACATAACACACACACACACACACACACACACAAAAGAGTAAATTAATAAAAAAAAAAAATGTAAAATATGAAAAACCTACCCATCACCAACAACAACACATTTAATTGCTTGCATTTTAAATTTTTTTTTTATTATAAATAATTTATTTTATTTATTGAATTACGTTCAATAAAAAAGCACTTCACACAATAATTTTTTTTTTACAATTAAATGACGTCGACTTTTTGATTTTTTATCCACAAAAAATGGTCAAAATAAAAAAAAATATGAAGGGCGTAAACGCACACACAAGAGATGGAAAAATCTATTTTTTGTGCCGTATTCTAAACTTTCTTTTTACTATTCCATATACAATACTATTTAGTTTAATCACAATATTTATAAAATTTATAAAATAGATTAATTTAATGGGTTAATTACAAAAAAAAAAATTCTTAATTATTTTCGTTTTTATCCACTGCTATTTTTTTTTTGTGTTAAATAACTTTGACACTTTGACTAATGATGGCTGCCATATTATTTTTTAAAATCATTCATACTGTTTTATTTTTATTTTTTGTTTCGTTTTCTTTTTTACTATGGAAAATTCGAAGAATTGTTATGGGTGACATCTACTTGTGAATAGGCCATTTAGCAAAATGAGTGTGTTTTATGGATGATTTTAATTTGAAATTTTGATTTTCGATCCGTTGGTTTCCGAAAATGCCATTTTGTTCTTTTTTATTCACGTCCGTACAATTCATTCGGATGGTAACATCCGAAAGGATAAGAAGTGAATTTATTTTGAGTAAATAGAAATAAGCCATTTTTTAAGTATAATATAATTAATTAGTTCACCGTGTCATAGTTTCTTCTCATTTTTGTTTTTGGGTATGTCGTTTTAGTGGTTACATAACATAGTTACATTAAACATACCAGTGTTACGAATAAACGTAACCCGGCTTGGTATGGCCGGCTAATTTCTACTCAGCGCGGGCGTGCGTTACTTCATATCAGCTTTCACTTATCACCGTTTAGTCTTATATTTGTTTTTGATGTGGAAACATCTTTTGCGGTAGGAGTAGAGTAAATAAAAAAATGTATAGAAATCATGTTACGGAAACATATTTGCCGAACGAATAATATTGCATATCGACCAGAAAAAAAAATTACCTAAAATCAACACAAAATCTACGCGTACACATGCAATATGCAATATCATCTGGCATTTCAAAATCATCGTGAGCGGAATACAAAAAAACCGCCTACTTTAATTTATATTGTTGTGAAAATATTTATGTACTAAATATGGACGCAGCAGCAATTATTTTTGAAAATGAAAATCACATAGGAGCAAAAGGAGCAAATTATGCATTTATAGTGTAAGTGACTCAAAAAAATGGAATGACGAAGTAATTGTAGAGACGTCAGGTAGGAATCTAGAATAATAAGGAGCAAAAATGAAGGCATACATCGCCTGTCTGCAGATAAACCTGTATGGTAATGTCAATCACATGCACCGTTTATTGTCCAAGGGCAAATGATAACATCCCATATTTTGATTAAATTGTTTATTTATTCTTGGTTTATTTTAACACTACCGGGTTTATATTATCCACAATTTTCACTCTTAAAACTAAATTTATAAATCATTGATTTTTCTTAATTAATGAATTTTTTAACACTATTTTCGCGATGGCGTAAAAATTAATTTTTTTTTGGGACCACTTAAACTGTGTCGCATGAAAATTAATAAAATTTTTAATTTTTGTTGTCTCTTGACGTTAACACTGAATACGTTTATGCTCAGAGTCGAGTCATCTTTCAGTTAACTTTAGATCATCTCGTAGTTATCTTTTTTAGCGTTTATACTGCAGAGTCAAATCGTAGTCGAGTCGAAACTAGGTTGAAACCGAGTCAGAAACGTCAAAAAAAAATCATTTACTATCGTATGTTTATATGTTTTTCTTGTATTATTTTCTGAATTTTATAAAAATAATATAACAAAGTTTTATTGCCACACAAAAATCGAAGATTCGCACACGAATTAAGAAATCAAAATGGTGTCTTTTTATTACTACTTTTTTGTTGTTTTTATTTTTCGACTCGACTCCGTTTATAGTGAGTACGTTTATGCTCAGAGTCGAGTCATCTTTTAGTTAACTTTGAATCATCTTGTAGTTATCTTTTTTAGCGTTTATACTGCAGAGTCAAATCATAGTCGAGTCGAAACTAGGTTGAAACCGAGTCAGAAACGTCAAAAAAAAATCATAATTTTCATTTTCAATAAAAATTATGATTATTAAAATTATGATTAAAGCAATTTATTTTACAAGTTTACAGTATACAAAATTACAGAAACACAAAAATCGGAGATGCGCACACGAATTAAGAAATCAAAATGGTGTCTTTTTATTATTATTTTTTGTTGTTTTTATTTTTCGACTCGACTCCGTTTATAGTGGATGATTTTAGAGTTAACTCGACTCGACCCTAGAAATTTTTTAGGTCGAGTCGAGTTAACTACAAGATGACTCAACTCCGTTTATAGTAAAAGATAACCTAGGTTCAAACCAGGTTGAACCCTAAGCATAAACGTACTCAGTGAATGTTTTTAGAGTTAACTCGACTCGACCCTAGAAATTTTTTAGGTCGAGTCGAGTTAACTACAAGATGACTCGACTCCGTTTATAGTAAACCAGGTTGAACCCTAAGCATAAACGTACTCACTGCAAAAAAGAAACAAAAAGACCTTTTAAAAATATAGTTCGAACTATATTTTTAAAAGGTCTTTTTGTTTCTTTTTTTGTGATGGCTGCGATATATCCCAGCAAACGTGTCTTGCAAGACACTGATCAGACCACCAAGTAACACGTAATAGTAACTAGCATAAGACAGTTAAAAGACAACTACGTGTATTTTGAGACAACTCGTCTTTGAAGACTTGTTATGTGGTGGTCTTTGGTAAATTGTCTTATGGTTGTCTCTAGTAAAGTGTTTGGTGGTGGTCCTTAGTAACATTTATATTAGTCGATATTAGCAACATGTCTTATGGTTTTTGTTAGTAATGCGTCTTGAGGTTGTCACTGGTAACATATATGGTGTTCGTCTTTGATAACAAATATGGCAATCGTCTTTGGTAACAATAATGGGAGTCGTCTTTGGTAACAATAATGGGAGTCGTTTTTGGTAACAACTGTAGTGTTTGTCTTTGGTAACAAATATGGCAATCGTCTTTGGTAATAATAATCTGAGTCGTCTTTGGTAACACTAAGGAAATCGTCTTTGATAACAAATATGTTGGTCTTCTTTGGTAAATTATATGATGATGGTGTTAATCAAATGTAAGATGGTTAAAAAAAATCAATCCAATCTGTTTTAATTTTTTAAAGACATGTTGCCTTCATGTTACCAATGTCTTTTGTCCCTTTTCCAATTTCGATAAGTCGTATATTTTTCTTTTTCTCAGACAAAGGCAAGACATGTTACTAAAGACAAAAAATTTGCTGGGATGCTATTACATTATCGTATTCTCCTTTGGCGCCTGCGGCGCTGATGGTAGTGATAATGACATTATTTGTTATGGTTGTATCAGCGGTTGCGTTGGCGCTGAGTGAGTTGAATTTAGACCAAATGAATTGCAATGAATTATTTTGTGTGTTTACTATAACAATATATTGTAGTGACGAATATATTGTGAGTCGCTACACCTGCATCATGCAAAGACCTCTTCGGACGTCCTTTGTCGTAGGTTTATCTGCCAAAACATTGGCATGGATCTAATCCAGGAGCCACGGGTGACAGGTAACCAGATTAGAGGTATACCAAATCAAGTGGGTAAGTTAATTTATCATAACGGAACTGAGAGTCCAAGAGCGGCTATTTTGACCAGTTTGCAAATTAATTTTATTCCTATTTCAGAGTTCATCTCCAGGGACTTGGTTGCAGTAATGGTGGAGGTTCTGGGTGAAAGAGGCAAACAGGAGGCTATAATAACCTCCGCATACTTTCCTGGCGACTCAGAGTTAATACCTCTACTTGAAGTTAGGCGGCTCATAGCTCATTGCAAACGCAATGGGCTGGCCTACCTGATAGGATGCGATGCAAACGCGCACCACACGGTGTGGGGTAGTACGGACATCAATAACAGGGGTGAGTACCTTTTTGAATTTCTGATCTCAAATAATGTAGACATTGTCAATAGGGGAAGGAAACCTACTTTTATAAATGCAAATAGGCAAGAGGTCCTAGATTTGACACTTGCTAGTTCGCATTTCAGCGACTTGGTCAAAAACTGGCATGTGTCTGAAGAGGCCTCATTATCGGATCACTTGCACATCAGATTCGATTTGGCGGCTGAGACCATGCAGCGGTAGGAAGTCAGAATTCCAAAACTCACCGACTGGGACTCTTATAGAGTCTCATTCGAATCAGAAATGCCATCGGTTGTGGGGAACATAGAGTCTCCAGAGGGTTTGGAGATCTATTCAAACCAGCTGTATAACTCTATACACTTGGCTTACGAGAACAGCTGCCCGGTTAAGCGAAGAGAGTCCACAAAGATGGTCCCTTGGTGGAACGGGACGCTGGGTAAACTGAGGAAAAAATCAAGAAGATTATTCAACAAGGCTAAACGCACCGGTGAATGGAGCGAGTATGAGATGGCCTTGACGGAATATAATCTCAAATTAAGAAGATCCAAAAGGGCTTCCTGAAGGAATTTCTGTGAGGGAATCAATGAATTGCCCTCTGCAGCCCGTCTTCAGAAAGTCCTTTCCAGGGATCATTCAAATGGTTTAGGACTTCTCCAGAAGCAAGATGGGGGGTTCCCTGAAAACCGGAAGGATACTTAGAGGTACTGCTAGAGACCCACTTTCCGGATTCAGTAGTGGTAGGAGCCCAAGATGACTCGCATGATCCTTCAAGTGAGGTGGCCTATGCGCCTCACAGTAGGATCTGGAGTCTCTCTGGGAAAACTTTCACACCCAGCAAGGTGCGATGGGCTATTGGGTCTTTCAAACCTTTCAAATCCGCTGGAGGGGATGGTATCTTTCCAGCTTTACTTCAAAAAGGTATTGAGGAAATACTCCCCAGCTTGATCCATATGTTTCGGGCAAGTTATGCCTTTAACTATATTCCGAAACTGTGGAGGAAAGTAAATGTGGTCTTTATACCAAAGGGCGGGGGTCATCCAGCTACCCAGGCCAGAGCATATCGGCCAATTAGCCTCACATCGTTTCTTTTGAAGACGATGGAAAAAATCCTGGACTATCAAATAAGAAGTGAGGTTCTTGGAAAGAATCCGCTGCATCGGGACCAGTTTGCGTATCAAACTGGTAAATCCACGGTTATGGCCCTTAGTGGGCTAGTCACGAGGATTGAAAAAGCAGTGACATATAAAGAAATTGCCCTTTGTGCCTTTGTGGACATTGAGGGGTCGTTTGATAATACCTCCTATGGATCTATAGAGAGTGCAGCAAGGGGAAAAAGGGTTCCACTTTCTACAATTAGGTGGATCCGTTCCATGCTGGAACATCGTGAGATTACTGCCAGACTAGGTGGCGAATCAGTAACCATCAAGGCCGTAAAGCGTTGTCCCCAAGGAGGCGTACTATCTCCTCTTTTGTGGTCATTGGTTATTGACAGACTACTGGTCCTTCTGAGTAGCCATGGGTTTGATGTCCAGGGCTATGCGGATGATGTGGCTATCATAATCAGAGGCAAGTTTGATGAGGTCATTTCTGATCGCATGCAAAATGCACTCAATATAATATGGCAGTGGTGTTACCAGGAAGGACTCAGTGTCAACCCAAGCAAAACTGTCATTGTTCCTTTTACGAGGAGGAAAAAGCTTGCGCTTACAGCTCCCTCGTTAAATGGTACTACTGTTCCTTTTTCCAGCGAGGTTAAATATCCAGGGGTTATCCTAGATCAAAGACTGAACTGGAACCAACATTTGTTGAAAGTTCAAAATAGAGCCATCAAGGCTCTCTGGGCCTGTCAAAGACTCTATGGGCGTACTTGGGGACTACAACCAAAAATGATTAGGCCTATGGTCACCTACGCATCGGTTGTATGGTGGCCTAAAACTGAGCAGAAGACAACGCAAACCTTATTGAATAAGGTTCAGCGTGTAGCCTGCATCGGTGTTACGGGCTCAATGAAGTCATGTCCAACCGCGGGGGTGGAGACGCTTCTAGGACTGACACCGTTACACCTGCATATTAAAAAGGATGCTGCAAGTATGGCCCTGAAAATGCAGGCGGAAGGAAATATCAAACCAGGCAATATGGTGGGTCATCTGGAAATCCTTAAGGAATTTCAGACAGACCCTACCATAGGAATGCCTTCCGACTGTATGCCAGCTAAACTGGACTTCCACAAACCATTCTGGTTAGGTTACCTGACCGGGATGTGTGGAGGGCAGGTGGACCATCATTTGAGCTAGGGTCCATGGTATGGTTTACAGATGGATCAAAAACTGAAGATGGGGCGGGGATAGGAATACACGGGAGTGGCACTACCCTCTCGAAGTCCTTGGGTACCAATGCTACCGTTTATCAAGCAGAAGTACATGCTATAGAACTTTGCGCTAGGATAGGCATAGCAATAGGCCTAAACGATGCAAAGATTTATATTGTATCAGACAGCCAATCGGCCTTAAAAGCTCTTAGGTCTTGTACCGTTGAGTCAAGGCTGGTATGGGATTGTCTGAAGGTTATTAAACATCTGGCAGGCTCAAATAAGGTAAAACTTATGTGGGTGCCAGGTCATACTGGAATCGAAGGAAACGAGGCAGCTGATGGCCTCGCCCGTGAGGGTTCTGCCTCTCCATTTATTGGACCAGAACCCTTCTGCGGTGTCACTAAGGGACACCTTAGAGCAGCGGTAAAACGCTGGGAGGATGTTCAAAAGTCCTCCTACTGGCGCAGAATTCCAGGTTTACGGCAGGCGAAGAAATTTATGTCACCTTCGTCTGTCAGGGTTAAGGAGTGTCTTGAACTTAGGAAACCTGAGTTGAGGCTGCTTACTGGCTTCCTCACAGGTCATGTCCCCTTAAGGTATCACCTTAAGAATATGGGCCTAAGTACGACAGATGGATGCCGCTTCTGCGGTCTGGAAGCGGAATCAGCGGAACATGTTCTGTGCCATTGCCCAGCCATTTTCCAGCAAACACTGCAACATCTAGGAGGGAGAACAATGAGCCCGGATAGTAGGTATCTTGTACCGGCCAGTAGTATTGTCAGATTCATTAAGAGCCTGAATATTGACTGGACGGATAATTAAGTAGGGTCCAGCACAATAGAACTTTTAGGTCGCGGTGCGAGGTGGCTTATCGCTCACATGGCCCTCCAGTAAATAATAATAATAATGTATCCACTAAACTTTAACAAAATACAACCGGACGTCATCAACCTATCAAGACGACCGACGAAACGATAAGCTTTGAAAATAATCATGTCCGCCTTCGACCCACTTGGACTCCTGTCAAATATTCCAACTGGCGGAAAAATTCTCATGCAAAAAATATGGGAAAGTAATATCAATAGGGGCGACGAAATCAACAACCGACAATGGGACATGTGGAAAACTTGGTTTACAAATCTTCAGAAAACCGACAGCCAAATCGAACTTCATAATTTTGTGACGCTTTCAAGACGCATTTGCTGCTGTTGCATTTTTACGGTTCAAACATGTCTATTCCAAGACTTGAGTTACAAGCTGTTCTTTTAGGTGCTCGGCTGGCCATGTCTTTGAAGAGATCCCTAAATCTCAGTGTGAGCGTAACATACTTTTGTAGCGACTTGGGAAATGTTGGATAAGTCACAGGTTAAACGGTTCAAGGTTTTCGTCGCTGAAAGAGTTGGTGAAATTCCGGAATTGATAAATGCATCCGAGTGGTATTACGTACCAACAGCTGACAAAATAGCAGATGACACAACAAAAGAAAAAAAATACCATGATTTCGACGATAATTCAAAATGGTTTAAGGGCCCCGCCCCTCTTGGTGGTTTGGCATCTATTGGAAGGGGGGACCAAAGTTGAGTAGATTAATCTACCAGCTCCGTAACCTTCCAGTAGGGTGCGCATCACGTGAGCTATTCTGGTCTTGTCATTAGGCAGCTGCGTGATGGGTACAATTGTGTAAGGGGTAACCTTTTCACAATTCGCAAGTGTATGTGCTGCCTCCTCGTGGCAACCACTGGTAACTAAGGCCATTTGGCACATTTTTGGCGATTTTAAAGTACGGCGCTGAAGGAGAAAACTTTGACAAAAAACCCTAATCTAAGGTGGAACAGCATATGCCGATGGATGAATGGCTGATAGGTTAATCAGTCCAAAATATGCGGACTCTGCATATCAGGCATCCTCCAGTTTTATTTATCCTTCCTGTAGTAAAGCTGGGTGACCTACAGGCGATGTGCAATTCCCAGCAACTCGTAAGAGTAAAATCAAACGGAATACGGGGCAGGAGTAGGAATATACGAGAGTGGGACAACCCTCTCGAAGTCGTTGGGCTCCAATGCTACCGTCTTTCTAGCGGAACTACGTACTGTAGTAAACATCTAAGGGGGAGGCAGTATTGTCAGGTTAATTAAGAACCTGAATATTGACTGGACGGATAACTAAGCAGGGTCCAGCACAATAGATCTTTTAGGTCGCAGTGCGAAGTGGCTGGCCCAAACAATACAAGATTCGATCGCAGATCAACAATTCGGAAATTGAAGAATTGAAAACCCAGTATATCAATTTCATCTCTGACGGCACCGCCATTCCTCCAATTCCTGATGTCAACAAATTTGGAAAGTATTGGGGAATTGTACGATCAACAGGCCGGGTGCTACTTTTCATGGACAGATCTAAAACTAAGAAGAGTGCGCATGGCGTTAAGTATACGCCCTGAAACCCGATGAAATAGCCAAAGATAAAAAATTATTGCTTCAACGAAGCGTCGTCTAGACAGTTCGAACCTTCCGATTGTTTTGGATGCGAGTCACCCCATCACCAAATTATTCGTCAAATGATACTATATCAAAAATAATCATATTGGAATCGACACAATCATCTACAATATTCGGGAAAGATTTTGGTGTCCTCGATTGAGAAACACCTCCAAGAATATCTCCCTGAATGCGAACACTGCAAAAATAAAAGGGCACCTGTGTGTCGGTCGGAACCAATCACCAGACCGTTGATCAAACGTGGCGTTGATTGTTTTGGACTCTTTGAAGACACCGTTGCGCGAAGTCGAATAAAACGCTACGGTGCAATTTTCACTTGCATATGGTCAAACGCGCCGTACATTTGGAAATTTCACACGATTTGTCAAGTAACGCCTTTATATTGGTGTTTCGACAATTCGGTAGTCGACGAGGATTCCCTGAAGAGATGTATTCAGGCAACGGCACCAACTTCAGAAAAACCAAAAAGGAAATGGCTGATACCATTTCTAGTTGGGATCACATTGAAATATCATATATGGGAGGTGGCTGGTAGCGTCTCATACGGAAAGTCAAACAACACATATTCGAAATGCTGAAAGAAATGTATCCTCATAAATATATTCTTCGGACACTATTCTGTGAGATCGAAAATATCTTAAACTGCCGGCCACATTGACACCAAATCATTTTTTGATTGGGTCGTCAAATGCAAATTTACGTTTTGCTCAGACGGGCGAAAAAGATCTGAATTTTCTAAACCGATGGAAAGCCATCCAACAATGGTTGGAACAATTTTGGAAAAGATGGGTAAAAGAATACTTATCACATATCATCATTTCCAACAAATGGTCAACTGAATGTCCGAACATTAATATTGGAGACCTTGTAATCGTAATGGATACGAAAAATCCCCGAAACGTTTGGGCCAAAGGGAATTGTAGGGCAGGTTTACCCCGCCAAAGATGGACGAGTTCGAGTTGTGGACATCAGGATAAAGATCGGTGTGTTCAAGCGGCCATTAGCGAAACTGGCCAAATTGGGTGTTCGCAGAGAGTAATTCAATCACAGGACATTGCGTTTTTTCCCACTACTTTTTTGTTTTTTTTTTATGTGATGTTCATCTTTTAAGTAAAAATTATCAAACAAATTATTTTATTTGAACAAAAACTTTTCGTAGTTCGAAGGTTTCAGGCTACCGACCCGATGTAAAATATCAAAGCATGTCGTAAGACAAATCGACCAGTTTGGTTTACCCCTAATTTTTTTTTTATTGAATTTTACATTTTAATTTACCATTTTTATGTTTGATAGTTCTCTTAACCACCTTTTTAAATATTCTTTTAACTACCTTATGTTCCAGCGAGGTACATTCAAAATAACCATTGAGGTATAATTCTTTAACAGCATTAAACCCCTTAAACGATAAATACAATAAATAAAATTAACCGAAAACAATCGACCTGTTACTATTACTTCACGTCGGGTTACACAATCTTTAACACATTCATGTATTCTCCTATCGATTTTGGTACCAATCACAATAATAGGTGCATGAGTATTATACTGTAACACCATTGTTAGCCACCTGAGGCGAACATTTTCAAATGTATCACGTTTTAATACCGAAAAGCATATAAGAAATAGGTTTGCGTTCGAAAATATAATCGGCGCCAAATTACAGTGCTCCGAATTCGTTAGAATATCATAAATATCCAATTGGCGAATTTTACCACTAATTTTGATAAGAGTCTTAAAAACGGTGTACCTAAAAATAAAGTACGTGTCATTATTACATTTATAAATGTTTAGTTGTATATGTGATTAATGATAATTACTCTGTATGTAATTCTTCACTCCCTCCTGGATTTATGACTGTTGCAAATGTTCGTATCAGCGATGTTTTTCCAGTATTCCTGTATAGAAAATAAACCTCAATTTATACATTGATTTTTGACAGAATATCAACACGCTTACGTATCACCGATCACTACACATTTTATAGGGTCCATTAGCGTCCGCAAATTTATGAACACATGCGATATGCTACAGTTTATCTATATAAACTAACAACAAACACATAAAGCGTGTGCGCAATCAATGATTTTAATTAAATTTAATTAAGAAAATACAGTGGATCAGATAAAAGTGCGCGGTTTATTATTCGCGCATAAGCAACATATGTATATTTTATTTGTTTGTTACAAAAAATTTAGCGCCACAAACTTGCCATAACATCGATATACGATCTATGGGATAAAGTCCGGACAAATAATGATGGAACACCGGCGGCGCAAATATAGTCACGAATGTATGATGCTATTCCGGTCAAATATACTTGTCCATTGATACTTGTAACAAATGCTGCACCTTGGTCTCCTGCACAAATTTTACTACTGTTAACACTATCAATGACACAGAAATTTGTCTCTTGATTAACCACAAACAAGCTGGAACAAGTTTCACGACTTACAACCCTGCTATATGAAACTTGTAGGGTTTCCGCTAAATATGGTCCAAGATGTTCAGTCCAGCCAAATCCAGCAATTTGGCCTTGTTCATTTTCGAATGGTAAATCCTGTTGCACCGTTAGTGGTGGAATTGATATTGGTACACTAAATCCTGTAAGAACGCAAAATAATTATATTTGGTTTATCTGATAAGACGCTTAAGCATAGTTCTATTTACCGTTGTCAAATGCATTTGCTGGGAAAATAATGAATCCAACATTATTTTCATAGGTGTCTGGATTATAACTTTCTATCGTTCGAGCTGTAAGCCCATGAACCCATTTTAGGCGTGCACGTTCGATGTGACCATACCCAGCCCGGAATGTATCATAACTAGAAACGAAATATTTTGTTTTTCTTTTTCATTTTCGAAACATTAATAAAATATGTCTTACGTGTAGATATTGGAGGCCGTCGTTAAAACAAGTTGTAACGTAATTACAACTCCACTTCCCGCTAATTCTGGTTCTTCGCCTCGTTTTATTCCCAATTGAACATGATATGGTACAAGTCCAGTAGCATCTTCACCATTTATAATACGACCATTAAAATTGTTGGCTTGGGCTACAGCGCCAAGTACCAATAATATTGTAATTAATTTAACAAACATTTTATAAAAAGTGTTATATTAAATAGCTCGTATGCCCTTTAAACTAAGACAACTGACTGACGAGAAAACATTTTTTTACAGTTCAATCAAATCGTACTGCCGCGCTTAGATAATACACTTAAGTAAATTGTTCGCTTATCAATTTGCGTTTAAATCGGTTGATTTGTTGTTATTATTTTTTTTTGATTTATATGGTACATAGTATAGAAAATGTTCATGTCTCGTTTTAGTAATCAAATGGATATCTAAAGTTAAGTTACGCGTATTTTATAAAATTCCCCTGAATCGTATGTGATTCTAATCGATTTTGAGTTGATTTGTTTTATTGACATATATAACTTTCGAGTGCAATAGAACAAACTAATCTTATCAGCGTTAGTCCCAAATTAGACACTTTAGTAGAATTTTGACAGAATTGTTATATTTTAAAATGTGTATCACAAATAATAAAATTAAAAATATTTCCAAAACCAATATTATGGCTTTTATTTGGGCTCAAGCGCTCAAGTTCCAAGGGTACTAGTGGTTACTGGATGCTTAGTAAGTAATTGGCTTTCCTTGTTGCTACTTAGCAGACTACCACCTAAAAGTTCACAACTAGAACCCTAAAAAGTCTGTTTCCAATATGATATAAATTTAGCCTAAAACAAATCTCAACATTTATGTCTACCAGATAGTCTGATGGAAAGTCTAACGTTATTGCGGTTTTTCTGTTGTAATAAAAGAAAAAATATCAAGTTTCACCTTATACTGTATGTACTGCAAAATTGTTGTTAAGTTGACATGTATGCAAAATCACTTTTAGTGAGGATTTAGGCCTTTTCCAGAATGATTTGTTCTCTACATATAAAATTTATCTCCCAATGAAGGAGGAACAAGAGTGTAACGCAATCCTGGAGGATTACGTTATCAGACAAAGATTCAGCGGTCTGGTGCGGTGTTTGTAGCCGGCTAAAGCTCAGGATAGGTTTGTTTAGGCGTGGGGGTTTCCAGACTTGAATCCTTGCTTGTATAACCGCAAAGAGAAAAAAAAAACTAACAGAAGGAAAACAAAAAAAAAGAAAGGAACATACACCAGTTTAACAGGAGAAAAAAACTAATTATAATACGGGTGCGACCGCCCCTAAAAAGGAAACGGTCCACATGGGTGCCGTGTCAGAATCTCCGACAGCCTGCCATGAGAGACTGACACGACCGGAGGATTATGGAAAAGAAAACTATTTCGAGAACACAGGAGTCCAACATCATCACTCATCCCGACTTCAATGCAAGCTATTAATAACTATTCATATTTAAATCGGAGATAACTACAAATAGTAGGAGAGAATTGAAAAAAAAAGAAAACTACGCTAATCCAATAAACTGACTCTACCCCGCTGACTCGGAGAGTATTTCCCATGCGATCCAAAAACAACCATAAATGAAAGTACCGAAGTGTAACTGAGAGTATGGGAACAGCTGTAAAAACAAATTATATATAATTATAATAGAAAAAAAAATGATAAAAAAAAAATCAAAGAAACAAAGAAGAAACTAAAGTAAAAAAAACCCTAAAGAAAATCTTAATATTTATTCCAGCAAGATCGAATAAATAATAATAAAAAAAAATGAATTGACTTTAAAACAAAAAAAAAAAAAACAAAAAAAATCTGGAAAAAATGTGCCAAATTATATGACATCCAGATGAAGAACTAATCGTATTTGTTTTTTACAGCTTATGTAACAATATTTTTTTTTTCGTAAAGTTTTCTTTTTCCTACGTTATATACATCAAGAAAACTTGAACCTAAGAAAACTAATAATATTAAATAATACACAAATTAAATAAGCAAAAATAACAAAAAAAAACGAACGATTTTTAACAAAAAAAAACGAACGAAGATAAAGCGATGGCGGTGACAGCTTTTAATAATAACGGGTTTTATCTTCTAAATGTTATCGGCGCACCAACAAAAAAATAAAAGGTGTGCACTAATGGCTCGTACAAGAAGACCCGCAACTGAATAGTCGTTGAAGGCTGACGTAATGACTACAATTTCAAAACAGGAACGACAAACGGCTTAACATCCAAAACGGTAGCAGGTGTTGAGTTAAAAATTACGTTGACGGTAGTAATACTATCGTAGTAACCGTATATATGGTATATTAGCGACATAAAATAATTGTGCCACTTGCGCGCGCCCGAAGAACCCCACGTCAATTGCCGCCTGGAATTTTACAAACTGTCCAAATTATCGTTGCACTATCGTAGAGACACCATAAATTGTAGCCACGCTGGCGTAGAAACCACGAAAACGACACTGTCAACGTAATGATCTTATGGGACTCGTGTATTTTTTGTAGAAAACAACTCCCATAAAAAATCAAGTATTTACTTATTTTAACAAATTGTATTTTATTCAATATTTATTTTTACACAAACTAGGCAAATTATTCAATCACTCGTTTGCCACTTAAAATAAAAATATCAATTACCTCATTCATTTTTCGTATTTCCTTCATCACCCTGCGATGCATCATCATAATTTTGATTCACGTTGTACCTTCGATTTTCTAAAGGGCAGCGAACCTATTTTTTTCTATTCAAATAGTTCACGGAGTGCCCACATTACTCCCCCTTCAGTGATAACGCTACGCCTGCTTCGACCTACCCTGCTACAAACGTTTCAAGGTATCTCTTAGGGAAGTGTACATATCGTCCTGCTTTTGTTTTAACTGAAACTGGCTCGCCCAGTATTGCTGAGGGTGTTTTCTGGATTTTAGCCTATTCCGTCTTTGGACATTCCTGATCTCGCACTTTTTCATTGTCTCCTGATTCTTTGGCAGATTTGTTTTTCAGTGGATTTTGCGGCTGGTGTGATTCATCCTCTGCATTTTGTATTAAAAATGCTGGCTTTAGTCGATCTATTGAAACCACGACCTCTTTGTCCCTTATTTACTGGAATGGGCCGTCGTATGGTGGTGTTGCAGTGGGCCTTGTACGGCATCAATTCTCACAAATCCATGTGAGTATCGTCCGAGCTCTGCATGTACGAGTTGCGTTTCCTTTGCATGCCTTGCAGTTTGTACCGGTTGTAATTTTTGCATTTTCCCTCTCAAGTCGGAAAATAAACTCGTGCTCCCTTTGAATTGTTAGCTGTTGTGCTAAAAAATTCTCCAGGTAGCAAAATCGTTGTTCCATATAACATCTCTGACGTCGTTCCACCTAAGTCGGGCTTAAAGGTGGCCCTCATGCCCAAGAGAATGGTAGGTAGAACTTCCACCCATTTGATCGCCGGAAAATATTTTAACGCTGACTTTAAATCATGGTGCTATCTTACTATTAATCCATTTGCTGCTGGATGGTAAGCCGTCGTTCTTATTCGTTTGAACCCGAACAGTTTTCCTATAGTTCCCTAAACAGTGAGGACTCGAACTGTCTGCCTTGGTTCGTGGTAATGGTTTGTGGAACGCCAAACGATTTAAAATAAAAGTTCAATTTTATTGTAAACTATAAACTATAAATTATATCTTCTTTTATTTATAATAATTCAGACTCGTGTGTTCGTCTCGGTAACTAAAAATTGACTGACTGATTATATTTATACAAAAGAAAAGAAAGAGAAACGAGACAATACGAGTATTTTACATACAGTGTAGGTATAGTAGTACTAAATACAGCACCGCCTTGATCAACGGTTATTTCGATTTCTGTTTTGCTACAAAGGGACCAAAATATACGAGTAGCCGATTACTCTAAAATCGTTATTAGATACCCTAATTGTCTCATTAATAAAACCCTCCAGGATCCAGAGTCGAGGACAAAGGAAATTATGGATGATGTATTCTCTGGAATGAGCTCAAAATCCGGAGCGGCCTATTTTGGAAAACAATGTTGAAGTAGAACAGTTGGAAGCAGACAAAGAAATAAAATTCAGTCAAAAGAAGAGCTGAACATACATAGTCTATTTACAGAATTAAATCAAATTGTCGCACTGTGTGTGTACCCAAAACTCCAATTTAGGCCAGAAATGGCAAAAGAATCAATTTGAAAAACAATCCACCGTTAATTCGATGTCCACCGAAAACGAGAGCAATTCTCCATTAGCGGGTAGGTTTTTAACGAAAGTTATATCATCATTGGGCTCAGCTCTGCCAACTATTGGCAATATGCTAAGTAAAATCAAAGCACTTAGGTCAGATTAAACATTTCATGGCCATGTGATAGTTTAAATTTCATTTTTTCATTTTGAGTGATTAAATCAGTACTGTAATGGATCGGTACTAGTAATGGATTAAAAGTTTGTCGTGCTTAGAATTATGGGAATCAGAAAATCACAATCCCGTTTCCCGGGAATGTAAAAGATCTGGAAGTGGGCAAGTCCTAGTATTCAGGTTGCAAATGAATCGCACATACTTCCGCTGCGGATAGAATTTCACCGAGTTCAGCAAAATTACAAATAAATTTCATGTGCTGCGTTCCGGGTTGAAAATATCTTAAAACCAAAATTCTCTTAAAATTAAGAAATCGGACGCCAATTTATAGCTTATTCGTAGGCCTTTCATTATCAGTTTAAAATTTTATAGATATGGACTCTTCTTCTTTTCTACTTATTGTATTTAAATGTTTAATTAAAAAAAAAATAAAAATAATAAAACGTGTTAGTTGAACTGTGCCAGTCAGCGGAGTTGCATCTAATCGAATTCTGCTAGGGGTCTTCGTCGTGTATTTTCTTCAATGCAGTATTTTTACGGCACAACTGAAGTGCTGGACACCGCCTCACTCAAATATTTCTTCTGTGGTTGTTGCCGGATCATTTAAAACTATTCCTACAGTAAGTGTATGTTGTGAGATATTACGAGATGATTGTCAGTAGTTATTGAATTGTGTTGTTTGCGTTAGATGTGTTAAAAATAACAAAGCTTTAATGCTAGTATTTAGATAAGTATTCCCGTGCCCTGAGTTCGATGTTCTGTGTCAGTTTTACAAGCTTCGGTTTTGCTCCTACCAGGGCTTCCATCAAAGTAGTCAAGATTTATCAAAACGTATCTGGCGCTAATACCGTGTTGAGTCGAATTTTTATATTAAAACAATGTTTAGTATAAAAATTGTTTATCCTCAACACTGTTTACCGTGATGCCTGTTAACGCTTGTTGGTAGATAATATGAGTATCATCGCTAAATGAGACATATAGTTGTAATTGTAATTGAAACACACTATTGTAATTAATACTCACTCACGCAGCAACACGTTTTATTAACGTAAGCATTGAGAGAATTCAATAAAACAATCCTATAGGTAACAACAACAAACGTGTGTTCAAATCCTGATCAAACATGAATAGCGATTGAGATAGATCCTGCAGACTTGTTTGTGTGTGCGTGAAGTGATTTTATATTATTTATTATTCAAGGTTACGAAATATTTGATCAACTTTAAGCTGTAACTCTTAAGGGTCGACAGTTTGTGCTTTGTAGTACTCGCTTATTAGATGATAGAAAATTTGGTAAAGGCTTATAAAACGTTTATAATCATGAAAAATTAAATAACACGTAATATGTTGCAATAGCTATTAACTGTAGCAATGATAAATAAATAAAATGAAAACTAAATTCTTTATTACCGATGTCTTCATGATGAATACTTTCAACCGTTAAGGGTTAATTATTTAAACTTTACAATAAAACCAAAAACAATTATCGGAGATTTCGTTATTTCTAATCGCTATACCATCTACCTAAACTATGTGCGTCTATTTATTTATAAGTCACTCAAATTGAGTAGATACGACAATAAAGCTTATCACAAAATTAAATAACCAAAAATGGTTCATGTCAATTATAATTAATCACCAATTCACGGCCATTTAAATGTGATTAGCGAAGGTGCTTATAAGATACAAATTTTTGTCAAATTATTTGCAAACGCAATTTCAGCATCGTAAGTACGTTACCTCGCGCAAACAAGTGATATACGTATAAATAAAAAAAAAGTCAAAATTAAATGGCTGCATCACACGGTTTATCCATTTTAATCACTTTGGCAGTATTGCTTCAAGTGAACAGTAACTTAGTAGGAAATGCCACCGGTCGTATTATAAATGGTGATAATGTAACTACGCAATATCGATATCATGCACATTTACTATTGGATCGTCCCGGTGATGGTACTAGAGTTGGCAGTGGCGTAGTACTTACCAGAATACTAATATTAACGACGGGCCAAAATATTCTTGGGTTTGTATTTTATTTTTAAACTTTATAAATTGCTATTGGTAGTAATTAAATTAAATATGTATATGATTTTTAGTTTTAATGAATATCGTGCCGGACTTGGTGATGTATTACGTGAAAATTTAATATGGCGTACTGCAATGATGGGTAGAACTTCCGTTGATTTCAATCCTGAAACGCTCGAAAATAATATCGGTTTCTTGATCTTCAGCGATACAGAATCCTTGGATGTGGGAACTGTGACACCAATTAATTTACCCCACAGAATGTTTGGTAGTGGATTGCCATATCAAAATGAACAAGGTCGTGTTATTGGATTTGGACATACCACAAATGGCGGTTAGTATAAATTGGTATAATATTAGATACGATTGAGTTAAATTACTTTAAATTTTGTTTTTGTATACATATGCGTATACATAGATGATTTTGCCACACATTTACAATATGCATACAAACGAGTAATTAGTACTGCTGATTGTCAGGCATCGTATCCAAATCATAATATGACAGATAGCTTTTGCGCTCTTGATTCAATAACACATGGGAAAATTTGTGGTGGTGATCAAGGTGGTGCTTTCGTAACATTGGTCAACGGACGTGAATATTTGGTAATTATATACTATAGATAATAGTTGTATATATTTATATCAGAGTAGCCGTAATTCTTAACGTTTTTTACAGACTGGAATAGCGTCTTACGTGCTCGAAACAGAGTGTGTACCTGATCAACCAGCTCTATTTGTTCGCACCTTATACCATCGAGACAATATAGAATTTTTTATGACTTTTTTTAATTAAAATTGAGTTCTGAATGTGGTTTACTGAATAATGGAAATATATTTAATGTTTGTTCTGCAATTATAAAATGATTTTTTTGTTATTTTTTACTTTCTATAATGTAACATAACGGCATAATTTTATACCGTGTACCTCACAAACGGAATCTTATGAGCTTCAGATTTTAGACTAAATAAAATCAATTTGGTGAACCAAAGATGCGGCAATTTTAAGGTTCTCTGATTATTTTTCTGTTGTTTTCGTATAATTTTGACATTTATTTTGGTTTAATTTAGTTCCAGATGAAGCACACAACTAATGACTTTTATAGTAGTGCCATCATTATACAAATAGCATTAACTAATTTTACTTTAGTTTAGTTAATGAATTTAGTCGATCGAGGCAGACACAAGCGCTGCAGTTTATAAAAATGTTGCATTTTTGATACTGGTTACCGGTGTAGCTATCAAGATTAGAGCTTACTTCTTGAGTAAACTTCCGTCATTATTTCCATCACCTAATTTTAGTTTCAGTTTCTTTGTTGATTTTATATATCTGAAAACTCGCTTGATCTCGTTCCAGTCACATTCTCTGGGGTCATGAACCCGTTTCGCCAAAATTGAAGTTGCAATCGAAACATCTGGTCTTGTAATTGTTGACAAGTACAGTTCATGTGACTTGAAAGGTTTTTGGCTAATATTTTGCTTCAGAAACCTCGCTTAAGTTGAATTCGTTTAGCTCATTTTCGATGTATCTGGCCTGGTGTAGGTAATAATAATGGAGATTTCCCAGATTATTCATTCATTTCATCCTCAAAATTCGCCAGCATTCAGCTGGTCGGTGATGCAATGATGTTGTCCATATGGTTTAAAATGTACACCGTCTATTTGTCGTCCCGTTTTATATACAATCAAGCGCCGTTTTTGCTCTGATTATACTCCTTCTGTAGCATGACCCGGTTGAATTTCTTAATCCATTCATTTGCCTCTTGTTTTAGCCTATAAAGGTTTAGGACGAGCTTTCAAATAATGTCCTTGCCTCCGACTTCATAGAATTTCGGTTGTCTTATATAAACGTCATAAGAAAGTTCACCGTTCAGGTAGGCCGTCTGAATGTCGAAGTGTTTCACCTCCGATTTCATCTTCCCCGCGTTAACCTTGTCAATTTTCTTGTAAGAAACCCTGCGGCGCAAGGCGAGTTTTGTATTTTACTACTACATTTCCACTCTGATCAGTTTGGTTCTTGTAGAGCCTCTTGCTTCATTGTCCAAGGCTAGTTTCCATTGTTTTGCATCTGGTCGTTGCTTTAAACTAAATTTAAAGTAATAGGAGCAACAACTAGGCGAGTAATGTTGGGGAGCATGAAACAATATAACGTCGGAATCGGGACAGGTGGAAATATTAAAGGAGAGTCTCGCAAAGGTAGTGTAGAAAAACCAATGCGATTTGAATTGGCCTGTCTCGATTTTCCTGAAGCGTATTCCAGATAGAAACATTTTCGGAGATAATTTGGAAATCAATATGCATATCAAGTGATAAGACGAACTCGATAAGACGGAAGTATTTATTGTATATGAAGCACGAACAAACAACAAAGACCTCGAAGAAGGGCAATTGACAAGCCCCACAACTCGCAAAAGGAAAACAGATTAACATTGAAGCTGCAACTATCGGCACACTTATCGGCTAAATCACAGACAGCAAGGAATGCGAAAGTACTCGGCACTGTACAGATTTGACGAACATGCCTCTGTAAGGAGTAATGTTACGGAGACATCTAGGTCTGAATAGAATGTTTACTAATAGCGTAATTTTTAGTAAAACGCGTCACTGCTAAAAATGTAATATTTAGTCAACATTTAGGTGAATTATCATAATGTAAAACCCTTGTTGGAAGAATCGCAATTCAATCAGGCGAATGACATTGAATTGGGTAAGTTAAATGCAATAATATACAATAAAAGTATTAAGTTTCCAATTTCCTTTCGACTTTTTCAGCAGTGTGTCTTACAGTGTCGTACATCAGCAACCTGTGAGTATAGTGAAGTGACAATTAGTGATGACTGCGATCCGATGGTTCTGTGGTTCGAAAAATTTCATTGCTGAACGCCCAGTTTATGGAAAATTTACAAACTATTACCGAAAAGGAAGCTTCTAAATTAAGTTTCCAAAGCCTTTAGACGAAAACGACCTAGAAAGTCGTATCGAGGTTTCGTGAGAAGATTGTTATCCGATCAGAATGATCCCAATTGAACAAATTTTCGCGACAAACATCACCGAACTTCACATTTGCAGCCTATCGACGATCAACCACCAAAGTTTGCTCAACTTTTTGTTCTTGATACCACACAAGCTATGGAAATTCGTCAGAATGACCCAGTAAATGAGTAATATAATCCACAATTGCTGCACCGTCTGGATCGCTTTTTTAGAAACAACAATCGGCTTGCAGAAAGTTTCACAATGCGAGAAATCGAAGCACATATATCGTGCAAGCAGCTGTTCAAGCTGGAGAGGAGAATTCAATTGTAAACATGGTTTTCAAACGAGACCGTCAATCTAATCAGCGACGATACAACACACCAACATGAAATCCTGAAAATGTTGATATAGTAAAATCTCGATTGAACGGACCTCGATTTAATGGACTTCGGATTTAACAAAAATATAATAAATAAATATAATTGTTTGGGCAATCGGTAAAGACCGGGCTGGCTGATCTCCAATTAGTCCGTTAAATCTAGTTTTTACTGTATAAATATTTTTATCAATCTTTTATCCTTACGGAGAACCTGGACTGGAAGGCAACCAAACTGGCGATGCGACGTCAGCAAGCTGCAATACTAAGCAGCACAAACAGCAATTCGTGACGAATTCAGCCCTGCCATGAGCTCTGGAAAGTTGGCATATCAATGATTAGCGGATTGTTACCATCAGGTGGAAGCTAATAACCTAAACTAAATCCAGCAACATCAACATTTAAGAGTGGGGTTGTATCAACATGGTGCCAACGTTCAAGCATGTCTGTGTAATTCTCCCCTCGATGTTTGATGGCTCACCGCAAAATATGTGTGAACGGCTTAGCGACGCAATATCTATTTTCGCAAAGTGGGGTACACCTGATCTGTTCGTGATATTTATTTATGCCGAGTCCAACTGGCCAAAAATAACCGAAAACTTAAAAGATGTAGGACAAACAGTGGGTCGTCCTGATTTAATCGCACGAAATTTCAAGTTAACACTAAATGTGTGGAAGTATGAGGATTAAATAATCCAACAGCTCTTACATGAATGGCGGAGAATGCACGAAAAAGTTCTTGAAATTGTTTAACACAAAGACAGTGCCAAACAAAATTGCCACACGCATGTATCCAGTGAGTTCAAAAGATGAAGAACGGTTTTATTTTCGGCTACTTCTGCTCCATGTTCTCGGAGCTACACGTTTTCAAGAGATTAGAACTGTTAATAGAGTTATTTGCAACACGCTTAAAGAAGCAGACTCTCGTTAAATGGCGGTTGAGATAGTGGCCGCTGCACATCACCATTGGTGTAATATCTTTAGCAAAACATTACATAACCAAAGTTATTCACAAAATTGTATCCGTCCTATGACGGGCTGTACTCCCTAGTGGGTAATAATTGTGGAATTTGTGTTGCAGCAGGGTTGTCATCGAACAATTTTTTTTCATTTTTGTTAGTAGTTTGGTTCCTAGTTGATCTAATGACTTTTACACTATAGATTTCTTTTTAATGCGTTAACTAATCATAATTTAGTCGAGAAAGACACACGCATCTTTGCATTTTATAAATGTTGAGTGATTGATGCTATTCGATAGTAGATGGCAGTTATATAGTATGTATGTGGCATCCGCTACATACAAATTTAAACTCATGTAGAATCCGCTACAAATTCATTTGAATTCATTTTAAACATCTGTCAATTTTGTATTCATTTTTAGAAATAATAAAGAAAAACATTCTTCTGTATAAATCGTAACCAGCAACATCGTGTTTTCGTGCTTTTTACCGACATTAAATTAATAAAGTCTTATTCGAATAAAAAGAGATAGCATATCCCTACAAGTGGTGACTTACCGACGATTTTAAAACGCGAATTATTTTTCAATAATTGTGTCAAGTATTAATTAATAATACTGATCGAATTTCATTGTATTAATCGAAAATTAATTAATCAGATCACGTGTTTTGTATGGCATATTTGTTACATAGACTAATGATTATTCAGTGCTAAGGCTAACGGTATCGAAATACCGGGTGGTAAATAAAAAAAAACGTGCTCGTCGAAAGTAAAGTGTAATATAACTGTTTACCGTGGTTAATTTTTTTTGTGAACGACACCGTTAACCATTTTTTGAAAGTGAACAGTCATGGCTGGAGAGGGTCTCGATAATAAAAACCAAACCAACGAAACATCATCGGGAAATGTTAACGGAACAGACGCACCACCTACACAAGAACAACGGGCGGAAGTTAATTTCTTCGCTAAAACACCGATATCTCGGCTTCAAAACAACGATATTGAAGCATGGTTTTATTCATTAGATTTTTGGTTTCCCGCATCAGGCATCGTGGCAGACGCTAAAAAGTTCAATACGGTATTAGCTTCACTAGAACCGTCTCTATTACCACAGCTAACCGAAGTTATCAACGCCGCTCCAGAACAAAGGCGATATGACTACATCAGAAGCAAATTAATCTCATATTTTCCGAAAGTAATCAACGTCGTATAAACCGGTTACTATCCGAATTGCCACTTGGTGATCTGCGCCCAAGCCAATTATTTCACGAAATGCGCCGTGTGGCTGGAGACACAATGAGCAATGAGGCCGTTAAGAGTCTATGGGCTCAACGCTTGCCGGAACATCCGCGTGCTGCAGTCGAGATCAAGTGGTACAATCGAGGAAATTACAAGAATTGCCGACGCATGAGCAAGAATGCGCATGATCAACGTAACAAGTTCACGTCCAATTAACGTGGCACCATCTACTTTATCATCAAACGGTTCACTGGATGGGTTGGACCAAATTAGACACGAGATTAATATACTCGCCAGAAACATGGAGGAACTATTGTCACAACATGGCCAAGACAAATATCAGAGCCGAAGTCAAACACGAAGCAGTGGTGGTCGCAGTCGCAGTTTAACGCCAGGATACTGCTGGTATCACATGAAGTTCGGGAAAGATTCACGAAAATGCCGCAGCCCGTGCCGTTACCGTAAACCAACCGGGCCGGATGAAAAAGATTCACTCAAATGAACCGAATCTGCTGCCGCTTGTGGTTCAGCGGATCACCCACAAGCTGGCATAAGAAGACATTCTATCATCGACCTATCAAACAACCTATGGCACAATTAGGCTACAGCTAGACTTGGGATTAAGACGACCATACGATTGGGAATTTCTTATAGCCGATGTCCAAACACCTATGTTGGGCTCCGATTTCATCTCAAACTACGATTTACTCATCGATTTAAAACGAGGCATGCTGATAGATCATGAAACACAATTAAAGGTGAAGTGCATAAATCGACATATCAATGTTTTCTCACTAAAAAGTTTTGACCAAACCGGAAGATTTGCGGAATTATTACGCGAATTCAGCATTTAACGCGCCCAGCGAAAGCAAAGCTTATCAACTCGGAAATTTATCATCACATTGATATGACAGGCTTGCCAGTTTTCGCACGTCCAAGACGACTAGACCCTGTCAAATTGCTGCTGCTGCTCGAGCAGAATTCGAATTTCTAATGAAGCAAGGCATATGTCTGTCGCTTCTCTTCAAGCAACTGGGCCAGTCCGGAACACATGGTCGTAAAACCGGTTAGTTCGTGGCGCCCATGTGGCGAGTATCGTGGGTTGAATGCACAAACCGTACGTGACCACTATCCGATACCCTTCATACAGGATTTCACTGCGAATTTGTTCGGCAAGGAAATCTTTTCAAAGATAGATTTGCAAAGGGCATTTCATCAAGTCCGTATTCATCCAGATGACATACCAAAGACAGTAATCACGACGCCCTTCGGACTCTTTGATTTTACCGCCATGACGTTTGGCCTCTGTAACGCCCCACAGACGTTCCAACGATTGATGCATGAAGTGTTACGAGGACTCGAGTTTGTCTTCCCATACCTCGATGATTTACTCATCGCTTCCAAAAATATGGCTGAACATCAACAGCATCTGCGAACCGTCTTCGAAAGATTGCGTCGATACGGATTATCGATCGTGATTACACCACATGGAATGTACCCTTTACCGGAGAAGATAGCAGCAATTAAAAAATTGCAAAGCCAACTATAGCGAAGGACCTAAAAAATTTCCTTGCCGTTATCAATTTTTACCGCAAATTCTTGCCTAACGCAGCCGGAAATTAGCGGCAACTCCAGTCAATGATCAACGGAAACAAAAAGAATGACAAGACACCGCTCAAATGGGCAACAGAAACCGATATCGCATTCGAAAATTGCCGAAATGAACTAGTTAACGCAGCGTATCTGGCATTTCCAGCTCATCATGCACGTCTAGCATTTTAAGTCGATGCATCTGATTATGCAGTGGGGGCCGCTCTACACCAGGAGGTAAACGGATTTTCTCAGCCATTGGGATTCTTTTCCAAAAAATGTACAAGTACACAAAGCAACTACAGCACGTATGACAGGGAGCTGTTAGCCGCATATCTTGGCGTTAAGCACTTCCGATATATGCTTGAGGCCCGAGCATCGTTTACTTTATTTACCGACCATAAGCCGTTGACATTTGCATTCAAGCAAAACATGGAGAAGGCTTCACCTCGTCAAATACGCCATCTTGACTTCATCGGTCAGTTCACTACTGACATACAACACGTCAGTGGGAGCGACAACGTAACCGCTGATATTACCACGAATTCAGCAAATCGACCAATTCGACTACGATCAGCTAGCCAACGCAATGATCAGGAGCTTCGAGAAATTTTAAACGGTAACATTGAAACTTCTCTTAATATTAAACATTTACTCATTCCAGGTGGAGTGCAAAAAATGTTCTGTGACACTTCAACAAACAACGTGCGTCCTTATATCACACCCAAATTTAGACGAATTGTCACTCGGTTGACACACCAGATGGCGCATCCAGGCGTGCGTGCTACCACGAAATTGCTCACTGGACGATATGTTTGGCCGGGAATGAAGAAGTTCATTGCTAATTATGTCAAGCATTGTATCGAATGTCAGCGAAACAAGGTCCAACGTCACATTCGTTTAACATTGGAAAGTATCAGAACGCCAGATAACCGATTCTCGCACATAAACGTCGATTTAATTGGACCACTTCCGCTATGCCAGGGAAACCACTATTGTTTAACGAAAATCGACAAGTTTTCACGCTGGTCCGAAATCGCTCCGCTTCCCGACATGACTGCAGAGTCAGTCTCGATGGCGCTACTATCGACCTGGATATCAGGATACGGTACTCCCAGCATCATAACAACTGACCAGGGTCGTCAACTTGAGCCGTTCCTGATGCGTCATTTATGCCAAATGCTCGGAACGAGGCAAATCAGAACATCCCCATATCATCCACAATCCAATGGATTAATAGAACGATTTCATCGAACGCTTAAGGCTGCAATTCTATGTACGGACAAGGATAATTGGGTGGATCGACTACCAGTTATCATGCTCGGGCTACGAACAGCCTACAAAGTAGATATCAAAGCATTGCTTGCCGAACTAGTTTACGGTATCACGCTCAGGTTACCGGGCGAGTTTTTCAATCCGTCGACCAATACGGAGACGCCATACGAAGTATTGCAAAAACTCCATCAGAATTTTGAAAATTTGAAACCAACCGTCACCACATCAAATCATTTGAGGCATAAACCGTTTATTTGCCGGCAGTTGGAGCATTGCACTCATGTCTTCGTATGCGACGACAGTGTGAAACCATCGTTTACTCCACCGTACAACGGACCATATGAGATCATTCAACGACAGCACAAATGTTATAAACTACGCATGCAACGAAGAGAGGTGCTCATTTCAATCGACCACCTAAAACCAGAGCTCGATATTAACACCGAACCAACATCGGCACAACCATCATATGGCTCACGTTCACCAGAAGCAACAACATCAACCGATCAACCTCGATCCAGCGACATACATATAACAATACAGGCTCTATACCGTTGATCGATCTGGCAGGGGATTATGTGGCATCCGCTACATACAAATTTAAACTCATGTAGAATCCGCCACAAATTCATTTTAAACATCTGTCAATTTTGTATTCCTTTTACTTTCTTTTACTCTAGTAAACTGAAGTATAGTAATCATGAAAATTTTGGACCTTGAGATTTTTAGAGATTTATTTGTTTTGAGGTCCCCTGAGTCCGAAAAAATGGATTTCGAAATGGTGTCTGTCTGTCTGTCTGTCTGTCTGTCAGTCTGTCAGTCTGTCAGTCTGTCAGTCTGTCAGTCTGTCAGTCTGTCAGTCTGTCAGACTGTCAGTCTGTCAGACTGTCAGTCTGTCAGTCTGTTAGTCTGTCAGTCTGTCAGTCTGTCAGTCTGTCAGTCTGTCAGTCTGTCAGTCTGTCAGTCTGTCAGGTCTGTCTGTCAGTCTGTCAGTCTGTCAGACTGTCAGTCTGTCAGTCTGTCTGTGTCCTCTCTACAGCCCAGGTCGCTTAACCAATCGAACTGAAACTTCAGATTTAAGCTTTTTTGATAAATTGGGAGGTCCCAGTGAATTTTACTCCAAATCGGCTAACCGGAAGTGGCCACTCCCTTGGTCCAGAAAATTTATTTTGCAAATATTTTAAAAAGTATAAGGTTTAAAAAAACTACTTAATACAAAATGTTTCAAAAAATTAAATACAAATAAAAATAAAAACTAAAAAGTTAAACAAAAAATTTAAAAATTAAAAAAAAAAAATTAAAAAAAAAAAAATTTAAAAATTATTAAAAAAAATAAAATTGAGTTGTGGCCAACACACTTTCTCCTAAGAACAGGGAATTTTGAGGCACGTATTACGCAAATTTCTTTAAAATTTATTATTTTGTATTACTTTCTCTAACGTAAGTATAATAAAGTAATCATGAAAATTTTGGACCTTGAGATTTTTAGAGATTTATCTGTTTTGAGGTCCACTGAGTCCGAAAAAGTGGGTTTCGAAATGGTGTCTCAGCCTATATGGTTAACTAATCGAACTGAAACTTCAGATTTAAACTTTTTTGATAAATGGCGAGGTCCCAGTGAATTCTACTCCAAATCGGCTCACCGGAAGTGGCCACTCCCTTGGTCCAGAAAATTTATTTTGCAAATATCTTAAAAAGTATAAGGTTTACAAAAAACTACTTAATACAAAATGTTTCCAGAAATTAAAAACAAATAAAAAAAAAAAAAAAAAGTTAAAAAAAAAATTTAAAAAAAATAAAATTCTCAAAATTCTCTGTTCGTAAAAGAAAGTCGTGTGTTGGCCACATCTCAATTTTTTGTATTCATTTTTAGAAATAATAAAAAAAAACATTCTTCTGTATAAAGGTCGATTTATATTATCAGTTCCTTTCAGTTCCTACTCGTATCGTGTCAGACAAAAAAAACATTGTTACATGTACTTTCTATATGAGTATTTATATTATCAGTTCCTTTCCGTTCCTACTCGTACCGACACAGACACGTATTGTTGAAAAGAATGTTTTGTATGATATCTGAAGGCGAAAAAATACGAAAGAATAGCGAAACAAACAAAAATTGTAAATTGCTACTAAAACATTTTTGTATTTTTGTGTGTTATCTTTACTCTATAAGTAACCAAAAGATACGAAGAAAATGTCTGAATTGAAAGGTACGGATAGTATAAATTAATAATGTCTGACACGATACGAGTAGGAACTGAAAGGAACTGATAATATAAATCGACCTTAAATCGTAACAAGCAACATCGTGTTTTCGTGCTGTACCGACATTAAATTAATAACGTCTTAAGGTGGATTTATATTATCAGTTCCTTTCAGTTCCTACTCGTATCGTGTCAGACATCGTCAATTTATACTATCCGTACTTTTCAATTCAGGCATTTTCTTCGTATCATTTGGTTACGTATAGAGTAAAGATAACACAAAAATACAAAAATGTTTTAGTAGCAATTTTACAATTTTTGTTTGTTTCGTTATTCTTTCGTAATTTTTCGCCTTCAGATATCAGACAAAACATTCTTTTCAACAATATGTGTCTGTGTCGGTACCAGTAGGAACGGATAGGAAAGGATGATATAAATACTCCTAAAGAAAATTTTTGTAACAATGTTTTTTTTGTCTGACACGATACGAGTAGGAACTGAAAGGAACTGATAATATAAATCGACCTTTATTCGAATAAAAAGAGATCGCATATCCCTACATGTATTTCATGTAACATCTTTTTTTTAAAGCTTCTATCGCTTTATACAAATCATTGAATTTGTGTGTGGGTCCGATATTCTTCTTTTTTTGTATTTCCAATAATTTTAAATAGTTTTATTGGAGATTGGTTAATTTTATCATATCTTACTAATACTATTTAGCATAAAAGCATTCACAATTCAGAGTAATAAAGACAACACTAAAATAATAAAGAAAATGACTAATCGCTTTTTAAATATTACGAATTAGAACGTCACGGTTAAGATCATAAAATTTTGTTGTATTTCTACACACACTGACATAATATTCTCTCTCCAGTCATCTTGTTAATTATCAAGGTGAGATCGTCATTCTTCTTGGATTTTGTTTTAGATGTAAATTCAAACAAACAGTTTACAGTAAGAATCTAATCTTGAATGTTTACTGAATGAGTATCTCGACGATAAAGATATAGTTTACTAATAGTTCTGATAAAATAGTATTTGTTATTTAAAATCATGAAATAAGATGAATCACTCAATATATTCTTAAAAAAAATGATTACATTTTTGAGCGTAATTTTATCTAACTGGAATTGTATTTAACTCTAGTTTAATTGGGTTTCTTGATAGTTGCATCTTTATTTGTCTTAAGTTAATTTCACTTTAAGACAGTTACATTACAGAGAATCACTTTCGCATCGCTTTCGGCAATCGAGAACTTATCCGGGCTAAGGCTTCTTGTTGAATCCGTGCTTAATTTTTTGCCACCTTCGTGATGGATGATGATCCGGACTTGATGATTCCCTTGCTGCCCTAATAGAACGAGCCCTGACAGAACGAGCATTTTGACTGCTCATTTTTGTCTTTGATTTAAGTGTTAATGATTTAGCTGCAAGTGACCTGACCTTAGTCGTAGAAATAAAAGATTTTTTTTTAACAACAATATTATTAAATTAAACAACAACATATTTAAAACCGAAAATCTATACAATAAAATAAGTGCGTCCGCCATTTTTTGTATTTGTCTGTCACTTGCAAAATCAAGTGACATCTGTCGAATAAAGTGACTTTAGACATAACAATCGACTAAGAGAATCGAAGAATTGATGTGGCGTAACTATAGTCATGGAAAATGACGAGACACGAATATGAGGTTGGAGTGTTATGATTTCCTTGATCCATATAGCTTGTCAAACAGGACGTTCTGCGTTCGCAGTCCAATTTTCATTTTGGTCTGCTTCTATCAGACCCTGTGTATTTCAGATATTTGAATGAGATTATTAACAGACGATATTATCACGTGATAAACGTTTTAATTATTGTGGTTTTAGGATTGAGTTGGCCGTTGATTTGCGGGTTGAGTTGGAGTTAGATTGGGGTTGGTTAGGGTTGAGTAAGCAGTTGAGTTGGGAGTTTAATTGAGTTGATTTCATTTAAGTTGATTTCATGTATGCACTTAGTTTTTCAGTCCATCTTGATTTGGGTGTTGAGTTGGGCATTGTTTGAGTTTAGGATTGAGTGGCTGATTTGGAGGTCGAGTTTCGGTTGTTCAGTTCAAAGTTACTTTTTAGTTGAGTTCATGAATGCATGTAGTTTATCGAACCGTATTGATTTGAAGATTGAGCTTGGCGTTCAGTTTAAGGTTACGCTGTGGGTTGGGTTATTGGTCGAGTTGCATGCGGTTTTCGGAGCATAGTTAATTACTGATTGAATTGGGTATTGAGTTTGGAGCTGAGTTGGGGTTTAATTGTGGTCGAACGTTGTTATTATCATCGTTTGTGCCATTCTTGCTTTAATATTGGAACATTTTGATTTTACCGAAAACTGTTCGAAAATGTGTCCTCACTAAAATCTACCACTTAATTTATTTAAATTCCCCTCAAATTTCAAATTGTTATTATGATTTTGTGTAACTCGTTTGATTGATGTTGGATGAATCTTTTGTTTGTCATCCCGTGTGAGTAATTGCAATATTAACGTATTCTTTTATTCAACTAAAAAATTAAAAATAAATATTTGCTTATAATCTTATAATTTATTGAATTACACACAATAATTATGTAATTGAATTACATAATTTAGAAATATAAAACAAAACAACAAATTAGAATAGACTGCATAACCCTGATCTACGCATAAGTGCTACTTTAACCGTTTTATTCCTTACAACACCAATATTAATACGGGTTAGTGCCGAACATTCAATATATGCGCGTGCATTAATTTCCCGTGCCATAGCAGCACCTTGATCATGCGAAACGGGTGTTAATTTTTTCTCTTTTAATTCACGAATCGTTTCGGGATCATCACGCAAATCTAATTTTGTCGCCACTAGTACAATCGGTACCGATTTACTTTGTTCGCGTAACTTAATTTTCCATCTTGTGATAACACTTTTGAATGTTAAAGGATCTGCAATTGAAAAGCAGATTATCACAACATCAACATCTTTATAGAGCGGTTCACGAAATATATCCGTATCACCGCTACCCATCCGACTGTCGTAACGAAAATTAATGGTTACGTCACCATCCCGTGTGTTCACCATTTTCGATAGAGTCTCCTTTCTGTGAAAATATGCGAGATAAAATGGGAATTATTATCGCATATTCTGAATCATACATTTTGATAATTTGTTTTATTTATATGAGTCACACAAAATTAACAAAAATAAATAAATAAAACTTTTACGTAGTTTTGATGTTGGAACCAGGTAAAGCGTCTACTGTGCATGCTGTTATTAACGAATATTTTCCAGTTTCCCTGTATACATACACAAAAACACACACAAAACGTTATAAGAAGAGTTAGATTAGAAAAAAATCCAATTGATAATAATATATCCATCTTCTTACCGGTCACCGATCACAACACATTTCACCTCTTTCATTTTTATATTAAAACTAAACTCACTGAACTAAATACAAAAGAGCTTATCTCGTTGCATGGTGTATTTCGCGGTTTTATCTGTATAAATGTGAACTACATACAAATGTAAATTTATACGAATAAGCGCAATTAACGCGATAACATAATAATGGAATTTCGAATATTTGTTAAAAATAAAAAAGTATTTTGCTTATTTCACGGTTAAACCTTGCACATCACGATATTTTCTGTAAATTCGTAAATAAAAACATCTTTTGGTTTAGATCATGTTTAGCACTTGTACTAAACATCAATTACGAGAGTGTCATGTACCATAAAATAGTGTAATTTTTAAAATGCGTTAAATTACAACTGTCAAATTGTAAGTGAGCATGATTAATAAAACTATTGTTACGTTTTCCCCTTATCAAGGTTCAGTCCCTGCGGATTATAGTCCTTGCACCTCAATTCCGACAGTCATGTCTCATTTCAGTTGACGTGACCTTTAGTCATGGAATTTTCATGTCACTAGAAAATTGATATTCTTGAAGGCGAACCAAGTAAAATCGAAAAATCGTTTTATGAAATTACTCAATTAACAATATTCTAAAATATAGTATATACAAGAAAATACCCTCCTCCATTTTGTTGTATTCGTCTGTCACTTACAAAATTCAAGTTATACCTGTCTTATAATGTGACTTTCGACGTGACAAACGGCAAATAGAGTAGGAAAATTGATGTGACTTGACTATAGCAATAAACGCGACACGACTATCACAATTAGAGAGTTAGTTGATCAATTTAGTCGATTCAGGCAAACGACATAAGAGAATCGAAAAATTGATGTGGCGCTTCTCTGAATTATTTTTCCATAGCAATTGAGATAATTTACACTAGCGCACCTGGTATACATAAAAATTAATTTATTTGGACAAAAAAATTCACAGTTACTCCACAATATAATTCGCAAAACCCCTACAATTCTCTTAAAGCACTTTTATTTATAAGACTATTAAACTATTTCAACCTTGGTCTTATGGTAAGATTACCCCTAACCTAAGCCTATTCGTCCCAAATAGGATCAAAATGACTCCATTTGTAGAGCGTCAATTGCTCCGGATATGTGTTTTGGCTCATAGCAGCCATTAATTGTCACTTTCAATTGTAATTTTTTGTGTAACTTCTTCTTTCTGGACTGTTCATTCATTTCCCCTTAAATCCGGAACGTTCAACTCGAATTAGTAAAATCGCGATTCTTCAACAGGAATATTCTAGTGAGTTAATTCGCCCAAATGTATTCATCTTTACAATCTCGAAACCAACCAAATTTTCTTAGACTGCTTAGACATTGCTGGGATCCAAGGAAAAAAAAACTCAAAACTAAAGGTTACGGTGTCACCTAAGGATATGATACCTAGGGATCCATGATAAAACTGTTCTAACTGTTTCTAGACTATTGTTACTGGAAAAGTCATAACATTTCTAGAAGTTTTGGTTTGAGTACATAAAATGCGAACGAGATCGAATTGGATCATTAGTATTTGGTAAGCGATAGTGTGAAGATTAAAAATGAATTAAAAAGTGACAAGGGAAAATCGTAACATAAAATATGTTATGTGTCGCCAGCTATTGCGTGATAAAAGTAATTGTAGTTCAGTCTATCCTTAATGTGACTTGTGTAAAGACGCATTATTGTGTTGAAGAATTTTATTTTAATAAAATTATAGGTTATGGGTTCATACCACGTGGAAATAAAAGAAATACATCTAATGTATAAAATAAAACTATAAACGATTTAGTTAAGTTACTGGCTGAGTGGCAATGGAAGAGAAGTAATCATAAGGAGAGTGGCAGAAAGAACAAGTATGTTATTGTGTTGAACAAACTAGTAGCTCAGATTTTAAGAGTCTTTGGGATAGCCTTACATTAGGGAATCAAAGCTCCTACTTGCAATATGTATCAGTAAATATTGAGAAATGCATAAGTTAATATCGACTAAAAGGTTAATTGGTTATGTTAGACTGAATATCGCGCGTTGATCAAATAAGTGGTATTTTAACTCTTACAATAATTTGTGGTTCCTGAAGTGGTCTTTCTCGGAAACAAGAATGATAATGAACCATTGGCTATGGAAGACACTATGGTTGGTCGATTTTAGTACATTTCATTGAGTTTTAAGGCATATTGTTGAATGGGCATATTGTCAGGTAATTAAATGTGATAGACGAATGACTCCGGCAACTAGAGAGTTGTAAGCAGTGAAATATCAAAACCTTCACTTATTGATGGTTATACAGACTGAAAGGCTCGGAAAAAGCGTGATACAAGACAAAATCAGTGATATTTTATTCGGTTTCCAAATTCAAGTTGGGGTCTCGTTGGGGTTCTTAACATTTTGAACATTTGTTAATTAGTTTTGTCATTATCATCTTTATCATAATCCAACTTCGGTGACGGAAGGTTGGTTAGCAACGGTTTGGTTATTTCATGGTGAACAAGTAAATAATTATTATGAAAATAGCATATCGTTTTTGTTTATACACAAAGCTTTCGAAAATTCTCTCAATTCTCTCTATTACTACATTACTTTAGTTGATGAGATCTAAGGTTCCATTTACACTTGAATCAAAACAGCAGTCTGTGCGATGGAAGCATTCCGAGTCACTAAAGTTGAAAAGGCTAATTAATTTGATGAAAGTTGCTGTAGCAAATTCTTAGAAGGTTAAAGCTAACTTCACAGCACGATAAAAGGATTGCCAAATGGATCTTCAGTGATTATTCTGTTTCGGTTGTGGTAAACAAGGAGTTAGAAAGCCAAATTCTCCGAATTGTACCAAGTATATGCTTTAAACCAGATGTCGAACGAGTTCCATCCAGGGGAACCCGTTCGGGACAAATAACTCTCAGAAAATAAATTTCTTTAGCAGTCATAAATTTTAACCCACAAGTCGTACATTCTTCGGTAAAACCCGCTTAAATTTCGTCTATTAATCCTACTCATGAAGCTACACAAATCTCAAATGAGAACACAGTATTCTTGGACTGTTAGACAGCGGCGCTTCTATGAGCATTCTAGGTCAGGATTCTTCGGAATTAAGATGCGTAATCTTCGTTCATTCGTGAAAACGGCAGATGGTATGTCCAAACCAATTCTAGATTACGTCGATGTTGCGGTAAAATATAACAATGTTGTGCAACATATGCGATTATAAATAGTACCCAGTTTATCTATGGCATGTTGTATCAGGGCATGGATTTTTGCATATAGGTGGTTTAATATGTAGGTCATAAAACGTCACCAAATACATAAGTTCCTTAGACCTTAAAGATGCCTTTTGGCAAATACCTCAGAAAACTACTTCGCGCGAAAGAACGGTATTCACGATACCTTTCAGACTACTCTACCAATTTACTGTGATGCCGTTTGGGCTATGTAATGTGCCACAAAGTATATACATGCTAATGGACAAATTTATACTCCGTCAGTACGATGAAAAGTTTTTTTTGTGTATTTGAACAATCTATTAGTCACAGCAGGGCAGCGAGCTTGCTATCGGATGCAGGGTTGACCATTAATTTGTCAAACAGTAAATTTTTGATGCGTGTCTGTACTGAGCCTGCCAAGGTTGAGGCTATTTGTTGCTTTCCGAGTCCTGTGTCCATCAAACAAACTCGTAGATTTCTAGGCATGGCTATAGCAGATATATCCCCAATTTTGCCGAAATTTCAGTGCCTATCGTAATCTTCTGAGAAAAGAACAAAAATTCGTATGGAATTGTGAAGTGCAATCTGCGTTGAAACAATTAAATTGACTTTATCATCAGCATAATTATTAATTAATGCAGACTACACAAAACCTTACTTCATGTTTGGCAGCACTCATTAGTGTTCAAAAATTTAGAACCTACCTACCTATCGAAGGATACCACTTTACTACCATCACCGACCATACCAGTTTGAAATGGCTGATGCCCCAGAAACTCTCGAGCGGCATATTGGCTAGGTGGAGCCTCAAACTCCAATTATTTGATTTTGTTATTGAACACCAAAAGGGTTCTCTGAGTATATGTAGTTCCGAATACTCTATCTAGCGTTCACTAGATAGTCTTGAAAAGCTAATCAATTTTAGACCTTTGTATGTAGGTGCTGTAAATCGGGATTCGGAACACTTTACTGATGTTGAATATGTAGAATTGCTGAAAAAATTGAAGCTTCGTGGACAACAAAATGTATACATATAAGTTTTGAACCTTTGCGGCATAAAGAATTAATGGTGGTCCCGTTTGAGAAAGCAAGTTCATGAATATATCACAAACTTTTGTGTCTTATGTAAAACATCAAGAGTTTCATATCAAACTCTAATTCCGCGAATGATACCTAACCGATGTTCGGAAAGAATACCATATTTCAAAAAATATATGTATATGGATATATTAGAGCCTTATTCGTGATCCACAAATGGTAAAACAGTAAATCCTAATAGTTTGGGATAAACTAACCAATGTACGCTGATCCCGAAATTATTCACACAGACAATGGGGTGCAATTTATGAATAGGCAAGGAATTTCAATAACTACTAATAGAATTTGGTGTTCAGCATTTTGAAACTGAACGCAAGACATAAAATGGTTGGTTTAACTGTACAAAAGAGTAACTTTCGCAGTAAACTGAGACAGCAACAAAACTTATTAAAAAATTCCAGTTAAAAAACATTCTAGAACAGTATGCCGTATGCCGATCATTATATTGTTTTTGTTTAGCTTTTTGTTTTACAAATCACAACAAGTGCAAGTATATGTGTACATATTATTATTATATATGTCGTCATGCCTCATGCAAACATGATTCGAATTATAAATAAAATTCATTGCTTCATTCATTTTGATTCATTTCAATGTTTGCGTAAAGATTCATCGTTTTAACTTACTTGTATCTAATTCACATATACACGCATAGAAAAAAAGCAAAACATTATAAATTCCTATACATATACATACATACATACGTGTACATATTTTTTTTCTTCGGCCGATTTTCTTTTTGATTAGTTTGTATTACACTAATATTTACAAATGGATTAAATAAAAACAAATTCTTATAAGAATTCGGCTAGTTTGCATTTTGAGTTCTTGTGGTTCAGTCGTTGAGAAAAAAAAAGTTTTAAAAGTTTTGTGTTTATTATATTGTATATTATAAATTAAAAGATATCTTATTTATCTTTTGGGTGTGTCTTTTAATACAGTATTAAATTTATTAATAGTTTCTTGTGAATTTTTTTTTTCTTCATTGAAATGTAAGTACAAAATATAAAAATACAAAAAGCCTTTTAGTAAATTTTTTTGTTTTTTTTTTTTTTTGATTATGTATTGATGATTATCGTTCATATGTTGTTGCATGTACATAAAAATATGGCGGGTTCATAAAACAACGAACGAAAATAAAAATGGTGATGATGACCTCGTGACTATTTTTTTTTGTTTATTTTAATGATTAAATGATAATAAGTGTTAATTTATATGGATGTACATATGAATACGCGTTGTTTGTTTTAACTACACGTCCGTTCGCATGATTTATTTACTAAGAATCAAATTATTAAATCAAAGTTTGCCACGAAATCTTAAATTGATTCAGTAAAATCTCGGATCATCATCATGAATAATGATTCATAAAAGAGAGGGGAGGTTCTTGTGAAACGAGCCGAGAGGAAATACAAATAACTGAAATTCTAGTGAAAATACCGTTATTAGGTTTATGTATGAAATGTGAAAGTATGTACACAAATACACGTTCCACCGGCCGGTTTTTTTTATAATACATATTCGAAAGCTACATATACATAAATCTAAATCTGATTGCGAAACAATTGAATTATTTTATATGATGACGCTACAAGTACAAATGAATTTCTATTTTAGTTTTCGTATTTTATAAGAAATAGTGATTAATAGTGGCGTGTCACTCTCAATTCATAATTTTTCACTTTAATTGGTTGTTTATGAATTTATGATATGATCAAAGCGACAACTTGTTTAATCCAGATAAGAATCAACTTCTTGCGACGTACTTACGTAAAATGGCGGTAGTATATACAACCTGTTTAGTATTGGATTTTGTCGTCGAAAACTGTTTATTTCCGGTTGATAACAAATTTTAACCGCCACTTTTTATGGGTTAGAGAAACACCCTAATTTAATTAGCAGAAGCAATATTAATGGATTAAAACGCGATTAGTCGCACTATTCGTCAGGTATAGGCTACACTGTAGGTGTGACTCATGTTTTAAGTTATTAAATATTTATAAAAACTATTGTATCAGTTAATATAGTTAATGATGACACCATCACAACATTATGTGTAATGTATGTAGTATGTGGCAATTAAATGTTTTTATATATGGTGAAAGCAATTACAAGCCAAGTATATTAATTACCTCCGCGGCTGACAGTTTTTCATTGCTTATCTATTTTGAATGTAAACTTTTGTACATACGAATACGTTATATAAGCATTAATTTTTTAAGTGATTAATTATGGATATTACCAAAACAGTAATTCCGTGCACTTAAATATATAAATGTCAATTTTCCAATCAATATTATAAAAAAAAATATTTTGATTCGTTTTAATTAATAATTGATATAAAAAAAATATTGAATTAAATTTGGTTAGTTCCACCTGTCCTCCGCTCATGGACAAAGAACTGCGTGACAAAAATTACACAGTGTTTCACTTAAAGGATACCGCCTGCGATTCACTCGGATTTTACCGGTTTTAATATTTTACAGTTTGTTAAGTGTAGGTCTCCAAATAATCCACTCGAAATTAGTATAAGCACCATTTCTAGAAAATTGGCATTTCAATTCCAAATGGTGATCTTCTTCTCATAACTTAAAAGCATATAATAGATGCTGCAAAATAGTCACAACAAAATAAAATAGTCTTTCTACTAACCATTATTTACGCGTTACAAACTGGATGGTACCTTGCCAGCTCGTTTATGATGTTGGTTATGGCTTGAAGGAAACTTCTAGAGTTTTTTTTCTTATCAATTTTTGTTGTAACAATTCAGCTATGTTTAAAGAAGAATAAGTGTATACCCTGTCAGGAATAGTTCCTCATTTCTTTTGTTAGATTATTAATCTCTAATTCCATATTGAATGAAAAATTGAAAGAGAAACAAAAAATAAACAAGACATTTTGAAACAAATAACCTTTGTGATTTTGTGTTTGGGGATTTTATTTTTGGAGATATCGCGATTTTATTTTTGGAGATATTATTGTCGAAAAATATGGAAACAGCCTGAAAACAGTTACAGTTTTTCAAAATATTAAATATTCTAGAATACTTTAAAAAAACACGAAAAATTTTGAAAATTTCTCAACGAATACCATGCGAAAATCTCCAGTAATTTGAAAAAATTCTCTGAACTCGGAAATCTGACTCCTTTTGAATATTTCTGGCCAATCGTCTCCGTTTCGGGTCCAAGAATTAGAAAATATATGTTTCAACCAGCAAACTTTTATTTCACATGGAAATAGCCAGATTCCAGAAGTTGGAGAACTGGCCTCTGTTTTTCTTATATTATATAATACCCAAATAAGCCCAAGCCCAGGAAGAAAAATGCAATATTTAATTCAAATTTTCTTATTTATGGGTAAAAGGCCCCATATTAAATTATAAGTTGTTTGGTCTTTTTATACAAAATGGTTTGTAATTTTCGAGATTTTTTTCTTTCGAATTTTTCAATTTTTCTCAACTTTCGAGGTTATGCCCAATCTAAGTTTTTTAGTGATACCGTTTATTTAAAATTTTTGAATGTGCCCCTCCCTACCTATTTCGTATTCAACCACTTGTTGGGTGTCGGGTTCTGATATTAAATGCTGAGCCTCGCACAACCGATCTTCATATCTGTGGTGTTTCCTCTGATAATTCTATATCAAGTAATGAATTTTCAATGCTGTGGGATTTGACGACAGGCACATCTAGTATCCAGTACAAGAATCACATTATCGTTGTATCGTCGTTTCATGTTATTGACAGAGGAGCGTATCACTCAGTTGATCACAATCGATTAAACAAACGTAATAAATTAAAACCCTCACATGTCTAAGCACAATGTCGCGAGCGCAAGGTTCGACATTTCACTGATAGGTCCTCTTTCATCTGCGATAAATTAGTAGACTCAGATTTCTCAACTTTCTTACAAAAATATATATTCTTCTGGTTTGTCCCGTGTATATGTTTTAGGAGATGGAAAATGGAGTATTGTGAAGATAGATTTCAGTTTATTCGACTCATTGAAAGAATGTTGCATCATGTGTGGGACTCTACTACAACTTGCAGTTCAATGCAGTCGTATAACGTTCAGCAGTATGCTATATGTGGTATACTCAAAGTACACTTTAGCAAAATTTTTATTATTATTTTTTTTTATTTTTATTTTTATTCATCCAACCATTAATTACATAACATTAAATTACAAAAAAATCAGTACACTATTTATAAAAACTAAAATATATTATACAATAGTAAATTAATAATTAATTTAATATATAAAAGTCAGAAATTATTGACAAAATAACTTAAAAAGTACTAATAATGTTAAATTAAAATGGATGGAGTTAGGTAGCTTCCGTGATCATAAACGATCAGTATTGGAAACCCCCATCATTACCTTAGATAATAGTTAATGTTTGTTGTTGGGTACAACAAATAAAAGAAGGGAAAAATAACAAATAAACTTACAAAATAGCTAGCATATTCAATTTATCGTCATTCATCAAACTAAAACTGTAAACAAAGATTCAATGTCAGTAATATTAAACAACCAATTCTTCATTTCATTTAAAAATTTGGACGTAACGGTAATTTCTTTGATGTATAGAGGTAACTTATTAAAAATTACTGGTGCTGCAGATATATAAAATTTTCTGAAATGTTCTTTCTTGAGAATGGGATATTCACAATTATTCAAAGTCCTTAAGTTATATCTCGTAATTTTTACTCTACGATTACCACTACGAAGAAAGAACATTTTTAATACCTTAAAAACATATAAATTTCTTAACGGTAAAATCTTTAGTGATTTTAATAAAGGCAAAGCAGATGTTAATCGCGGTTTCTTTAAAATTATGCGAATGGATGCGTTTTGCACAACTAGCAGCGGTTGAAGAGATGTCGAATAAACACCACCCCAAATAATTATAGCATATTGTAGTTTAGACTGAATTAGGCTTTAGTAAAATTGTAGTAGAACTGACACGGAACAAAGCATGCGAAGAATATATAATTTTCTATTGCAAGCGTAAATGTAATGTTGAAGATTTTCAATATGTTTTATAAAACCAAGTCTTGTATCTAACGTAACTCCTAAATATTTAAAGTTTTCGACAATTTCAATGTTGCTACATTCATTACAGCAACTGGATAATTCAGCTGAGACATTGTAAGTTTTATAGTACATACATTTAGTTGAATGGTAAATAATTTCAAAATTTATCTCTATAGGACCATATAATTTAAAAAACATTACTTTTGATTTTGTGCTTAGAACCATAAAATGCAAATCCAACCATTTTCTTAAAATTAAAAGGTCGTAATTGATTTGATGGGCAATTAACTGGTTTGATGCCCCTCTATAAGTGCAATGTCATCGGCAAAACCATTCATATATCCTTTCAAGTCTAAAAAAAATAAGGAATTAATGTACACTAAAAATAATATGGGGCCAAGAACTGAACCCTGAGGAACACCGCAGTGGATCATTCTAAAACTGCTATATTTTCCGTAAATTTTTACAGTTTGTTTTCTGTTCATAAGATAAGACCGGAACCAATCATTAGCTCTGCCTCGAATACCAGCACGATTTAACTTATACAGTAAAAGCTCATGATCAACCGTGTCGAAAGCTTTCGTCAAATCAATGAAGTTAGCCGCCGAACTAAGGTTATCATTTAGTGAATCAATTGTAGTACTCAGAAAATCATTTAAGGCAGTTTCAGTGCTACGTCCTTCTCTAAATCCATATTGTTTATTTGAGAAAAATGATCTCTCGTTTAGAAAAAGTAGTAGTCTTGTTTTAATACATTTTTCAAATATTTTTGAAAAAACTGAGAGTAATGATATGGGCCTATAATTGGTTAACTCTGATTTGTTACCACTTTTGAACAACGGTACCACTGAAGCAATTTTTAAGCAATCTGGAAAAATGCTACGATCAAGGCTGAGATTGAAGATATGGGCCAACATATAAGCAATAGATGGTGCAATTTGTTTGATTAAAGAATTACTTAAATTATCAATGCCAGATGATTTGGAATTATCCAAACTATTGATATAATTCAAAATTTCAGACGGGGATATTGGTGAAAAGAAAAATGTCTTAGACTCAAAATTATGTTTTAGCAAGTTACCATCTCTGTTGGGTACATATGATGTACTAGAGATTTTTGATTTGAGGTTGATGGAAACATCAACAAAATATTCATTAAAAGCGTTTGCTATGTCAAGTGACTCACTTAGTACAACACCATTGGTATCTAATATTTCAGAAATTGGTTGAAATGATTTCTGCTTACCAACAATTTCATCCAATAAACGCCATTGACTTTTTAAATCTTTTTTAGAATGCTGAAATTTATTTTGATAGTATTGTTCTTTTGTGGTTGCCTTAATGTGGTTAACTTAATTTTCCTCTGAAGGAATTTTACTCTATTCTGAAGTTTAATATTATTTTTATGTTTATTAGCAATTAGAAGCAATCTATTTTTGACTTTTATACTTTTCAGAAGATTAGACATCCAGCACTTAATTTTCCTATCTTTCAAAAGCATTTTGACAGAATAAGATGATTCTTCAATTTTAGCAGTGATATTATTTATAAATTTGTTTAAAATCTCATTAGGATCGTCTAGCAACATTAATAAATGTTGGTCCTGCACTAACAAGGAATTTAATTTAATATAATTAATATTTTTAACTGTACGCGTCTCATGGGAATTTTTGATATTATTCGAAAACATATCAATTTTTAATGAAATTAAATTATGGTCGGATAAGTGTAAGTCACAAACTTCAGCTTTAAGATATAATTTTGATAGAGGTTTCATTCTAACAAAAAACAAATAAATAGTTCAGTCGTTCGGGTCGTGGAAAACCGTCTTCGATTTATCTATCCAATGATCTGTTCAATTTGTAGCCCGAATATTCGTTGCCGGTTGGCTCTAGAATCGACATCTAGCTCATTGCAGCCATATCGATGCCGCTATTTTGAATTTTCATGGCAACAGATTTAATAAGATATGGTGTGCCTGACAGTCGAATTTAATCGAATGTTATTGCTATTTGAATAGAATAACCGCTGACATACTGCAACCCTGGTGTTTGGATCTGAAAATATCGGATTTTAATCTCAAAAGGGGTGGAATACAAAAGGTTTTTTTTTAACTTTTTTCTAATATTGGCAACCGAGATGGAAAATGTCTGATCTATGGTTTTTACGATTTTGACGCCATGAACTTTAGCTGTAGTAATTGCACATGGGAGGAAGTGGTGCGGTTCCTTGCGAACACCAACAAGCAAAAGTTGTAGAGAATGTTGGTCAGGCGCTTTGCCATATTGGGGTCTGGCAGTTGGATGATTATAGGTAGCTGAATAACGACATTCAAGAGACACCTCTTGTTAGAAGAGTCTCCCATTATTATCGCTTTATTGTTATTAGTGCTTAATATGGGAGATTACACATCTCAATGGGTGACGTGAATAAAAAAAAGTAAAAGCTTTTACTTAAAACTTTTCAAGAATTTTACTTATTAGTAAGTGAAAAATGAATATAACAAGATTTTTATTGAAAAAAATTTAAGTAAAAGCATTTACTTTTTTTTATTCCGCGTCTGGTTTTTTAATTCGCGTCAACGTTCTTAGACCATCGGATTATAATGTGCTGGAATGTGTAAGAAAGCCGGTAAAAGCTACTTTAACATAAAATTTTAGGCTTTCGGCGCATCCAAATTTAGAGCAAAACCCCAGTTTATATTAAGGAACCATCTTTAAAGCATAATGCATCCGTTCCCTTTGGCAAACAATTCATTCAAGTAAAAATAATTTTTTGATTCGAAATAAGTCAGTTTTTAAGGCAAAAAATAAAGTATTTCTTTGTTCATACGTCAGAAATATACAGTTTGAAGTTATGTCGTTCGCAAAATTTTAAATTTGTCTTTAGTGTTCGTTGCGCTTTTTCTTTTCCATTCGTTGTGTTTATTTTTTCGTTTTTTTCATACAAAATGACAGCTGTAATCAAATGGAGCGGACGGAACCAATACTTTCTGTTTAAATCTCAAAGGTCGAGGTACAATGGATTCGTTCCGCTAAACCATTTTCCGTCTCGTCTTTTCCGTTTGGTTGTTATTTTGTAGTTTGCGCTCGTTTTGTAGCTCAAAAAAATATCCGGTTAATTTTCCCCCCTTAGTCATCAGTAAAGACTAAGACTATGTACATAGGACTGATGACCATCCGTATGTTCACTCATAGCCTTTTGACAGAAAATATCCGGATCTTTTTGACAGATGTTACCCCCGCTAACTTCACTTTAATAAAATATCCGGATTTTTTTTTATGACATTAGTGAACAACTTTTGTTCTTGATTTGGTATTTTAAACGTCAACATATAGTTGTTAAGCGTATTTTAGTTGTATTGCTTTCACCAAAAATAAAAAAATTACAACAACAATCGTACTAGATAGACCAAAAAATGGTTTAGCTAACCCAAAAAAAATTAGTGGTTAAACAAATCTTAACCAAATTTTTAGTTTCAATACCTGCCACAAGAGTCGAGTTGACAAGAAAATACACGAAAAAAAATTAGACCAAATTTTGGTTAATTTTTGCTGTTGCTTTGACTAGCCGCTAACCAAATAAAATATCTAACTCATTTTGGTTGAAAGCAATACACTTTTTGTTGACCAAAATTTAATTTGAATTATTTTGGTTTTATTTTTTCTTCCAAGAAAATAGCCAATTTGATTTAATTGACAAAAGCCAACCTTTCTTGTAATCATTGTATGTATTATGACTCTGGTGGCAGGTATCATAACCAAGAATTAGAATTGTGTTTAAATAAACCCAATTTTTTTTTGGGGTTAATGTTATTCTTTGGGGATTAATCCTATGCAATTGTTGTTGTAAATTTGTCAAAGAAATACACTAGTTGTTGTATTTTTATGTAAAATCGTGTGGCTTAATTTTTTTTCGTCACGATTTGGTTTTTTGTGTTTGTTCGAATCTTATCGTCTATAAAAAAGTTTCACTTCAAAAAATCTGCTGTACAAGAAAACAATATTTCAGTGTCATTGGATGCATTCACAATGAAATACACGTATATACTGGGTCACTGCCGCTTCACTACGAAAAATCATTTCTTTCTTTCATCTAAAGCAGAAACAGACTCTATTTTGTTCAATGTTTACTTTGGACGAAATGCTGCAATAAATGTTTCACTGTAGATGAATCCGCGAACCTCATCCAAAATGTAAAGTGCAAATTGGCCTTTAGCATTTAAATCAATGAAAGCAAAAATTCTTTACATGTTTTAGTAACTACTCGTATTTTGGTGTTCAATTATGAATATGAAACTGTTTTATAAATTTTTTATGGCGGCCATATTGCATCCGCCATTTTACATTTTTGAATTTACCCTTATCTGTATTCAGAGACTTCAAAAACCTTAAGGCACCATTGATCTATTGTAAACAATTAAACAAGATTTCGACCAAATTCGAATTGGTACTTCGGAACCCGAGGTACCTGTTTAAAAATATAGAAACACAAAGCTATCTATCGATCAAAAATTGGCACTAATTAAAATAAAAAATATTGGAATCCAACTCTTTAAAATAAAATAGCACGTTATTGCAACAACTAACCAGTTTATTTGTCTGCTGTACAATTGCTTCAATTTATAAATTTTTATTCGCGCTCTCTGTTCACATGAAACAATTGTATTCCATTGTATGGTAATCTACAACTAATAGTGAATTGTAGTTTTGTTACTCATAAAACGGAAATCTACTTTAATTAAGAGAATGAAAAAATTAGAAGGTTATTTTTGGAAATTTTTGATGATTGTGTTATGGTTCGGTGGGATTACGTAACAGTTGTAATTTATAAGAGTGGTGACCTACAAATCTACAAAAAAATCATCTTGAAGGTTATTTAATATGTCTAACTATAGAATTGGTTGGAAGATCCAAATTTGTTGGAAAATGTACGCAAATAATATTTTGTAACACAACCAGTAAATGTATAGTGGCAAAATATTTCTTTAAATAGATGGAAATAACTAAAGTTATGACGTAGCTATATAAATAAATTTCAATGTATTGGTTTCTGAATGGATACAAAATGGGGAAGCTAAATAGCATAGATTCACTATATAGGGCACATGCGCTCATGATGTGAAATGGCGTTTGATTCATTATGTTATGAATTCATTTGATTACGATTTATGATTTGTGGAATTTAATAAATATTTACAATTTATACAGAGTACACTGAATAATGCATGACAACAATATAATTTTTGGATACATTTACAGTGCACCAGTGTAGCGTCAGACCAACAGCGAGTTTACTGTTTTTGGTTATTTCCTATAAAGTGGATATGGTGTGTACATAAATGGAATTTATTTTTATAACATAAAAATACATAAAACAATTTTTTTTTTTTTGTTTTTGGTTTGGTTTTGAGTATAATCTAAAAATAAATACATAAAATGCGTGTTTCTCTGCTTTTTAGTTGTTTTATGGAATTTTATTACCAACCTATCGAGAGGATGTCTGTGTACTATGTACAGCGTATCTTAAACTTGATATCTGGTTTAATTCAATTGGGAATATTTGTAAACAAATTTTATTATATAATTGATGATTTTTATGAACTAAAATTAGCACTTAATAGATATTTGTCAGGGAATAAAATTGATACATTTTTTATTTGTGCAAAGGGGAAAGGTCAGATTTTTAAACGTTTACATGTAATGATATAATAATTGTCGTGTTTTTATATGTGCCAAACCTACATATATGCTTACTATAAATGAATCATACAAGTTTGCATGATGGCGATTTGGTGATAAGGCGAAGACACCCATATTTATATCATACAGTTTTTGTCCTAGATCAATAAATCATTTTAACATTGAGCAATTTCGAATTCTTTACATACATTTTATATCACTTGTTAAGCATTTTCTATAAAACATTTTTATTCTCGATTTATTACGATATAGTTTTAACTTATTGTGAATTTATTTTTAGAATTAATCACTTAAACATTCATTCATACAGTACTGTTTCCAATTAAATTCTTTCATAGTATGTATGTATGTAGCTTAGAAATAGGTAAATAAATCGAAAATGTCACGCACATTTTATTATAGTTGATAGTAAAAAAATTTGATAGTTTTTGATTTTCAATCAAATTGAAAGGTAATAAAGACTGAGAATGTTGTTGAATTTGATATACAATTTATTGATAATTTTTGTTGTTGTTGTTGTATATATTAAACCCTCGCCCCTCGTGTATTTCACAATATTTATTAGAAATCGTTTGAATAACGCCTAGATTTAGTTTTGTATGTAGAGCTGTATAATTTTTGTCTGTTGCGATGGTGTTTTAAATAAGACATAAACCAACTCAGTTTTTCTTTACTTTATAAAAAATCCACTCCAAAATTATACTCATTAAAAATATTTTATGGAAAAACTTTTTTATGTGTAATAATGTTGAATTGAAATTTTATTGATATTCGGCCCAATATAAAATGTTCGTGACTTGTGTATATAATTTTAGAGCTACGCTGTGTATAAACATTAATTTTGTAGCGTTTGTTCCTGAACCTTTATTAAAATTCGTACATTTATTTTCTAGGGAAGCTCAACCGAAAATAAATGATCATGATAAAGCTGGACCAGTGTTTTCGAACTGGTGTCCACTGATTGAATTTTTCATTGGTATGATTAGACTGACTAAAAATAGTAGATTTCCGAACCGAATCCAAACCTCGAGAATCCAAAAAATCGAGATAGTTTGCGAAGCTAAACCCGAAACCGAAATTATTAGAGTTCGGCACCCTGAAAAATAATAATTTTTCATCAATGGGCTTTAAAGCCAGTGCGCGAAGTGACATGAAAAATTTCATATAAGCGAAAATAAAAATGAAAATTCTTCAGATAAATTTCACTCAATATAGTACGCCGTTGAGCAATTAATCCATTTGGATTTCTAATTCCCTAGTATAGGTGACTCTGTTGTAACTCTACAAAATTTTCACTACAATTTTATCTGTGTACTGCAAGCAACTTGAGCTAAAATACTGTTACATTGTTTGGCTTAATAATTAAGGTTCCGATCACTGGATTGCGAATAAAACTTTTGTAATGCACTATTTATCTTCACTGTGTCACGTTCCAAATACTAACCATCCAACTCAACTTCATTCGTGTTTTTATATATTTTATATAGTTTTTATATACCCAAATCAAAGTTCCAGAAGCAATAGACTTCATGTTTAATGGAGAGCAGTTATATAACAATTTAACATGGAAATTTTTTGTCACTGAAACATACTATATTCTAACATAGGTGTCACCGTAACAATACATTTCGAGGTGGTCTCCACAACTCTCCACGAAATTGAACATATGCAATTACATAAATAAGCGAGCTAAAAAATTTGTTTAGAGATAAATTTTGATATCAATTTGTTTTTTATAACACTAACAATAATTTTTTTTGCCTTTAACAGAAAAAAACATTATTTTTGTTGGCCTAATGTTTTGATGAGAACCAAAACCAATTATTTTTTCTTTTGGTGGTTAGTTGTGGTGATAAGGTATAATCAAATCGAAATAAAAATGAAAATATTAGCTTTTTGTGGATTGTAATAAAAATAGGCATCACTAAATGCACAAATTGGACGCTAACATTAGTGATTTAACAGATCTAATTTAAATTTCATGTGAATTTCATATTTCATTTTGGTTTGTTGATTTTAAGACGCCACGATTTAAAATCAAAATGGCTTATGTCGACGGTTAATGTTGCTAAGTGTAACAGCAACCAACCAACAAACGAAGAAATAATTCTTCCTATTCTGGTCAAGCATTCAAAAACAGAAAACAAAAAACAATTTTTCTGCTAAAAACAAAACTCGTATGCCTGCCTATCGGATTGGTATTGTGTTTGCTTTGTGAGATTTGAGTCTGTTTAGGGCGAAAGCGTCACACGTAGAGTAAATGTTCGGATGCCTCCTTTTCCACATTGCCTTTGCAAATGGTCAGTCCTTAACGCCATTCTTTAGCTGACTCCTGGAGCAGGCAACCTGACTCCCTCTCCTCTCTAAAATATTGCACTATTTCATTCGATGTTGGAGTGGAGTGCCTCATTTACTTTTTTCACAATTTTCACAAATAACAAACCTTTTGGCTCTGATGGTATCGCTAACTCGCTAATACCAGAATGATTTCATAATTTGACGAAGCAAAAAGGCAAACTCCATGCATATCGGTTAATCTTTTTCAACTCAGTTTGAATTCAGTTTCGGAATGGCATAATTTTCACTGTCTCGTTCCATTCTAGTGCGAACAGCGCTAAAAGGCAAGTTACTCTGTTCTGATGTAATCTGATATCAGATACGTATTTTATGTTTTTTAAAGCTTAAAATTAAAAATTGTGAAAAAACTACACCAAAAGTTGGAAAATGTTGATTGTATAAAATGATTGAACTGTCAATGAAATGTTGGTTTTAGGGTAACTAAAGTTTCGAAATTTTGATTACGAAACTCGTAATGTGTCACTAGTATTATTTTAGTTTCACCAGTTTCAAGAATTCACTTGCTGTACCATTAGTTACGCCGAGTTGGGCGCTCCTCGTATGATTGTATCGCAATTTACGTGTAAATGGTGCATGTTTTCTATCTTCCGCAAGAGGGATTGCTCTTAGTTCTACAATCATTAACTAGGAAAGGTTAGTTTGTCTGTTTTAATACAGAAATGCAAAATTTACAGTATGTCTAAGAACTTCGAGCTTTGCCATTAAAATAAAACGTAATAAAAATATAAAATTGGCATTTAAGTCATAAGTTGTACACGTTTTACTTTAGTAAATGTTTTATATCGTCGTGTCCAAATAAGAGTATTACATCTGCAAACAATTCATTTTTTAGAGGGGCGTGTCAAGTTTTTAATGTAAAATTTGGCTTAATTTTTTGGAAAGGACTTTATTTAAAAAAAAATTAAGGCGAAATTAGCATTAAGAACTTTAGAGCCTCTTCAAAAAATTAGCGATTTGTAGATGTAATACTCTTATTTGGACACGACGATATGTAGTTGTTTGTGAAAAGTTGATTTGGTGTACAGGGCCTTTATCATGTACATTTATAATAAATTGTGTATACTAATTATTGTCTTAAAACCTACTAGTGAGATAAAAATTTTTAAAAAGGGCCCAAATTAAGAAAGCCACATTTTTAAATAATTTTCAAGAAGGACAAGAATAAGCAATACATTTTGCATAAGTGTACTAGTGAAGGGCTTAATCTTTCGAATAAGACAAGAAAGAAGTGTGAAGGGCCTTAATCTTTCGAATTTGATTGATTGATTTCAAATGTACGATCGATCAAGCATTACGCAAGTCTCCCGTATTATAAATGCCAATACCACACCACTATACCCCCATGTTACAACACGACACCATTTTTCATGAAGCCAAACATAGCAATATTCACCCCGTAAAGAAAGGCGCCACATCGATAACCACCACATAAGTCTAATAGTGTGATATCCGCCCCTGGCCAGGCAGTCATCGTACACCCTTTTTACATATAACAACATTGCGGGATGGGAAAGGAATGTTAGTGAGGATAGACTCGGCCCGGTTACAGACACCTAATAAAGCCTAATATAGTTAGTGTTTTTTATGACAGCACAATGACAACACAAATTTCTTGGTGCCGCAAGTTCTTTTATCTGATTTTATCTGAAAAGCTGTAAACAACTATTATTATTCCCTCCACCATTTTTTCCATCGGTGGTTGTGAGGGGGGCGAGATTTCATTCCATCATCATGTTCCCATGCGGTCACCAAAATTTGTACTAACAGTAGCTAGTGTTGCTTGACGCTACTGTTGTTGAAGTGGTTGTGTCTCTGCTGTTTCTCTTACTGCCCCCCCCCCTGAAGGGCTTAATCTTTCGATTAAGACATAATTACAAACTTCCAACGAAAAAACACGGCTACGTTTAGAATAACATATATTTTTCTATTCAGGGTGTCCCATAAACTACATTTTTTTCAAATTTCTGTAAGATATGATAAGTAAACAATAAAGATAAAAATGTTTAATTCAAGCAAAGAATTTTCGTCTGAAAAAATAAAATAATTCCGATTCATTTCGTATTCATTATCTTTAAGTCTTGGCTTACCGTATGCTTTATTTGTGGGCTCAAAAATTTAAAAGCACACTATTGATTTTTACTATAAAATCGTAAAATCATACAAAAATTTGAAAAACAAATAAAGTCGAATACAAATTTATTTGATAGAATTAAGGAAGTGTATAGAGTCCCGCTAGCGGCACTTTATCAGTGTTATGATCAATAATTGTCTCACGGATGGAAATTGTCGTTGAGATTTATTTTTCAAATACTTGTAAGACACCAGAATTTGGTATCTAATAAAAACCATCAATTTCTTTTATGACTAAAATCTTAAGGTCAAAAAATATCCAATAGAGAGCGGTTCCGGCTTAACACTTTTTGACCTTTTTTATCTCCTATCTAAAACACTTTTAGAGATGCTTTGAAGCAAATATTGCTTGGAACACAAGTTTCGCTTCCTCATTCGTAGTAATGCCACTGACCAAAATCCAGTATCAATCAATTTTTTTCTTTTACTTTTAGATCAAAGCCAAATAAACGTATTGTTAATAAAGTTGAGAGCAAGGATTTTGGTCGTAAAATGAACCTTGAGAGTTGAGATTTTCAATACAATACAATAAATTGTTTTATAACAAGAACATAGATTGAAATCGCTACTCTCATGTCCTGTTTTACGACCAAAATTCTTGCTCTAAGACACAATTTCTTCTAGCCAAATGTACAATATGGAATACCGGCTTTATTTAGGCTTTATGAAAAATACAAATCAATAAACAGGATTAATAGTTGATTTGTTTTTTGCCCTAAGGTATTTATTAGCCAGCTCCTAACACAATCAAATTACATTTTTGTGTTTATTTTAGGGATTTTTTGGGGTAAAATACTGGTCTCGTGAATCAACCATGGATGATTTGACTGGTTAAGGACTTGAGAAATACTCTAGGGTAAAAAACCGACATCACGAATCCACCATAAGACCGTAAAGTTTTTTAAAACCTCTTAGTTGATTTTATACTTATGTTTGTTTAATGCTCTTTTTTTATCCTTCATCTTCATGATTTTTATTTTTAGAATTAATACTTCTCGACGGAGTTCTCAGATACTTAATTGATTGACCTCTTTTGCTTTATGTTCTGAGGTCTTTAGATGACTTTTTTACGTAAATATTCTTGTCAATCGTCTCCTTTTTCTTCAAATTTCTGAGTAACAATGTTGAGTTTCATGCAATTGTTTGGGTTTTAATTTCCCGAATATGATTAGAAGCTCCCACTTTGTTTTCACTTACAAATTTTGGTTGTTTCACTTTTATCTAATAAATCTGTGATTTCGCCATTTTTTTAAATAAGCCTTCAACTATTTTTCTTAAATATTTCACTACACAAAACATGACTGAACGAGATTTTTAATGAATAGTCACTACTACCGTATGCTCGCTGTGTCTTTTTCTCCCTTCCCATAATATTTTAATGTTTTTGTCATGCATATTAATTAATTTTAAATTCATGATTAATGATAGTATTTTGTCGGTTTTATACAATATACCATATTACAACATACACATAATTAAATTCAGTTTATATAACGAATTAAAATTGAAATTTCTGTAAAACCGTTAATTTCACATTTTACAACAATTTTTTTGGTTTTTATTCTCGATTAAGATTTATCATGTCAGTCGTAATCGACAGCTCATGAAGTCATGATTTTTAAACATTTAACAATTTTTCTTTAATACAAAGAAACAAATGCATGCGTTTTTTGACGAACTTCTTCTTTCGAATTTGCCCGATATGTCCGAAACGGTATAAATCTGTCTATTCTTTCACCAATAACTCGGCAATACATTTAATAACTGGTTAAACTCAACCAAACTATTGGAATTGAATTGAAATCCAAAATGGCGAGGCGAATGTATATTAAGGATTTTTATTATTAACGGTATAAAAAAATATTATTGTATTATGTTGTGTATTATTTTATAATATACATAAGTGGCTTTTAAAATTTTTTTCAATTCAACCGAACTCACTTTCATGGAAACGACCAACACAAATTTGAAATTTAACGAAAACCTAATTTCAACTCAACCATAAATCGATTTAAATGGAGGCATGGCAGTGGCGGAATAATTTTATTAAGCAATTTTAACTTATTTACATATTGATTTGGGTACTTTGGAAAAACAATTTCTAAACTCTGATTTTCGTGATGGAGCATTATCGTTCCCTCCAAAATAAGCAAAGGTTTGACTCTAATACAAAAACAAACAACGCTTAGCTCTCTCCATTGATGATGGTAGGCTTTACTGGTAGGAAAATAAAAACCGGTTAGGGCTATCCAATTAATACAAACATTTCGGATAATCGGTCCGATATTAACCGTATACATATGTATATCATTTACACTGGGCCCTAAACCTAACTAGGCAATTTTACGACTATTTTCAACGGCTACCATTTTGTATTAGAAGGTACAGGAAAATAAAGGACAACAATAGTAAATTTGTAATATAGCTTTCCTTTTTCTTCCTGTACTTTCTGTTACAACATGATAGCCGTCGAAAATAGTCATCGAATTGCATAGTTAAGCCATTTGTATTATTTGCAATATTATATTTTCTGTAGTCGAATATAGAGCAGTGGTTAAGAGTGTTTCTTACCACACGACAATTCTGAATTCGCTTCTCGCCGCTGAAAAAAATTAATTGCAACATGCTTTCACAGACATTATAAAACGATTTTATGTAAAAGCTTTCGTTGGATTGACCTCCTATAAATTTCACCAATACGTTATAAGTACGGTTCATATAGATCGTCATATAGGAGAAAATAATTTCACGAAAGAGTTAAAAAGCAAATTCACCAGCAAAATCTCTCGACATTCCAATCTCGCACATGCCATGCTTCAGACCCCTTGGTTTCGTTTAGGGTATGTAACACACCTCTCGAATTTCGAGTTACGAATTAAATTGCGAATGAGAGCTTAAAATGTCTTATTATTGATAAGAGCTGAACTTAGTTTTCTCTGCAGTAATTTTCAAATTCGTTTGAGGTAAATGCTGCCGCTTTATCAGTGATAATTCGTGTTGCTTTTCCAAAATTAATTTTTTGGATTTCTAGTTTGCGTATATTCAGAGCCTCCAGTATCGACTGTATTTTTTTCTAAGCTTATATACTATACGGAACTACGAGTATATGGGAAAATGATTATTTTCATTTTCAATTTTAGTTTATTAGAATTATGATTTTTTTTTTTGTTTTTATAAGAAAATGTTCATGAAACATGTAATTATATTTGATTGAAAAATCGAGTCATGAAAATGTTTATTTCTTAGTGAAAGTCATCTTCAAAAATAAGGTTTTTTTTTAACTTTAAATAATTGTTGTTTTTGTAATATACATACGTCATAAACTCATAACATGAAATTTATAAACAATACAATGATCATCTCTTTCATTGCCTCCATTCAAATTTGAATTCGAATATCTCTTTATTGTTATTTTGAATTTGCGAATTATGCTAGATTGTTTTGATTTTTTGTTTCTTCATCACTTCGCGATGGTTTTACAATCCCCTCTGAAATTTCATAACGTAGAAATTCGATGTGTCTCCCTGAGGAGTTTACATTTTCTCCATTTAAATTTCGATCCAAGACGACGTGTAGACGACGTGTTTCGACATGTAGTTGTGACAAATGCCTAACATAATCCTCTCTTCTTCTGAAGGGATATGAAAGAAACCATTTTCCAAATCTAAGGTTGAAAATATTTTAGCTCCGTCTAATTTATCGATTGTGGAAAGCGATCCATAACTATTTGCGCCTGTTCAGTTTGCGGTAATCTATGCAATTCAGTTTTGTGTTATCTCTGTTGTTCGCTAGCGCAATGGGTCTTGAAAATTCTGACGTAGATGGACGATCTATTCCGTTCATTAGCCATTCTGAAATCTTACGATCGACTTCAACCGCAAATTTGATGTTTTATTTTGTAAAACTATGGTCTCCATGTTGTTGTAAACATATTTTCGTAGCATAGTGAAGTCACTCCTGCGGTGTATATCAGATGGTTGAATTTGACGCTTGCGCTTAGAATAATTTTCGTTTCTTTGGTATTTGTCCCTTTCGTATCAGCTGAGGACCGTGATTTTTTGGGGTGCGGACAATTTCCATATAATCGAAGCACTTAGGACTATCTAATTTTCTGTGAAATTGTTGCGACTCGTGCCCTAATTTTCCGCAATTACAACGGAGAAATTGCTTTCGTTTAAAAACGTGATTATAAACATAACTCATATATTACTTATAAAATCGGCCACCAAGCGTCCCGATTTTAGGATTTGTATATTGGAAATGTTCTAGTAGGGACTGTTCTAGTTTCTCGAATTTTGAAGTTGGTTTTCTAGGTCAATTCAACCCTAAGAGTAATATTCATGATTTTCGATATTATTCGAGTGTTTGGAAATCCGAGATTTTTGGATTAACGTAGATTTTATTCAAAATTATCAACTTTCAGTTAGCTTTAGGAGAAATATGGTTTTTGCTTTTGAATCGCTTAACATTGAGATTTTTAAATGATTATTCTACAATTGTAAGTTCTTTAGTTTCTTTGATTTGTTTAGATTTTCGAGATTATTCAAGCTTTTCAAGTTTATTCGGGTCTATTCGAGTTTTTTCACATTTCTTTCGAGGTTTTTAAGCTTATTTCAAATTGGCATATGTATTATGGTATTGAGTATTATGTAATAGAAATTGTTTAAGATTATTAGAGATTTTCGATATCACTCGAGTTTAAGTGGCATTGAAGTTCTGGTATGATATTATTAGAGATTCTTAGTGACTTCTTAAATTTTTAAGATTATTGTAGTATTCTAAGTTTATTCGAAATTTTTCGGCTATATTCGATTTTTTGGGGCGGGTTGAGGTGCCAATAAAGCCATTTAGACATTTTTTCAGTAGATTTGGGAAAATGAATTCCATTTTATTTACAACCAGTTTTATGCTTCGAATCTAAAATTTTGATTCGTTCATCATCCTAGATTTCCCAAAAAACAAACTCAACAAATTAAAAAAAATCACTTGATCATTTTAAACTCTGGTAATTAATTTAAATATTTATATTGAATATTAACCTTAATCATTACGGGTTGAGTCTCGGAGACTCATTTTAAGTTTGATCTGTAAAAAACCGCCATAAAAAATACCAGCCAAGGTCCTCGTTCATTTATGTTGTAGCTCTAATTTACGTACCTATAAAATGAACGGCAAGTGAACAAGTGAAGGACAAGGTAAGTTTGTGTGTAAATTGTTGAAATAAAAATTTAACAAATAAAGCGCGGGTGGACGGAAGAAGAAGTTCGAGATGCTTTGAAAGAAAGTGATAATGAGAGTCAGGATAAGATTTTGGATTGTGTTGACTCATCAGATAACGAAAAAGATGTCTTGGAAAGCGACTCTGACTGTGATGACGAACAAGATGCATCTGAATCCGAAGATGATCAGAATTTTATTAAACCACCTATCGACGAAACATACCGCGAAGGATAGCACCCAATAAAAAACAAACCATTTCCACAAATAACGACACACGCTTGTAACCTTATTAGAGGCGGTATCAGCAAAGTAAAATTTCCTCGGGTGGATGATTTTTCACTATTCGTAAGCGATTAAGTTATCTAACTTATTGTGAGCTTGAGAAAAACGTGCAGAAATGTGGAAGCCAAACAGATGGTTCGGACTTTCATCGGATTGCTGATCAGCGCCAGTTTAATAAGCCTAAAAACCTAACGAAATAAATGTTTCCATTTTGTTTCCATCAAGTCTTTTTCATTTATAAGATTTCACACAACGACAATAAGCGATTCTCGATGTCCAAATGAAAAAGAATTGTGGAAAAAAGCTACACTGTAAACAGACATTTTATCGAGTTTAATATAGATTTCCGCTAGATTATACAACAATTGGTTTAAATATTAGCTAAATAAATGATAAAGTAGATTTAGTTAATTAGTTTTCGTCATTGCCTGTCAAAATATAAAATAAATTATAAAAATGACCAAATTATTTTTAAAACTTAACTAAATTAATTATTTGGAGGCTTTTCTTAAATAAACGGAATAGCTTTTAATAAATTTAGTTATTAGTTAAGTTTAAAGTGAATCATATTATACTTTCAATGCACATTTAATGCTAAAAATACAAATTTAGTTTTTATAAAATTTTATTACCATATTTATGATGTTCTCACCGCCAAAATGGTCGGTGAGGAAGTTTTATTCATATGAAAAAGATTTTGACGTCATTTTTTCCTTCTCAAGGAATCGGAAATGTGTATTTCTCACTGAAAATACTTTTCATTAAACTTTTCACGGAACGAGAATTGATCCCCTGCTCAGTTGTTTTACGCCTGTATTTATGTTACTATGCACGATTCATAATGAAACAGAGAAGGCAGGATTTCAAATATAAACAATAAAGGAATTTAGTTTGATTCTATGCTAGTTGATGATATTACATACATTTTCTGGGGGATTAAAACGATCAAAAAAAAAATTGGTTTTACGTTTTGTTGTTGCAAATTACTGTGTTTTTATTGGTTTGTGTTTATTATTAACCAATTACTTTTTGATAAAAACTTGGTTTAACGTTTTATTTTTGTGAAAGATAACAAATTATCAATGAACCATCAGCTCCAGTTAAAATTAAAAAAAAAAATTAAACGACACAATGTTTTATCTACTACTTTAGATATATGTAGATGTACAGCCTCTCCCGGTTGGACCATTTCAGTCAAAATATACTGGGACCTCCCAAATTAAACGGAACACTTAAATAAGCGTTTTCAGGACGATTAATTAAATTATTTGGACTGTGTAGTTTTGGGAACGCATTTATTACTAAAACAACTAAAAAAGTAGCCAGCCATCTTGGAACCAAAACTCGCACACCTTTATTTTTCCCCATACTATAAAAAGTATATATATATATATGTATATATATATATATATATATATATATATATATATATATATATATATATATATATATATATATATATATAATTAAACATTTCATGTCTCCATAAACACAACCGAATGATTGAAAATGATCGATATAGTGCGATAGGTGAATGGAATTTTCTATAAATTTCCTTGATTCTACTAGTAGACACACCTATATAAATGTATGTAAATCATAATGTGCTGCGGTATAATTTTGGGTCAACCAACAAAAGGAATATGAGGTACAATGTTAAATTGTGTCGTATACCTATAGAAAAATGACAGAATCAATTTTATTTTATTATGATGGTTGCGTGCAATTGAAAATTTGAATTTTTTGCACGTTTTTTGTGTGTGTTTATAAATGATTTACAATAAATCACACACAGATAATTTTATTTGTGTATTTTTTTTTTTTTTTTTTTTTTTGAGTCAGACTGATTTACTTCGCTATAATTACAATATTCATCATCATACAAAATGTGTAATACTTGGATTAACCAATTTTCTTTTTTTTTCTTTTTATTTTGATTGCAGATAAAACATAAACAACAAAAATGAGTTCAGCACAATACTACCCATTCAAAGTAAGTTTTTGTTGTTGTTATATAAAATAGTTTTATAAACAGGATGATTCAAAATTATGTTTATGGCACATGCTGTTTATTTATGTTTTAATGCCTCATGTTATTATTACATTGGTGACATAAATTCTATGAACATTTTGTTGTGTTTTCAGTTTGGGGGAGAAAATCGATCTTTTTCTCGCTCTTCAATTTAAAAAAATTGTTGTGGACATTTTTTTTGTTTTAACCATTCGACTAGGATCCGACACTATACATTATTATGAAACGAAAAAGATCGTGTATATATGGGGTGTGTGGGTGGTGAATATTAGTTATTTGTGTGTTTGTGTAAATATAGTATGCTCTTTTTTTTTGCCATCATGGGTGGTGGTGTGATGGTGGTGTAATTTACAAAATATTTAGTTTTTCAGACTATACGTATTGTGAATAAGAGAGATAGCTACGAAGTAAGAACTTGAAAAAGTTTTTTTTTTTTTTTTGTTTTTTATTTGTGTTTTGTGCGAGAGTTCGATGGAATAAAGTTGGAAATAAATTTCCAGTATTTTTAAGCGGTTCGTCGAGTGCTGATGAATTAAAAAAGCTAAACATTTTTATTTTTATACAATAAAAAAATTGTTCGTGATAATATTTTATACTAATCAGTTTTTTTTTAAAGTACCTACCGGCATTTTCAAAAAAAAAAAAACAACAACTTCGCTATGGCTTTACCGAAAAAGGTTGGAAAAAAGAAAATATCTTAATATATTTGATTTAATTTTTTTTTTTTATATATATACACAATGACGTAATTTTGTGTGAAAAATATAAAAATCTTTATGTGTGTGTTGTTCGGTGTTCGAATGTTCTTATGCAGCCAAGAAGAAGGTCATTCATCGCGCGCGTATCTCGAGAAAATTGTCTATATGTTTCATCGCAAGACCCAACCCAATAAACATTTTTGTGATTGTTTTTAAATTTTCCAATTAGAGTATATGTCAGTTAGCAATTAGAACATGAATGGTGATTTAATTATAATATCGATATAAAAAATAAAAATTTAAATATGGAAAACACAATCTGTGGTCATAAAATATATAAGCGAGGGTATACAAAATTAAATTGCGATTACGTAAGCATTTGTATTTGTTTGTATCGTCATATTGAATTTTGTGTACAGCATAACGTATTAATTAAAAACATCTTATTCGATCGAACAGATGTGCTGTGTGTAAATTACCGCTCGACTGTCGATATTATATAAACGAGGAAGTTTTGTGGTTTATTTCGCTTACACAAAAAAAAAAAAATCACACGCGGAAATCCAACATTGACCTAATAAATTCGAGTTGTTATCACTAAACAAACGCTAGTTTTACGCCGAAAAGTTAGTAGTTTAGTTTTTTTTATCATTCCACCAATTAGTAAATATTTTTGGGAGAGAGAGAGACCTCCTACATGCGCATAAATAACTATTAATTATGACTAGTAAATACTAAACTATCGATATACATGACTTCATCACAATTCTTGAGAAAGTCATTTCCATAACATTATTTCACACCTAGATCATCGATTTATATTAGTATACAGTTGTAAGCTACGATTGAACATGCCGATTAAACAATCAAATTATTTAACTTGAGGTCAAGATCAATTACGAATACGACCAAAGATCATATATTGTTCAATTATGAGTGAGATAACAAAAGGCGTTACCTAAAATACTAATAAAAATGTTTTTTTTTTTTTTCATTTTTTTTTTTCTCTATTCACCTTTATAGTGTACTCCAACCGTTTATCCAGCTGATCCCTTTGATCCAGTTGAAGATGCAGCCACACTTCGTACCGCCATGAAAGGTTTTGGAACCGATGAAAAAGCTATTATCGAAGTACTAGCACGTCGTGGTATTGTTCAACGTTTAGAAATTGCCGAAGCATTTAAAACATCGTACGGCAAAGATTTAATTAGTGACTTAAAATCTGAATTGGGTGGTAAATTTGAAGATGTTATCGTTGCTCTAATGACACCGCTACCACAATATTATGCCCGTGAATTACATGATGCCGTCTCTGGATTGGGCACGGATGAAGAAGCAATTATTGAAATTTTATGTACCCTCTCAAATTATGGTATACGTACGATTGCCCAATTTTATGAACAATTATATGGACAACGATTGGAAAGTGATTTAAAGGGTGATACAAGTGGACATTTCAAACGGATTTGTGTGTCTTTGGTACAGGGAAATCGGGATGAAAATCAGGTATAATTTATAATATTAAAAAAAAATTTTTTTTTTGCTTATGATTATGACACACCATTTACAGGGTGTTGATGAAGCGCGAGCCTCTGCAGATGCCCAAGCCTTATTAGACGCTGGTGAAGGACAATGGGGTACCGAAGAATCGGTATTCAACTCAATTTTGGTAACCCGCTCGTATCAACAACTTCGTCAAATTTTCCTTGAATATGAACGAATTGCCGGGCATGATATTGAAACAGCCATTAAGCGTGAATTTAGTGGATCCGTTGAAAAGGGATTTTTGGGAATAGTCAAGTGTTGCAAATCAAAGGTTGACTACTTTGCTGAGCGTTTACACGATTCAATGGCCGGAATTGGCACAAATGACAAAACACTTATTCGTATTGTTGTAAGCCGTTCCGAAATTGATTTAGGTGATGTTAAAGAGGCGTTTGAAGCTAAATATGGAAAGAGTCTCGAATCTTGGATCAAGGTATGGTGGTTTAGAGTGTTTTGAGATTATATTTTTCTTCCTCCATATTTCTATTCATGGCGATTGTATAGATAAGTAGCTGACGCATGCGTAGTTTACAATTTTTATTATTTGGTTTTGGAATTTGTTTATATATTTTTGGTGATGGGAATTATTTTGTAAATTTTTATAATCGTTTCTTCGTATTTACTTAAACTTCGACTGTCCCACGTGTTTTTTTTTTAAGTTTTGTCAGCCATTTTCCCGTTTAAATGTAATAAACGTAATACGAGCATATGATTAGAGGAAGGGGAGGACTGTAACCAAGTTGACAAAATTTTTTAACGCTTAAATAAATCGAATGACCCTTTCAACAAATTGTCTGCTTTTTCTGGAAACTGTTATAAATAAAATGAAAAAAAAAAAAAAATTAAACAAATTTTGACAAAATATTTTTGAAATACGCATTTTACAGGGTGACACATCTGGAGATTACAAACGTGCCTTACTAGCCTTGATCGGATGTGTGTAAACGCAATAAAACAAATACAATTTTTTTGATAAACATACATACAATTATTAACTATAAACTGTTATAATTTTCTTATGATTTAATTTTTTTTCTTATGATAATTATTAATTAGTGTTTGGTGTTTAAAATACATTTGTATTACATTTTAAATTTATTTTAAATCATATATACATAATATATTTTTTCTAAAAAACATAAAAAAAAACACAAAATATACAGTATGTTCCTGTTTTAATTATAAAAAAATTATAAATTTTGTTTTATTTTCAAATAAATTACAAGTCTATATGAGATGGTACGCAATAAAAAATGTCACATGAATTAAGTGGTATAATCTTATACGATTCAATTCTTTTGTTTTTTGCTTCATAAACTACTCTATTTATATGTGAAGTACAAATATTAGCCGTCATTCAGGCAAAACTATTTATGTATATTCGCTTATTGTTTACACATACCGTGTGCTTTAAAAAAAAAAAAATCGTTATATAAACTAGTTTAATCAAGTTCCAATCAAAAATTACTAATGCATGCCCGTGTTTCATTAAATTAATATTTTAAAATATTTTTTATTAATCAAACATAAATTAATGTATAATATGCAAATCATGAATTTTTCTTTATTTTGTCACTCTTTATTATAAAATTGGATTTGTGTATTTTTGGATACACAAAACAAATATGGCGGCCGCACATTTTTTATATTCAATCATTTTACAAACAAAATTTATTCCATTTACAGGATGACCTTGGATCCGATCTTGGATATATGCTTGAAACAATAGTCGCATATTAGTCGAAAAAAATTCGTGTAATTTTTTCGTATTATTATTTATAAAGCCTGCGCCATTTTTAAATTTCAACATAAAATCGTTATAATTTGGCTTTTTTTCTTAGATATGGATATTTTATTATATAATTTTGTATTGTTTGATTGATTTTACATTTTTTTAAGCAAGAAAAATTCATATTTTATATATTATTTGGCTAATTATTGTATAATTAAATTAAATTATATTCTGCTTGTTATTTTTTTTATTATTGAACACAAACATTTTTATTGCCACATTCCAGGATGATATAACCGGAGATTATCGTGATGTATTGGTACTATTGGCTGTTTATTAATTTTTTTTTTTCTTTACAAAATTTGTTTATTCCTTACAACAACAAAAAAAAAATTGTTTACTTTATAAATTATTAAAGAAAAAGTTGCCTTAAATAAAAAAAAAAAAATAAAAAATAATTTATTGGCTAAAAATTATATGGTATATTATAAATATATATTGTGTTAAACTACAGTTACTAATTATTATTATTATTTTGTTATAAATTATAAATTACAAAACAAAAATCAGCGTTATAACATTTAGTGTTTTGTGTCTTATAGATTGGACAATAATAAAAAAAGATACCGAAAGTAAAAAAAAACATGGTTTAACTTTTATTTAGTTTTAAGTGCATAGTGAATCTCAATTCTAGCGAAGTGTATTCGAGAACAATATTATTATGTAAGTATTGTAAGACAGCCAACAACGTAGGAAGACATTTGTGTGGGTTAAAAGCAAAACATGCTCTAGTCACTTTTATATAATAAGAAATATAAAAGTGACTAGACCATGTTTAGCTTTTCATGTTTTACTGTTTCATGGTGAAGTTAAGAAATAGGCATCAAAGCGAATTTCATTTTTTTTAGGTTAGAATCAAAACGAAATTTTATTTTAGTAAATAACCCTCTTAAGTCATTTTGAGAAAAAGGCAATACCTTCCCATTTATAAATTATAAGAAAATCCGCAGGTTTTATACATTATAACAATTAAGAATTGTAAATTAGATCACATTTTGTAATACAAAATTAAAGCTGTTTTAACTTAAAATAAAGTGGCTTCATCGCATATTTGATTGTCTATACAGGGTGTCCCACTCCTACGAGTCCAAACGAGTAGGGCGTGTAGCTGGATCAATATCATGAAAAAAAGTCCACTATGCATATGCCCGGAAATGAACCGTTACCCACTTCAATTGCATTTCAAAATTTTTAGCTCAATTGTTTTTCTATAATTTTAAAGGCACAGAGTGCTTCTTTCTTGTCTGGAAGTAGGAATATCATGCATGGTATTTTCCATAAAGAAAACATTGGTGGAATTAAAAAAATTGTGCGAGAAATAACAAAAAAATTCATTAAACTCATTTTTTCTCGAAAAACTCACTTAATAATTTTTGTTTTTTATTTCAAATTTAAATTTAATAGACTATTTAATATAAAATTGCTTCATTGTTTTTAATCTAAGCATGTCTAGTTTTTGAGATATATTAACATTTCAGTGTAGTACTTGTTAGTAAAGGTATAGCTAAAATCGTTGTTAATCTTTTGAAAATAATTTTTTTGCGCGTTTGTAATCAGAAATAATAAACTGCCACGCTACACGAAGAACTCGCCGACATCCATTTTATTTATAGTTTATGTAACGGAAATGGACGAGCTGCAGAACGTGAAAATCGTTATCCAGAGGTAGGCCGGTGCCAGATCATAGAATATTTGAAATCACATACGATTACGAGAACGAGGAACATTGGTCCCCTAAGAATACGAAAATGTTAGCCGAATTCAATATGAAGTCAATACCGACGAACAAGTTTGGAATTCAGTACAAAGAGATCCCACCATTAGCACGAGACGTCTTTCGATACAACTTGGTATTAGCAAAAATAAAATCTGGAGAGTACTTCGAAGAAACCATCTACCCCCATTCCACTACACTCCAGTGCAAGAATTATTACCAGTCGATTTACCAAACAGAACAAATTTCTGCCGTTTATTTTTAAACAACGAGGAACATAATCCTTCATATTTGTCATCCATTTTATGGACAGACGAATCGACATTTACGAGGGATGGAATAACAAATTTCCACAATCTTCATGAGTGGCAACCAGAAAACCCACACGTTAAGCGAAAATCATTATTTCAAAGACGTTTTAGTGTTAATGTATGGTGTGGTATAATTGGAAATAATTTTACTGGGCCAATTTTACTACCTGAAAGATTGAACTCACAAAACTATCTTGAATATTTGAATGAAACAGTTCCCACTGTGCTAGATTCAATTCCACTCATGATGAGAAATACTTTCTTGTATCAACAAGATGGAGCTCCTACACACCATGGAAGACAAGTTCGAAATTGGGTTGGCCGGCTAGATCTCCAGATTTAACACCATTAGACTTTTATGTATGGAGATACTTGAAAAGAGAAGTCTACAAAACAAACATTCAGACTAGGGAGCAGTTGGTTGATCGAATCAATAATGCCGGCAACAAAATAAAAAAAATTTAGTAAATTTCAACATGGCTGCTGCCATTAAAAGACGACTGCACCTATGCTTGTTACGAAATGGAAATCATTTTGAAAATTGTTTGTGAAGTTGAAAACTTGTAAATTCATACAATAAATTATTAAGTACTACATTAAAATGTTAATATCTCAAAAACTATACATGATTAGATAAAAAACGAGGAAGCAACTTTGTATTAAATAGTTAATTTAAATTTGAAATAAAAAACAAAAATTATTAAGTGAGTTTTTCGAGAAAAAATGAGTTTAATGAATTTTTTTGTTATTTCTCGCACAATTTTTTTAATTCCACCAATGTTTTCTTTATGGAAAATACCATGCATGATTTCCTACTTTCAGACAAGAAAGAAGCACTCTGTGCCTTTAAAATTATAGAAAAACAATTGAGTTATCTTAATTTTTAGAAGAGTTATTGGCATCTACATCATTCAAGGCAGTGTACCATGCTAAAAATTTTGAAATGCAATTGAAGTGGGTAACGGTTCATTTCCGGGCATATGCATAGTGGACTTTTTTTCATGATATTGATCCAGCTACACGCCCTACTCGTTTGGACTCGTAGCAGTGGGACACCCTGTATAGCTAAAACTAATACGAACTAAACTCAGATCGCTTTCCTCTTGTTCAGCTGCCTCACATATTTCTTCGTCTACCTGCGAGAATAAATGAGTTTCTTCTAAATAGTATATGTTTGTAAAAGGTAAGATCTTCATTTGCCGACCAATTTTCACCGAAGTGTTGTTTTTTAGTAAAAGTTCGACGCCCTTAAGTTTTTTCACTTTTTTAACACTATAACTCATGACTTTATTTTTGTAGATTCAAACTCATGACTGGGGTCCGTACACACTCCACGCTTTTCTTGATCATAAAACCGGTCCTGTGCTAATAAACAGACTTTATCGTGTAAGAGAAATCTGGTTTTATTTGGAGTTATTTAATGAAAAGCACATTCGAAGACTGAAAACCGGGAAAAATCAGCAAAAATCTCATTTTTTTTAATAAAAATTTCTAACTTTTCAACCGTTAAGCCGATCTTAAAATCTCAAGCGGTTTTTTGAAGATGAGACATCAGACTATTGAAAAAAATTACTGTCACTTTATTCAAATTTTTTTTTTTTTTCCTTTATTTATTTATTTATTTATTTGATACCTACAGTGACTACAATAGGTACAAACAATTACGGCTAACTAATACAATTGTTAAAAAACTTAAATAAAACATTCTTGAACAAATCTCTCGACAAGTGAAAATCGAAATCTTGAGAAACTGAATTCAACACCCGTGGTATTCTCAGGATCGAATCCGAAAGACCATAGTTTGTTGGTACCAGATCAATGAATAAAAGCCCATCATGTTGACGCATCCGGCGTTCGGGAGCATTGATTTTTAGGCGTGCGAGTAACTTGGTACAATCGATACGGGAATTAATGATATCGCGCACGTACAGTGCGGAAGCCACGTTCCGGCGATAGTCTAGACGACATATTCTACAGCACGCGTGGACGGCAAACATCGGAGCGCGAACAGAACAAATTGCTTCTGAATACTCTCAATCCTCCCGGAATGACAGTGGTAGGATGGCGCCCAAACTGGAGATGCATACTCCAAAATAGACCGAACAAACGAGACATACAGTGATGTCAATGTTATCGGGTCCCTAAAATCCCTACAGTTTCGTTTAATAAAGCCTAACATACGACTTTGAAATAATGGTGTTAACCTTCGCATGGGCAGGATTTACAAATGTAAAGATTTCAATTTTTCTTTTTGAATAACTACGACGTTTTTCCTTCATCTGGTAATTCTTCCTAGTCAGTGAATATTTCTTTGTTTTGTTTTTGAAAAATGCATTTTATATAGAAAAACAAACAAATCTTAAAAATTTTCCATACAATACAGACACAGAAAAATTATCCTTATAGGCGTAAAAAAAAATTTCTGCGAAGGTTAACATGTCTGGTAAATGTAGCGTCAGCTGCAAAAATCACACCAAGATCGGAAATGAACTCGACTCGGTCAACGTCTTCATTGTATAGCTGATATTGGTAAAAATTGGGTGAGCGGATACGATTAAAAGAAAGCGTCTTACATTTGCTCACGTTGAGAGCCAGTCTATTGTTAATTGACCAACTAGAAAATCTGTTTAAGTCCTCCTGCAACTTTACACAACCAGACAAACTATAAACCCGGGCAAAAATTTTCATGTCATCTGCGAAGAGGAGGCAGTTAGCAAACCACTTGATTGATAAACAATGAAAACAACAATGATCCAATGTGACTACCTTGAGGCACACCAGATGGCACATGAAATAATTGGGAGTAAGAACCCAAGATCCTAACGGAATGCCAACGATCAGTGAGATAGGAACGCAACCATTTAATAGGAATGAACTGACAATTTAGATTCTCTAACTTACTAAGAAGAATAGAGTGGTCAATCATATCAAAAGCCTTGGCAAAATCTGTATAAACAACGTCAAGCTGATGTCTGGAATTTAAATCATCAAATAAGTTGCCACAAAACGAAATCAAGTTAGTTACTGTAGACCTCCCGCGATAAAATCCATGTTGAACAGGAGAAATGAAGTTCTTTTTAGTGTGGAAGAACAAGATTCTATGAACCATAGACTCAAACAACTTTGGTAAGACAGAAAGAATGGCGATCCCACGATAATTACTGACATCACTTCTTCTACCCGCCTTGAAGATTGGATGAATACAAGATATTTTCCAAGGATCGGGAAAATAACCGCGACGAAGGCTTTCATTAAATAAGAAGGTAATAGGACGGGTCAAACTCTCAGCACAACACTTAAACAGAATCGGCGGGAAGCCATCATAACCCACTCCCTTTCCAACCTCGAGCTGGAGCAAGCAATCCCGTACTTCTTCCTCGGTAAACTTGAAAATATTAAATTGATCGTAGGTGGGCAAAGCTGGAGAAACGATAGTGGACGACAGAACAGGTTTATAAACCGACGCAAAAAAATTAGCAAACAGATTACAGATATCCAAGGGCTGACTAGCGACGAAGCTCTGGTACGACATAGTAGATGGAAAGCCAGCCACTTTTTTCTTGCTGTTAATGAAATTCCAGAACTCCTTAGGATTAGATGTTAACTCTTCCTCAATTCGCACTACATAATTGTTGTAGAGGAACCAGTTTAGGCATTTAAATTTCTTGCGGGCTCTATCAAAATCTGGATAATATTTAACACCATGCAATCGATACAATGAATGAAGCTTATTACGTCGTTTCTCGAGCAACACCACGTGATATTTAATATTACAACTGATTTACAAATCATTTAGTAATTTATCTTTCTTAAATGAAGATTCACATTGGACGGGCAGTATCCCAATGGTTACTCCCGTTTGAATTTACATAGTAATTATTTTTCTCTATCCTAATTAAATACAACTGCCCAATTTAAAAGGTTTCTGCTCTTGAAGTCTTCTTACTGCATTGGTGGTATCCAACAAACTTCGTATATCTGCATTTTGGTGCCGAGATATCCGCTGAATGTGTTTCTTCGCATGACTTTGTATTTCTTCACTTACATATTCCATGTTTAAGTCCCTATGGAGTTTATCATTTCTAATGTACCATGGTGCATTTACAATGCCACGCAGCACTTTGTTTTGAAAACATTGAATCATTTGAACATTTGTCTTCTTGGTACAACTCCAAAGTTGAATACCGTAGGTCCATACTGGTTTAAGTATTTGCTGATATAATAGCAATTTGTTATGTATTGTAAGCTCAGAGTTTCTACCTATTAGCCAATACATTTTCCTATATTTAATGTTCAATTCTCCTTTTTTCTTTTTAACATGCTCTTTCCATCTAAGCTTGCAATCGAGAGTCATGCCGAGGTATTTGGCTGTATTTGCATTTGGAACCGGCCTTGAATTAAGTTTCACTGGAATCCAGTTAACTTTCTGGTTTGTGAAGTTTACGTGAACCGACTTTGCTTCGTTTAGGCTAATGCGCCATTTCTTTGTCCAACTACTCACTGTGTCGGTTGCTTTCTGAAGTTTGGGCGTTGCTTCTGATATACACTTTCCAGTAGCTAGAATAGCTGTATCGTATGGTGGCACCTTCTGTATTTGGCATATCTCTGGTGTACAGGATGTACAATATAGGACCCAGTACGCTACCCTGTGATATGCCTGCTGATATTCTCTTTAGTTCAGAGTACTTTTGGTTATATGTCGGTCTGCGATATAAGATTTAAGAATTTGATAGAATTGCTTAGGTAGATCTCGATGCAATTGAAGTCCTTGGTGCCAAACTTTGTCGAAAGCTTGTGCTACATCTAAGAAGATGCTGGAGCATATCTTCCTATTCTCAAGTGCGTCTTCGATTATGTCCGTTATTCTGTGAACTTGTTCTATCGTAGAGTGATTTTCTCTAAATCCAAATTGGTGTAGTGGAATCAAATTTTTCTCTTCTATTATTGGCTTGAGTCTCTTGAGCAGTAATTTTTCAAATAATTTTGAAATTACAGGAAGTAGTGAAATCAGTCTGTACGACTTTTTATCGTTCGCTGGTTTGCCTGGTTTGGGGATCATAATTACTTCAGCAACCTTCCATTGCCGTGGGACATATTTTAGTCTTAAGACAGCATTGATAATTTGAACCAATTTTCGTAGTCCCTTCTCAGGAATGGCTTTTACGACTTGTCCAGTAATTAAATCATATCCTGGAGCTTTTTTTGCGTTCAAATTACACTTGATCTCATTTTTTAATTTTTGTAATGTTACACATCGAATATTATATTCATCAATTTTGCTAACTGTTATTATGTTTTCATCTGCTGTTTGCCTAGGTTGAAAGGTGTCTTCCAAGTGAGCCGCAAATAAAATAGCTATTTGCTTGTCGCTTTTGGCCCAGGTTCCTTCCCCATTTTTAATAGGCGACACATGCATTTTGGTTCTTTTTAATCCATTTATTGCTTTCCAAAGAGAGTAATCAGTATCTTTATGTTCGGTGAGACCATTTAAGTACTTGTTAATAGTTTCATTCTTAATTTCTTTTATAAGTTGTTTTAGTTTATTGCATAGAAATTGAGGATTTTTTTGTTTTCCGGGGCGCGTGTCCTTTGCCAGGTCTCTCTTGCCTTCCGGTTCTCTCTAACTAACTCCCTGACCTCAATAGGATAATTTTGATTCCTACGGTATTCGGTGTGACTAGCAGGAGAACTTTCCCATGCTACTTGTTGAATAGTACTGTTAAATACCTCTGGTTCGTCTTCCAACTGTACCGGTGTTTTAATCGGCACTCGTAGATTTATTTGCATTTCAATTAGTTCTTGGAATAGGTCCCAGTTAGTTCTATTATTTGTTAATTTAGGCAGGTTATCCTTATTAATTATCATTGTGCTGAGTGTCATGATATCAGGTGTATGATCGGAATATATCCCTTCGCTGTTTTCGATGCACATGTAATCCTCGAAGATCCCTTTCGTTACATAAAAATCAATGAGATCTGGTATTTTATTTATATCAGCAGGCCAGTATGTTGGTTTACCTCCAGAGTGGAACTCGCAGTTATTTATTCGTCCGGCTTCGAATAGCTCTTTTCCTTTATGGGTTGTAAGTCTTGATCCCCAATAGGTGTTTTTTGCATTAAAGTCACCACCAATAATAAAATTGGATCCTAGTGATCTAAAGAGTCTATTATAATCTTCTTTGTTTAGATTATAGCGTGGAGGGCAGTAGATAGAGGAAATACTGTATTCATTATTATTGTTAGTTTCAACTTTTATGGTTTTAACTTGCATACTTTCCTCTTCTATACTAGGTTCTTCATAGTGTTTGAGATTCTTTTTCACTATTACTGTTGATCCTCCTCTGGGTTTTCCTCCTGGGTGAACAGCATGGTAACATTCATAATCACGTATTTTAATAAATGATGTTTTTGTCAAATGGCTCTCCGATATAAGGCATATATCTATTTTTTCTAAATTTAGAAATATGTATGTCTAGCTCTGGAACATGTTGCGCTAGTCCGTTCGCGTTCCAGGTGACAATTCTTAATGTTCTGCTCATTTTAGTATATGAGGGCTGTTGCCTCGTTCAAACCTTGAATTGATGCATATCTAGACGTTTATATAAAGCTTCTAGACCACGTTCTTGCTTTGCTAGCCGTATACTTATGGCTTCTATGCTTCGACAAATCCTTTCAAGGGGGTTATCATTCATAGCATTAGAAGATTGCTGTACAATTATAACTTTTCCGCTCTGTACCTATACCTGGTGGTTTTGGCTCCGCTTGGGTTTTAGTTGGTTTCTCTTCTCTGGTAACCCTAGGGTTTTGAGGAAACTGATGCATTTTGTTTCTTAGTCTTTGAAGTTCTTTGGCTACTTCACAGCCTCTATAATTTGCAGGATGATGCCCTTTACAGTTTATACATTTTGCAGGGGCGTTTCTACTTTCTGTACCCTCTTTCGCGTTGTGTTTTCCAGCACATTTTACGCATCTTGGCTCCCGTCTGCAATATTTTTGTGTGATTGAAACCTTGGCATTTTTTGCATTGAGGTATTAGCCTCGTGTTTTTTTTAGCGGTTCTATTTTAACCCTCACATTGAGAATTGCTTTGATGTTGAAGATGTTTTGAACTTTCTCCTTTTTATTAAACATAAGCATGAAGAGTGCAAGCCCCCTTTTTTTGACTTGATTGTTCTCACCTCTCTCTCGTTTTAGGATGTTTACTGCATCTTCTATTTGCAGATCTCTTGCCTTTAGATCTTCAATTATGTCCTCCTTATTACACGTTGGATGAAGGCCTCTGGCCATAACCTTAATTGCGCGTTCGTTTTTATCTTCGTATGTGAACCATTCTTTACCTTCCGCATTGAGCTTTGTTGCTAGAGCTCTATATGTATCGGAATCTGGTGTATTGATTTTCCACACGTTATTGTTTAGTGACACTACTCTATACTCCTTAGCCGCTGTCACTGATTTCATTATAGATTGTATACTAGCAAATAGCGCCCCTTACTCCCTACTTTATTCAAATGACGAAAATCCGAAAACTGAGAAGTGGAGAAAATCATTGAAAAAGTAACTAAAAATTGTATTTTAAATTTTTTTTTTATTATAAATCATTCGTACAAAAAGCTAAACTGACTTAACAGGATATAGTACCGTAGAAAAATTTAATCAGTTGCCACACAATCGGTGCAAAATAGTCGTGCTCTCCGCACGTGCTTATAGCAAACTATTGCGAAGGTACGTTGGTGCTTTGTTATAACGGGAGTTCACTGTATTTGACTATTATCTTCAGATTACAGCCAGCGACCAACTCAAGCTGCAACCGATCTGACACAACTTATAGACCTTCTAATTGAATTATGGTTCAAATCAGGGGCCTTATTCTCCTTGGCGCCTTATGATGGACATCTGAAAAAATTCCCTTAATAATTCGCTTGGTATTTCCCTATGTATATTTCACATGCAACCAAATACCGTATTATTGAATCATTCGGAAAGTTCGCGTTCAAAGTTCGCGTGAGGTGCGTTTGGACCCCAGTCATGAGTGGTAGGGTTAAGTAATAGAAGAATCCTTACTAGTACACTGCAACTTATTCGTCTTTAAAGTCACATGTGGTATTATTGTCAAGTTGATTAAAATTGTGACAAATGATTTAAGGAGGAATTTGTTCAGTTAAATCAAGAAAATTCAACCACGGTACAAACGCAACATAAGTTAAAGGGTGTTAAAAAATGAATTTTCAAACCTGAAAAAAAGAACCGCAATCGGAGCACAATTTTAAAATATAAAAGGCTGAAACCTTATGAGATGATCTGAACTTCGGTCTTGATTAATTTAACTCCAAAATCAATACCGAAGTGAACCTCTTAAGTCAATCTTCAGCTCAATCTCCAACCCAATTTACAACTCAACCTTTATCTCAATCGCAATACGATCCTAAAGGCAATCACCAAATTAACAGCCAACCCAGCCACCAACTCAATCACCAAATGAACCCTTAATCAACTTTCAAATCAACCCATAACCTAACTCCAATACAACCCTTAAATAATTCCCCAACCGAAAAACTAACTTAACTCCAATATAAGTTAAATAAATCCTAACTCTTCTTTAGCTCATTTTAGCTCAACCTAGCTCAACCCAAATCTCAACCCTCTGCTCAACTCCACCCTTATTGCCCAACCCAATCCCAAAATTAACTCAACTCAATCTGACCTCCCACTAATCCCTAGACTCGACCTCAAATTAATCTCTAACCGAACTTCTCTCTTAAATTCAACTCAATTTCAACTCAAACTCTACTCACAATCAAACCATAATAGCAACGTACAATCATACCGACATATGTACCGTCATGCCATCTTAACCTTAAACAATCATTCCAACATATCATTATTCCATTATACAATCATATCAGCATGAAACTATACCATTAAACCATCATACAATCATACCATCGTACCACAGTAACGTCGAACCATCACACCATAATTTATATCTTACCATCAAACCTTCATACCATCATATCATCGTAACATTGTACCATTATGCCAACATATAACCATACCATCATACCGTCATATAAACATACCATTATAACATCGTACTATCGTACCATCATACCATCTATAATCATACATCATCAAAAACTAACGGGACATGTTGAAGGAGCACTGTCAGCTGCGGAAACTAGTAGGTTCATGTGTCTAAAATATAGCGATCTCAGGAAGAGGTGGAAGCGATCGGCAATAAGCGAGCAAGGATGCTGATGGATGTCCAGTCGGGCTCTTCGGGAGCATATTTTGGTGCTAGCCATCATTGATAAAGAGTCAAGAAGATGGGAGCAACACGTCTGAAAGGACGGTGGTTGCTGGTTGGTGTATAATGCGCTAAAACTCATCTTTCTGAAGGTTCTAGAAGAAAATCAGGGACCGTCCATACTGCAGAGATATGGAATGGATCAAGGGAAGGTGAATTTAACTGCATGCTTGGACCAAAGATCAGTGGCTCTCTATAAAACAACTTTAGCCATAGTATTAGAGGTTTACCAAGGCACGAAGCTTGCGGCATTTATTGCGGTGAAGATTCCAACAAGGGTCAATCACTCTCAACGTGCACAAGAGGGAAGAGATTGGCGCGCTTACGGGAGGCCAACCTGTTGATGGCAGCAACCCGTCCAGACCCAAGGCAGCCGCAAACAGTGCAGTGGGAGAGACTGTGGGCAGTGAGATGAGTGATTCCAGTGAATTTGTCCTAGGGTCGATGCAGGATAAGGTTGACATAATCGCTGGCCAACCGGTGGATGCTTATGGTGGCAGCCTGTCCAAGTGGGAGGGCCCTGCAGGAAATACGGTAGCAGGAAATATTTTGAAGTCACTAGGGTTATCCTTGGTACAATTCAAATTAACCTTCAGCATTCTAAGAATGATCTCGTACACACACTCAGGAGTTTTGCTGAGGAGGTGGTTTTAATCCACGAACTGAATATAAAATCTTATCCTCTAGTAAGTCTAGGAAGATAAGATCTCCTTTTCTGACCACCGATATAATACAAAAAAAAACCAGTATGATTGTCCAGGGAATTGGGAACCTACCATAATAAGGCTTTTAGGACAGCCTTTAATAGAGCCAAAGGTATGAGGGAGGCTCAGGACTGGGACTCCCTCAAAAGAACCAAAGAATATACAAGATAAAGTTAAGGAAGGCACAAAGGAAGGCCTGGAGAATTTCTTCTAGTGGGACTCAGCTTCTAGTGAGACATTTTTGGAGCTTCTCTTCGATATACACTTTCCATGGAGTTCTGATGACTTGAAGGAGCATAGTACTCATCCGGGAACACACTCAGTATGCACAGAGGACATCTTAAGAAGTAAACGGATTGTATGGGCGTTAAAAAGTTTTAAATCGTATAAATCGGCTGGTCCGGATCCGGGAAATCTAAAACAATTCAGCAATTATCCTACCATATTTGGAGGTAATATTCAAAGGGTGTTTGGAGCTGGTGTGTATGCCTAGAATATGGACGGAGGTTAATGTGGTCTACATACTACTACTACACCACCACCCAATCATCCTTTCTATTAAAAACCTTGGAAAGGCTGTTGGATGTCTATGTTGTATTAAAAATAAGGCCCAGTAGGAGGGCACTGTCTTAGCATGCCTGCACTAAAGGGAGATCTTAATTATATATTCACTGTCTTAGCATGCCTGCACTAAAGGGAGAAATTAATGTCCAAATGTCTCATTTAGAAGTTACCATACTAGCTGTTCCATTTATTTAACGTAAGTGTCAAATTGTCAAACAATAATAAAAACAAAACAAAACCAGGGTTGTGAACCGACCAAAAATTATAATTCACCGAGATTACCATTTGCTATTCTAATATAGAGGACAGCACTATTGACTGAAATGATATTCAAAGATGTAATATCTGGCTATAAATGTCGCTAGTTAGGGCATGTAAATCCCGGAAGCTGTCCCTTCTTCCTTAAACGGCAATATCTTTGTTAATATAAAAGAAAAAAAGAAAAATGTTGAAGGTGTTGACATCTAGTAGATTAATATTAAACTAATTTAAATTGCATTTGTACTTGTACTTGTGTATAGGGTTTTTCATATCATGAATTCTTGCTTTCATGTCACTGAATAAAAGTATAGTTCTAATTTTTCCTTTGTATAAGGTACATGTGTTTTTTCATGTTTGTGCTCTGGAATCATAAATTAACAACATGTTATGGGCCCAGAACACGCAGCAATAATAAATCAATTTATTAATAGAAGTATAAAGTTGGCGTGTGCATAAAATTGATAAAAATAAAATCAAAACTAAACTAGAAGAAAATGGCTACCAGTTGTGAATACAAAATGAATGTCGATAAATTAGGAGGGCCTGATGACTGGGCAAAATGGAAATGGCATATTTCTATGGTGTTGCGTTCATATGCACTTGAAGAGATTATTAATGGTAAACGCGAATGTGTCAAATTAAAGGCGGACTCAACAAATGAAGAAAAAGCGGTATACGCGGAGTGGCAGAAGGACGATGCGAAAGTTGCAAGTGTGATTGCAAGTGCGTTAAGCAAACCAGTTGCTGAGCTCGTGTTGACTTGTAACAATGCGAAAGGAATCTGGGACAAATTACGTGCGCGATTTGAACGTAGTAGTACGCAACGTCTGAATATGCTAATTGAAGCCTTTTTCCGAGTAAAACGAGACGAGAAAGAAGATATTAGCACACATGTCGCTAAATTGCAAAAGTTGTTCGTAGATTTAAATGACGAATTAACAAAACATAACGAAAATATCCTGTCTGAGCGAATATTGAATGGATAAGCAATATGTTAATTTTAAGGATCTTTGGGACACGATTTCATCAGAAAACAAAGTTTGAATCTACTCATCGAGAAACTTTGTACGATTGAACTACGTGATCAAAGCAAAATAGAATCATTAACAACTGCATTCGTCGCATCTGGTGAATATAAAAAGAAACGAAACATGAATAAAACAAAAATATCAACGGAACGGGCAAAGCAAAAATTTCCTTGCAATAAATGCAAGCAATTGGGCCATTGGGCAGCAGAGTGTCCACAAAAGAATGCAGGTGGAAGCACAATTAAGCAGCACAACAAACAGCAAGGTAGTGACGCTGTATTTACTTCACATGTCATGGGCGCATCAATTAGAAGTTACATCGATGCAAATAAGTGGTATTGTGATAGTGGCGCTACGAAGCATATCAGTCCCAACAAGCAATATTTTAAGTCATACAGTGAATTTGTCATACCTGAAGTAGTCTCACTTGGAAAACAAGATGTGAATATGGATGCGTTTGGTCAAGGGACAATAAAGAGTCAAGTTCGACGTAAAGGTTTTATATGTTCCTGATGCGAGTGCGCATCTGTCAAAGCAGCAGCATTAAATGGTTACAGTACGACAATCGATGACAGAGGTGTTATAATTCGTGAAAAAATGAATGGAAATACCGTAATGACTGGTTATATGGAAAATGAATTATATATGCTTGATATGTGTGTTGTAAAACCAGAACGAAACGTACAAGTGAATTTAGTGAAATCATACGAAACACTGCAAGTGTATCACGAGAGGTTTGGTCATCAAAATAAACAGCATATAAAGAATGTTTTGAAACAAATGAACATTAAAGTGGAAAATGACAATGAAGAATTCTGTGATGGATGTGCATGAAAAATGCATAAGCTATACCATTCAAGCAACGGATAAATCGTCCGATAGTTACTGGAGAATTGATCCACGCAGATGTCAATGGACCAATGACCACAGAGTCGTTTGGAAGAGCACGTTATTACGTTGTTTTTAAGGATAATTTTAGCAAGTTTCGGAGAATTTTCTTTTTGAAACACAAAAGTGAAGTATGTAATGTGCGGGAACAATTTTTAAATGAAGCTAATGCAAATGGACATGTTGTTAGGCAATTCAGGTGTGATGGAGGTAAAGAGTTTGACAATAAGAGAGTTGTTGAATTGCTCGCAAGCAGAGGAATAGAACAATGGATTCCACCGCCTTATACACCTGAGCAAAACAGTGCAGCGGAACGCGTAAATAGAACTATTGTTGAAGCAGCACGGTCTATGTTGAATCCAAGCAAATTACCGAAAGGATTATGGGCAGAAGCCTGTAACACCGCAGCATATTTATTAAATCGCACTGGGAAATCATCAGTTCAGAATAAAGCCCCTTATGAATTGTGATATAATCGGACAGTAGGAAGACTTGATCATCTAAAAATTTTCGGCACTGGATGCTACGTTCATATAAACAAGAGTTTCCGCTCGAAGCTTGATGACAAAGCAGTATTCGGACATCTTGTTGGATATGTCAATGACAAAGATGGTTTTCGAGCCTGGATCCCTTCTAAAAGGAAAGTAGTCATGAGCCATGGCGTGAAATTCAAGCCAGAAGTCGTTTGCAATTTGCGCAGCGATACTGCGGTATTTGATGTTTGTCAAGAAGAAGTTCTGGACCAAAATCGGTCAAAATTGTCATCTAAAATAAGAGAAAAGCCAAAAAAGGTCAGATACCAAGACAAGGGAAATCAAACTCAGAGGGAGTTTTTTACGTCGTCCACTTCTGAAGGAAGTTGGGATTACGACGAATATGGCGAGACGGAAAATTCAACTGGAATGGAGCAAACGAGTGAATCAACACAAAATAGTAAGGCGTTTTCTATAGAAAATCGAAAAAGCGAAAGGCAACGAAGAAAACCAGCTTGGATGGAAGGTGATACATTTTCAATGGTGGCAGGAATTGCTGTTGAATATCAAGATCCAAACTCATTCTCTGAAGTGCTGAAGTCGAATGAGAGGGAGTATTGGATGCAGGCGATTCATGAAGAGATTAAATCTCTGAAACAAAATGAAACTTGGATATTAGTTGAACGACCAAAGGAAGTACAAGTTTTGAAAAATCGCTGGGTTTTGCGTCAGAAGATTGCAAGTACTCGTTTCAAAGCTCGATTAGTAGCGAAGGGCTATGCACGAAAGCAGCGAATCGACTACGAAGAAACATTCAGTCCTGTGGCGCGATATGACACTATACGAACTTTGTTAGCTGTAGCGGCTGCTAATAAAATGAAACTGGAACAGTTCGACGTGAAAACTGCCTTCCTGAATGGTTATCTGGAAGAAGATGTGTATTTAGAACAACCAGAAGGTTTTGGTGACGGTACTGGTAGAGTATGTCTGTTGAAAAGAAGTTTGTACGGGCTAAAGCATGCGCCACGATGTTGGAACAAACGGTTCATGGAATTCATGAAGAAAGCAGATTTTAAAAACAGTGTTGCAGATCCTTGTCTCTTTTATCGAAAGCGCAATAAAGTTCAATTGTATGTAGCAATTTATGTCGATGATGGTCTAGTTATCGGTAGTGAAGAGAAAGAAATTGCTGAGTTTTTAAGAATTTTACGACAAGAATTTAATACTACGACTGGTTCTCTCGATAATTTTCTTGGTATAAAAATAGAGCATCGGAAAAATGGATCAATTGTTGTTAGCCAAGAAAAGTACACAAGGAAAATACTGTGGAGATTTAAAATGACAGAATCAAACGCTGTCTCAACTCCAATAGGCCGTGAAGAAAGTGATCACAACGAAGCAGTGTCACCTGATGTACCTTATCGTGAAGCAGTGGGTTGTTTGATGTATCTTACAACAGCGTCTCGTCCAGACATCGCTTTTGCAGTAAATAAAGCTGCACGAGCTATGGAGAAACCAACTGTTCAAGATTGGAATCAAGTTAAACGTATATTTCGGTATCTGAAAGGTACTGTAAAGCACGGTATAATATACGACAAAGAAGAAGGACTACAAGTTTATAGCGATGCTGATTTCGCTGGTGACAAGAAGACAAGACGTTCTACGATCGGGATATAGTAGCAATGTTTTCCGGTGGAGCCATATCGTGGAGTAGTCAGCTGCAGAGGGTGATAGCAACATCCACAACTGAAGCAGAAATTATATCAGCTAGTGAAGGAGCGAAGGAATTGATTTGGTTACGACGTTTATTATTCGAATTGATTGAAATGCCAGAGTCATCTCCGACACTTTATATTGACAATGCTAGTGCTGTAAAATTAGCGAAGAATCCAGAATTTCATCGAAGGTCATCGAAACATATTGAAATTCGATATCTGTATGTACGGGAGAGATTCTTGAATGGTGAAATTAAATAGGAGCACATCGCTGGAAAGAATCAGTTAGCTGATTTATTGACGAAGCCGCTTGAACGTGTTCGATTTATTTTTCTTTGTGAAAGGATCGGTGTACGGAAAAATGAAATCGTGTAAATATCAAAAGTAAGATCTTTAGTTTTTCCTGTTTATCTTTTTGAAGGGTGTTAATATAAAAGAAAAAAAGAAAAATGTTGAAGGTGTTAACATCTTATGTCAATTGTATTTGTACTTGTACTTGTGTATAGGGTTTTTCATATCATGTAATCTTGCTTTCATGTCACTGAATAAAAGTACAGTTCTAGTTTTTCCTTTGTATAAGGTACATGTGTTTTTTCATGTTTGTGCTCTGGAATAATAAATTAACAACAATCTTAATACGGGGCACTCGGCGATATGTAGTTCTCTAAAGGATGAGCTGGCCAACCTCGATTATACTACGCCAACTCTATCCTTCGAGGAGAGTTTTCGGACCATGATTCCTTCAAGAGAATACTGGAGGAACGGGTTAGTATCGGAAACCGAAACCTTGCAATTTTTCACGGACGGCTTCAAGCTAGATGACAAAGTGGGAGCTGGAGTATTCTGTGATAAATTAAATGTGAACATTTCTGTTCGTTAATCATGTTATTGCAGCGTGTACTGAGTTGATAGCGATAGAAGAGGTCTTGACTTATTGACTTGGTAACCATTATGATTGTTCTCACGTGTGGTGTTGAGTTGTTGCTGATCTCTCAATGAGATGGTTTAGCATTTCAACAGATAGTTAACCTGGATCTCTGGTCACTCGGACGTCACAGGGAGCCGCAGGAATGAGTTCGCTAGGAACGGTACAACTCTCCAGCTGCAACCGGAAAGGACAAGTCTAGAGAGGCCTATCACAGGACGCTCCAGGACATTAAGCTCCCTACATAGAAGTGAATTAAGAACGATCATATAGAACTGCCTTTTAGGGGGACATGCAAGACGGCGGGCTCTAGAGGCAAATGACTTTTGTAGAAGTTGTTTGGACGAGGAGGAGCAATATACGTTGGTTTACTTCGTTTGCCCATGTCCGGCATTACCACGCAGAAGGCAAAAGTAGTTAGGTAAGTTCAAGATGGACAACCTGTCAAATCTCAAAAACAGTAAAGTGCGAGATGTTCTATGCTACATAAGTAACTCTAAATACTTCGAGAAAGGGTGAAGGGGATAAATCCTGTGGCACCACAATGGGCCGTCACCGGTCTAACTGTACCAAGGCAGCCACTCCAACTTACAACCTACCACCTACCTTCCTGTGAGAAGTTGCATTTGGATCACTCGATTATGTTTGCACAGTTCTGGCCCAAAAACTAAAACCTCTAAATTTGCGATCTGATTATGATGGTAGATTGTTAGCCAGGAACGCCATTAGTATAGGTAGGATCTATACTTCGAGCTGGTAAACTGGCCTACAGCATAGTTGGACCTATACTCATGTATGGGGTGAGCGTGTGGTGGCCACCTCTGGACAAAGTAACAAACAAGAATAAGATACAGAAGGTGCGTTAATGATGACTCTTATATTCGTCTTAGAGGTTATGTTCCACCTTCTTCCAGTCGAATTTTTTAGCAAACAGATGGCAGCCTCACAATCGTCACCGGTCTAAGTGTGCCAAAGTAGTCACTCCAACCGATAACCTACCTACCCACATACCTATGTCAAAAACTAAAATCTCTGCAGTTCTGTTCTGATTGCGATGCTTAATCACTCTAACAATAGGTTGTGGGACCTGGGAGCTGCTGTGCGAACTTGCAATTGGTTCACTCGATCATATCTACACAGTTCTGGCCAAAAAACTAAAATCTTTGCTGATGTGTGCTAATTGCAAAAGGTTGTGGGACCTGTTATTGCTGTGAGAATTTAAATTTGGATAGCTTGATTATTCTACACTTCTTTCTCATAGAAAATTGAATTTACTTGGAAATCACCTGAAATACCCTCTTCAGTCATGTATGGAGAAACTTCCGAGAACTGCAGAATTGGCTAGAAATAATCAAGCTTAAATACAAGTAGACACATCAACAACAGTTCCCACAATCTATTATTAAGTTTATTACTATCGTAATTCGAGAAAAATTACAGATTTTACATTTTTTTGGCCCAGAATATGTGGATTTGGATGATTTTCAATAAATTTGAAGTTTTTATGAAATGTGCTAAAATAATCGAACAATCCAAATGCAAATTGGCGCAGCAGTAACAAGTCCCACAAGCTAAAGAGCTGGTAACTATTGTAATCGGAGCACATTTGTGGAATTTAGTTGTCTGAGTCAGAATTAGTGGTGAAATGACAGCAAAGTATTTGTGGTCATCATAATAGCACTTGAGGCCAAATCAGTGACTCAGAGTATAACTAATAATGCGTAGTTAAATTCACAATTTATAAGATCTTCCGATAAGATTACACAATTTATATAATTTCCTATATTTTGTCGAATTAAATCACACGGAGGTTGAGGGGGGGGGGAGGGGGGAGTAAAACAAATTGGTTTTTAATTTTTATTTTTGATTTTTATAAACTATTATTAAGATACATTAATCTAAATTCCAAATCTGCTGCTCAACCATGACCGATATTCATTAAGTCTTATGTAAAATGTAACAGCACCTGATGCATCACAGCTTCCAATTGTTGCTGAAACCAAACCAATAGCCACTGGACCATTATTAGTATTGACTACAAAAGCTGAACCTTGTTCGCCAGCACATGGTGATGAAAAGTTTGTCGAATCAAAAGCACAGAATTGTCCGCTTAATTGGCCAAATATGAAAATAGTATCACAATTTGATTGATTCAAAACCGTTTGGGTACTAGTTAATAATACAGTGGATGCTGGTCCGGTGGGTGATTGTAAACCAAATGATGAAAATGAGCCGGTTACACCACCTTCTGGTTGAAAGTCATCTATAGCTGGTAGCGCGATTGGTGCGATATATCTATCGTCTGCGGGAAAGACACCATTACCGAAAAATATAACACCAATATTATTTAACGTAAGTGAAGCTTCATAATTTTCATGGACTACAGCGCCGGTTGCCTGGTAATATACTAGCTCATGAAAATTGGTACTTCCAAATCCGGCTGACCATTGATTAAAGCTATATAGAAATCAAATAAAAATATAAAAATAAATGTATAAAAGTGGATCATGTACATATATAAAAATTTACCCGACAATATTTAATGCAGCTGTAAGAACATGTGTCCGTGTAACTAAAGTTCCACTTCCCAAAAATTGATTCGTTGGTTGAAGTGTATTACTTATAAGAACTTGGGCGTGATATGGCAGTGGTTCTGGTGCCACCTGCCCATTAAATATACGCCCAGTACGTGTACCAGCCGTAACACAACTGGCCACCAATGTTATACAAACAAGAAATTTGAACATTTTTCACGCGCTGCTTCTTTCAAACTGTGAGTGGACTAAATTCGTTTGCTTCAATATTAATTGTTTTATAGCGTTGTTATCAAATTTTTTTTTTCTTGATTGGTAAAATAATTGCGTTATCATAAGACGGTGATAATCAATTATGAACAAAATAAAAATATAAATCATTATTTTTGGTTGCAAGAATTTTGAAGTGGCTTTATTTTGGCCATATGAATGATTACTACTAACTAATTTATGATCGATGACGATTATCTGAATGTAGTCACAAGATTGGCATAAATTTCCCCACTGACATCTTATATCACATTTGCAACATCGACATACATACCTACTTAGATAAGATTAACAATTTTTCTCCGTAAAAATTAATAACACGTTGCCTCCCAGTTTACATTCAATTTGTATAAGATGTGATAAATTTTAATCAAAATTTAATTAAAATGGAATTTAGGTGTAGTTTTCATGTGATACAATCAGCGAGTCCAAATCAATGTTCAATAATCAAGATAGATTGTGGGGAATTTTAACATTGCGTTTTTAATTTATCGAAGCCAATTTTTATTTCCTTTCATTGAGTACGCACTATCTTTCAATTAGTTAAATCAATCGTCGTGTGTCATTTGCAACCGGCACGAATCCTCGTAAATTGAAACAAGCAATCTTATCTACATCCTCTCTTATAAATTCTATCAATCAAATTCATTAAAACACTTATTTATACACAATACCCAATCTTATCATTTATTTCCAAATAATTGTGACATTTTTTATTTTTTTAAATACTAATGAGAATAATAATAAATAAAAAGCTGAGCACCTAAATTCCAATAGTTAGTAATAACCAAAAACGAAAATCGGCAATGCGCGTATAAAATGTAACCGATGTAACGACATTACAGGTACCAAACACCGATGATACAAGTCCGACAACAACGGGTTGATTACGAGCTTGCTGAACAAATCCGGCTCCTTGTTCGCCACCGCATGGTGTTGTGAAATTTTCAAAATCAATAGCACAAAATTGACCAGTAAACTCTGCTTGCGGGAATAAATTGGCGCAACTTTGTTGACCGAAAATTTGTTGATTCCCTTGTAGCAGGCTTGTTGATTGTTCACCCGCTGGTCCGGTTAATCCAAATGATACGAAATTACCAGTTTGCCCTTCTAATCCAATTTGCTCATTCAGTAATGGTAGGGCAACTGGGGAGATACTTGGACCAAAGGGGATACCAGCACCGAAAAATACTAGCCCTATATTATTTACGCTCGCCAATGCATCATATTGTTCGTGCACTATAGCACCGGTTGCTTCGAAATAAACTAAATCATCTAGTGTTAGTCCACCGAGTCCAGCCGACCATTGAGTAAACCTATACACAATGCATTCGAGTAGACAAAAGTTTTAAAAATTTTCTAAAATTATTTGGTGCTTGCACATTTTATATATACATACCCACGAATATTTACCGCTACCGTTAGCACATGAATTGCCGATATTAAAATACCGCTCCCTTGATATGTGTCATCAGGACGTAAAATGTTGGAGAATCGCAAATGTGCATGATATGGAACAATTTCTGTAACCGGAGTACCTGCATGTATTCTGCCTTGGATAGCAGCCGATGATACTGTTATCGTCATTAAAATGACGAACGCTAGTCCACAAATTGATTTCATTTTTGAATATTATCCGTTGCCGCGTAGTTTCAACTTACACTGAATACAAATTAAGTATGTGTCGAATGTTTTATATTAAATTAAAATTTGCTAATCACAATTTTGTTTGATATACTTATATAAGGTCTTATCAGGCTCGTAATATGATGTTGACGAATATGGGCGCTTATCATAAGTGGATTTTTCCTCGACGACTGCAGAGTCAAATTTTCGAAAAATTTAGGGCTATAGCGGGCCTGATTGACTAACAGCTAACAGGCAGAAAGGCAGACGAATCGATAAAAAGATCGACAAACATAAACGCAAACCGAAAGAGAGACCGATAGACGGACAGACTGACAAATGCACAGACCGATAAATAGACGGACCGAAAGACTTACCGAATCGCACACCGAGAGAAAGACCAAAAAATAGACCGAACGACAAACTAAAAAACAGACCAACAGGTTCTATAAACAAACAAAGAAATAACAGACAGAGGCGTTTCGCTTGGCTTTGTTGAGTGGACGACGTAGACTGAAACGTTGCAGAGAGCCTGAGGCTCGTAATATTTTTCCAAGAGTTGAACATCGGGTCAGCAATTCACAGATTTTATCGTGACATGATACTGTATTTTTTTGTTGTATCTTCTAACAGGGTTGCAAACATATTTCGCCACCAACAGGGAGAGCTGCGAACTACGTAACAAGAGTTTTTGACTTTTTTTTGATGATCTCAGATTTTTCCCAGTGGCACTTCAGGACCTCAAATTACGCAGAGACATCGGGTGTTTGAATCTGAATAACCAATTGTTTCCACACAAAAGTTAAATCGAAAGATCGATCCAAGGCGGCCATCTTCATCGATCCAAGGCAGTCACTTATAATTTAAGCCGCCTTTTCTTAATAAAGGACTGGGACATAGCGCTCATTCAGGAGCAGTGGGCCCACAATGGAAAAATCAAAGGTTTGCCGAGTAAAACAGGTAAGCTAATTTACAACACGGAAGTGGATAGGCCGAGGACAGCAATACTTTGTCGCTCGACACTTAATATATTCTCCATTAATGAATTTATTTCCAGGGACATAACATCGATCTCGATAGAGACGCCTTTCCCCAAAGGAGGCCGAAGCACGCTCAACTGTGCTTCGGCATATTTTCCCTGGGAGGAAAACGACCCACCTCCAGAACCGGTACAGAGATTTATTAATTATTGCACGACTCATCACCAACAATTCATCATCGGTTACTATGCAAATTCACACCACATAGTCTGGGGAAGTAGTGACACCAACATCAGAGGTGAGCAACTTTTTGAATGCAAAGGGAACGATGCGACTTTTGTAAGTGCAGTCAGGAAGGAGGTGCTAGATCTTACCCTGTCTGACATGGGTACTTTTGGGGTACAATTCTGGACTGGCATGTGTCAAAGAAAGTATCCTTCTCGGATCACATGTATTTCAGGTTTGATATTAAAACCCCTTCAAAAAACGAATCGGTAGTAAGAATACCAAAACGTACTAATTGGCCAGTCTATAATGAAAGACTTTATGATAACGTAACTGGTCTACAGACCAACATCAACTCTATTGAGGATCTCGATAGAGTTTCAAGCAATGTTACCGAGGCAATTATTGATGCCTACCACTCAAGCTCACCCCTGGTTCGTATTAGGGGGACAAGGGACGTTCCTTGGTGGAACCACACCTTGGAAACCAAAAGACGAGAGGTTCATAAACTTTTCAACAGGGCTAAGAGGACAAACGATTGAACAACCTATCGAATGTCTATTACCCAGTGTAACGTCGCTCTTAGGAAAAGCAAGAGGTCGAGCTGGAGAGACTTCTGTGAAAAAATAGATAGGCTGCCTGCGGCTTGTCGACTCTAGAAGGCACTCTCCTTGGACCACAGAAATCCGTTGGGATCTGTAAGGAAACCGAATGGAGAGACAACTACATCCAGGGAGGAAACTCTCGAATGCCTGGTGAAAGGCCACTTCCCAGAGTGTACTGTCCTTGGAGGCCAAAAAGATCTCGATGTAGACAGTGTGCATCCCTACCTGGTTCCAAGGGAAGCTTAAAAGTTCTCAAGAGATATCTTCACTCCCGGAAAAATAAAATGGGCCGTCAATTCCTTTGGTCCCTTTAAATCGCCGGGAGGGGATTTTATATATCCTGAATTTTTACAGCAAGGCCTACAAATACTGTTGCCTTATTTGATTAGACTCTTTAGAGCAAGCTACAGCTTACAATATGTTCCAAGAAGCTGGAGGGAGGTGCGGGTGATTTTTATCCCGAAAACGGGAAGAAGATCCGCAGAGGACGTCGGGTCTTATAGACCGTCGGGTCTTATTTATTCTGAAAACCATGGAGAAGATACTGGGCCTATATATAAGATCCAATGCCCTCCTAAGGCATCCTCTAGACCCCAGCCAACATGCATATCAGACTAGGAGATCGACAGAAACAGCGCTCCACGAGCTGACAACAAATATCGAAGATACACTTCAGAATGAAGAGCTTTTGTTATGCTCCTTCATCGATATTGTGGCTACTCGTGATGGATGGACTACTTATAAGATTAAAAAACTCTCACTCCTCGAATATCACTACGCGAACGATCTAGTCTTAATGGTCAAGGGGAAATTCGAGAATACAATAGCGGAACGTATGCAATATGCCCTCGAGTAGGTAAGCGCCTGGTGTATTGAGACGGGCCTTAAGAGTAAACCCCAACAAAATTATTTGTACTTTCTTTACAAACCGCAATCGTAGCACAATTGCAAATTTTGGATTTTTACAGCTCTGAATCGGCTGAGCTATAGTAAGGTGATTTTCGTCAAATCGGATTTTCTGTGAAATTGATGGAAATAATCAACTAACCTAAATGGGGTTTGGCATAGCAATTACAGATCCCGAGACCTATCATTAGAGGTATCAAGAACGGAAATCAGAGCGTAATTGCAGATTTTGGGCTTTTAAAGCTCTGAATCGGCTGAGCTATAGTAAGGCGATTATCTTCAAATCGAATTTTCTGTGAAATGTTTGGAAATAATCAACCAATTTACATGGGGTTGGGCATAGCAATTACAGATCCCGAGACCTATCATTATAGGTATCAAGAACGGCAATCGGAGCGTTATTGCAGATTTTGGACTTTTACAGTTCTGAATCGGCTGAGCTATAGTAAGGTGATTTTCTTCAAATCGAATTTTCTGTGAAATGTTTGGAAATAATCAACCAATTCACATGGGGTTGGGCATAGCAATTACAGATCCCGAGACCTATCATTTGAGGTATCAAGAACGGCAATCGGAGCATAATTGCAGATTTTGTGCTTTTACTGCTCTGAATCGGCTGAGCTATAGTAAGGCGATTTTCTTCAAATCGAATTTTCGGTGAATGACGGAACGAGAATGTTGTTCGAGAAAGGTCAAAGTTAGGTGAACCTCCCCAAACGACTTCAATGACGCTTCATAAGGTTATGCTGTATGTGTGGTTCAAGAACCTGGTCAAACGATTGATTCAGAATTGATCAATATAAGGACTGTTGTCTTACAACAAAACAACACTAGAACACTTATCGATGTCTTTGAAGACCTGGTAAAAATGCATCCACCGTATAACGTTCTAAAGACGTAAGATAGAAGAGATTCAAGTGCCTCATTGTAACATTTGACCTAGCGTCGTCCTGCACCACATGGCACACTATTGGTGGCGGGCAGCGATCAGTGGCTAGGGCAGGTTCTTTTAAACACATGGTGTAGGAGGTCAATTTACAATTTGTATACATAAAATAGTGTGACTTGTTTTACTCTAATACCTTCGGCTTTCATTCTCACCCCTCCCTTTTTAAATTCACAAAATCATTACAAATGAACTCTCAGCAAAAAAAAAATATATATACATATATATCTATGTATGTATATATATGATGAAAAAAAAAAAAAAAAAAAAATCCAATCACAATAAGTAATAAATAGGTAAAGTTATGGAGGAACTAACCCTCTCTAACTATTCACTTAAAAACTAGCAAATGAAAATACTAAAATAAAAAAAAAATAATAATAATGAACTTAATTAAATGAATACATCACCAAACCAAACTATTAAGGTTGAAGGTCCTCTGCGGCTTGGCTTCCTTTCTCGCTACCTGGTTAACCGAACAATCCACAATGTACCCAACACTCACTTCCATATGGTCTGTCTTAATCGCACAAAGACCATTAATTGCAAAAGTATCAACGTATCCAACACAAAATGAATGACCAATTTTCTTTTAAATTTTTTTAGTTTTTATTAATTTTTCTTTTTTTAATTATGTTTATTTAATTATTCTTGGTTTTTTTATTGCAAATTTTTTTATTTATTCACAGAAAATGATACAATTTGTGATTTTATTCGCTCACTGTACTTTCTATGTGTATTCATAGAATTTATTTAATTTCAATTATAAACATTGAACAATTTTTAGTTAATATTTCTGTTCTTTTTCTGTTTATTTTCATAATTTTGCGGTCAATAATTATACCACCTTACAACAGAATATTCTTTAATTGTTCTCTTATATATCTAGATTAACAGTTTTTTTTTTTTTATTTTTTTTAACAATTTTACCAAAACTTAATTCATTATTTTTTTGTTTATTGTTTTATTTTTTTGTATTTAGAATTTAACTAAACTGAACTAACTTAACACTAACTTTGGATTTTTTTTTTTTTCTTGTTCTTAATATCACTTAATTTAATTTAGATTTTTCTGTTTATTTAGAACTTTGAACATATTATTTTTTTTTTCACCAACGTTCAATTTCATTTAAAAATATCCATCTGACTGACCAATTTTTTTTCCCCCCCCGTTCGTTTAAATACTTTCCCAATAACGAGATTCCCGTTTTAGTTTAGGTATTACATTTCTGTATTTCAATTAATCTAGCATTTCCCCTCACATCAGCTTATACTCTTTCCATATATAGTACGCGAATCAAATATAATTTAATCAAGAAATAATACAGGGTATATGATTGACTTGAAATTTCGTTACATCATCCAGAAGCAACAACACACATAAGCGATTGTTTTTAAGCCGGGTGTCAAGAACCTCTATTTTAGAGTTGGTGAATGTGCAATTAATGGTGTACATTTTTCCAACGGCTCTTAACTCACGAAATTTCGAACGGCCGTACTTCAAGGCGAATCAGATGTTTCATCTGGTCTTATGCCTTTCATCTTTCTCCATTTTGTCGTACCTCATCCAAGAGATCATTTTTCGGTAACACTTCGGTATAGGCACTTGAAGCAATATTCCACCTGAAAAATATTCACCAATAATTGTATTGTTTCAATATTTATAAATAATCGGGAGTAACAGGCATTCGAATGTGTACAATTTGGTATTACATAAAACTTTTACGAAACCTTTCCACGAAAAATTTCTCTACAAACTGTATTTGAACATGACATTACGAAAAACAAAAGAAATTTTTAAAACTAAGCCGGTTTTACGTGTACATTATTTTGTATTGTAGCAAAGGTTATTTGTGACTCTAGTTTGTGAACAAAGAAATAGGGCTACGCTAGCAAGAAAAATCCCGTAGAACTGCTGAATTGCTACAAAAGAATAATCAACCTAAATGAAGATTCTTTTGAGACTAATTCTGAGGCAAATGAGTTTGCACTATGTATGTGGAAGCGAGGGTGAAGTTAAGTATTAGGGTTCTGATAGAACTATTGAAATTGAAGTTTCAGACAGTGGAAATGAAAATGTTTCTAATGTGTTGCAGCAAAAAAGGAGCCATATCCTTTCGGAGTCTCAAAAGGAAAGTAACTTAGAAGTACGTGTCTCAAAATGAAAACAAAGAAACTGAAATTACTGTTGGTGGAACTGTTTAGGAATGTGGAACTAGTGGTAGATCGATAGTTTCGACTAGATTGAACGATGTGCCAAGAATAAATGCCATATACAAATATGCAATGAAATAGAGGTGGTTCAAATTTGGAAAAAGCATGGAGAACAATAAAGCCACAGTTACATGAAGTAAGATCTTTTGTGGCTTCATATTTATGGTGTAAGAAATGGAGACCCAGATTATCTTACATCTACAAATTTAAAACACAGCCAAATTTCATAATTGATCAATATTTTTACAAATATTATACATAATTTGACATTTTTCTAATGCTTGGTTTCGCAACGTTCATATAATCAACGTTCATATTACAATGTTCTTGAACATATGTATATGCGTATAAAAATTGACTTCCTGGTAACAGCCTGTACATTTGTATTAATACAGATGATAAATCTTCATTTCAATATCATTTTTTAATTTTGCGTTCAATTTTCGTTTAGTAATTTATAAAATAAAATTTCTACGAAAAATCACATCGCAGATTGCAAACAAATCAAATTACATTTCCAAGAATTACACTAACAATTTAAATTTATCGTGTTCTTGCTAGCTGCACATCATTTAAACTGATAAATTCAAGTTGTTATCTAAGACATTGAACACTCTAAGATATATAATCTATTCTGTACAAGGCATTAAACACTCTAAAATCCATAATCTATTCTGCACAGTTCTATTACGTTTGCGTGACTACGATAGTGCACCTGACCACATTCCTCTGCGGATGCCACTTCTTCCTTCTCCGGAAGATGAAAAAAATCAAATCGCCGAGCATAGCAAAAACACGTGTAACCTTTTCGACAACCAACAATAAACTTAGCATCCGAAATGGCAGTTCCGTAAAATAAGATCGCAGGAATAAATCTCGTTAAAAAATGGAATTAAACTAGCAAAATTTGTTTAGAATTTCCGACTTTAATTCGCAGAATAAGTGGAATTAAAGACGGCATTACATAAAAAGTGGAATTAAAAACATTAAATGGTGAATTTATGGAGATCTAGACGAATATGAGGGGATTCACTCTAACAATGGCCGTTTCTTCAATATGGAATAACTATTGCGGTGGCCCTCACACTCATTCCAGAGTTATACATTCTGTGGCCCTGGATGCATAATGTATAAGATGACCCATTTACCTTAACAATTTTTGTCTAAATCATTTTTTCTGTAGTTATATTTGGATCCGTCGATAAAAATGGCTCAACCTGTAAAAGTAAAGTACAAGATATAGAGCCATGTCATCAAGTTATGCCACTACATTCTATAGAAATCATTTAGGTATGAGGCATGTTTTTAGTAAGGTCAAGTTGGTTATTAAATAAAGCGGACATAGTCCTAAAAAATTTTTTTTTTTGCTTCAACTACAAGTATAAACTTAACTTATATATACACGCATCTTACTATGTTTTTCGATGCAAAGCTTGCATCAAGCCATAAAAGATACAACATACGTCATAATTTGATTAATAGCTTGCATCGAACTCTAATTTGACGGAAGTGCATCATATTATAGACTCAGCCTAGTATCAAAAACAAATAATTTAAATTAGAATCGAAATATGCAGGAAAATGCATCTAAATATTTTAATTAAGTCTGATCAGGGGTGCTATTCTTGAAACATTACGAAAATTTTCGTAACCGAAAATTTTCGCAATGCTATTTTCGTAATAGTAATGGTGAAATCATAATTTAGTATTCTTGAAACCATTACGATTATAACGAAGAGAGGCAAAAAGAAATAATAAAATTTCGAGAGAGAAGATGAAAATGTAAGTTACTAAAATGGTATTCTTGAAATCCGGATTACGAAAATTTTCGCAACGGAACGTTACTAAAATTTTCGGATGGTTTTTGTGTTTCTTATTGCATTTCGTAATGAAATCATTTAGATTTTTGGTTTAATTATATTCATACAAAGACGTTCATAAAACTCAATAATTTCTGTTGATGGTTAAAAATAATATGTATTTACATTTCGATAAATATTTATTATTTTATTACCACAAAAACAGGGTACCTCGATTTGCTCGTGGTATGTTTATTATTTTCTTAAAAATAAGGGTAATTGTAGGTAATACTAATGGACAATTTGGGATGTATTTTTAAATATCGCGTGTTGTAATTGGAATTGGATTGATATACCGTCACAGGCGGCTAATAATAATGGTACGTAAAGTCATACAATCATACCATCATAACAAAATAGTATCGTACGACAATACGATCTAAAATCATATCGTCATAGAATCATAGGACAATGCCACTACATAAATAGCCGTGACATCAGTCTACAAAAGTCAAATCCCCAATATAAAGAGGGGAATAAAGATTTTTAATTTCCTATGAAACGTAAACAGAATCATATGGGAATTATTTTGTGTTGTCTTTATTTTCAATTTAAATGAACATTTTTATTGATAAATATAAATAATTTTAAATTAAATATATCGAATTGCAGCTTGTCCACAATTTTAATTAAAATTAATAAAATTTTAATTCACAATTTTGCGTTTTAGTAAACTGATTTTTATTCTCAAATATCGTCAGGCTCCGTGCTTTTTTTAAAAATTTCATTTCGTAGATTACTAGATTAGTTTTATTACTTTACCAATGCTACTAATACTAATTTAAGTAAAATTATTGCAAAAAATCCTTTAAAGTGGGTGTCTTATTTTCAAGTTATGGGCTCGATTATAATTCTGTTTGCGGTTTTTGAAAAGGTGAAGTTTATGAGTCACTTTATTTGATAGTTTGCGCACTTAGCCAGGTTTTTTTAAAGAATGTAAAAAATTACGGGAAAATAACATTTTTTTTAGTAAAGAAACCTCTACTTAAAAAACTGAACTGTAAACCGTGAAAATGTCCCATTAAGTTATTTATTTTAATTATTATTATTAATCTACAGCATAATATCTACAAATTGACAAAACTTTGTTACTAGCTAACTCTTAAAAATACCGCGCAAAAATCACCTAGAGAAAGTAGGGAAATTAAACAAAAAAGATGTTTAAATTAAAGTCAAAGAAATAAAATAATATTATTTTATTAATAATCAATAAAAACAATTTTTATTACAAATTATTAAACATTTTTAATTAAATGACATTTTCGAAATGCTCTCCACTCTCTTGTAAACAAACAAGGGCTCTCCTGATCACACTAGTTGCGCAACGCAATTGTTAAGGGTTGCCTCTTGTTTCTGCTGCAGTAGCGAAAATTCTTGTTGTCAGAAATAAAAATCTAGGGGCTTAAGATCAGGGGACCTTGGCGGTCAGGCTACAGGACCTCCTCTACCGATCCACCGTGGATAATTTTCATTCAAATTATCACGTATTATCTTTGCAAAATGTGCTGGAGCTCCATCTAATTGCAGCTGCATTCGCCTTCTCCTCAACAATGGCACTTTTCCATGACAACGTGATTCCTAAAAATTCTAATAATTTGTGTTGATCAAGCTTGTTTATTACCACGTAAGGTCTGATAAGTTAATCGTGGATCATTCCCGCCCATACATTTATAGCAAATTGGCTCTGGAAAGCTGTCTCCCTTACGACGTTTGGGTTTTCGACGGCGCAAGCATGGAGGTTTCTATAATATGTTATACCCACCCTGGTGAAAGTAGCTTTATCTGTCCACAATATTCTCCTTATAAAATTGACATCACTTCTTTGCTGTGAAATTATCCAGTTACATAAAACTGATCTGGCACGATGGTCAACATCTCCTAGATGTTGAGCACGACGGAAGTGATAAGGATTAAGGCCTTCTTGACCTCGATATGCCTAATCTAATAGACAGGCAGCTGATACTTGCCGTAGGGTCAGCGCGTATTAATCGTAATAAACCCTCTTCCAACGTGTATGTTAATATTCACGCTGGACTCGTGTTGTTGTTGGAATAATCCTTGTTCGGAAAAACGTCGATTTATTGCAATGAATGTCCTATACCCAAGTACTGGCCTGTTGGATATCGACGCCTGTATTTTTCGACAGCAACGCGTGCATTTCCATTACAGAACAGGTTTAGAAAATGCATATCGGCTACATGAGAAGGTGGTAGATCACGCAAATGTGTCATTGTAATGATTAAGCGTTTACTTAACACAAACTGTCCTTTTAATTATCACACAAACTTAAAATTGTTAAAACACAGAGCACTGAGAGTACATATTGTCACACGATCGGTTAGCGAACAACTGAACTATTTATTATTACTTACCAATTTGAGTTTTCGATCATTTAAAAGATTTGGTTAGATAACATCACTATACCTAAACGGCTACAAACGCCATTTTTTCGACAAATTGGTGTTCGAATATTTTATGAGTTAGGTAGTAATAATGTTTTAATAATTATAAATAAAATAACCATGTCATGGGACATTTTTTCGAATTACAGTTCATTTTTTTTAAAAAGTAGAGGTTTTTTTAAATAAAAAAATCGTTTAAGTAAAAAAATGTGATTTTCCCATAATTTGTTACATTCTTTACAAAAACCTGGCTTAGTGTAATTAACCAATAAAGTGACTCATAAGCTTTGAAAAACCGCAAACAGAATTAAAATCGAGCCCATAACTTGGGAGATATGATGAAAAATGTGAAAAGCTATCACCAACACACAAGGGGTCACTTACCGACGAAACAGATTGTATTTAATTTAAAATTATTTCTATTTATCAATAAAAATTTTCATTTAAATTGAAAATAAAGGCAACACAAAATCCCATATGATTGTGTTTACGTTCCATTGGAAAATAAAAATCTTTATTGCCTTAACACCACTACAAGTTTTTTTTTTCATGGCTTTTTATGTAGTGGCATTGTATAGGATCATACGTACTACCATACCATCAAACCATCATGCCATCATACACGACATAACATTATATCATCGTTCAATCGTACCATCATACAATCATATGTACCGCAGTACCATAAAAACAGATTTTTGGAAAAAAAAAATTCTAAATCGGATAAGCGATTTTCGAGATATCATGGGTACAGACATCCAGACGTCCAGAAAGACGGACAGACACATTTTTTTTTTCTTTTTCGGACTCAAGGACTTTCAAAACGTCGAGATAATTGATTTTGGATCAAACAAATTTTTGGCCATTTTTGACAAGATTTCAATACATTGATCTTTTTAGACCGAAGTAATATATTTAATATATTTAATTTAATATTAAATAAATAAGCCATTATTGACAAAAATTCACAACAATTTATAATTTTAAGTAAAGAAAGCGTCCGCTTCGCTTAATATTCTGAGTTATACTAACATTTTTAATCATCTCTTTCGAAATCTTCTTAGTTTTTATTCCTCTCTTCGTAATTTTCGTAATGGCTTCAAGAATACTAATTTATGATTTCACCATTACGATTACGAAAATATTGTGCATTACGAAAATTTTCGTAATGTTTGAAGACAAGGCATTTAAAATGAATGAACGTAATGAATGATAAAAATCACACTTTAAATTACACATTGCATTAATTAATTTCCAATCATTACAATTTTAACAAATAAATATAAAAGTTAAATAGGCAATATAGCTTTAAATAACATATTTTTGTTGTATTGAATCACATATTCCATTTTTGTCCGCTATAGCCAATTGTCAATTACGAACCCTTACACGTATTGTTTAAAATTAGAAAGTGGTCAAGCATTTAAAAAAATATCCCAAGATTTAGGTATACGACATGTAAATACAAAAATTTAGAAGAAAATATCTTTTTGTTCTAGATAGGTAGTAAACAAAGCCGAATGCATATAATTATGTACATCGTTATCTCGAAATAAATAATAGATATTTTTAAGAACACGTGAAACAAAGAAAAAAAGGTACGCTTTTGTTTTCACATTTTTATAAAATATTGAGAATAGAAAATATTGAGTTTTATGAACATCCTTATCAATATAATTAACACAAAAATCCAAATGATTTCATTACGAAATGCAATGGGAAACGAAAAAACCATTACGAAAATTTTAGTAACGTTCCGTTGCGAAAATTTTCGTAATCCGATTTCAAGAATACGATTTTAGGGTTTTCGTAATACTTTGACACTAACTCGCAATACGAAAGTTTTCGTAATGGTTCAAGAATAGCACCCCTGATCTATAGATCAAATCATATTTTATGAAACTACAAGCAATGCAAACAACTACTTGAGATCAACATTTTCATTTAAAACGAAAATTTGTTAGTTTCTTTTTTTTGTTGTTTCAAACATTGGTCTGATCCGGAACCGGGCCACTTGGTGTGATAAAATGTGGCTATTAATTGTTTGAAGCACATACTCGCTTTTTTATCATATTTCAAAAATAATAGATGGTTTATTTGTATAAAAACCGTCCATTGTATGTGAACCCATTCATTTATGGATTTGAAACGTAAACGAACTTACGTATGTTTAATAAAGCAATTAGCGAATCTCGATATACAATGAAAAACCTATTCGAAAAGGCAAAAATAGTCTTTTTCAATTTCTTTTTGGGTAATTGTGATTATAAATTATTAGAAAAAATTAACAAAAAATTGAACAGTTAAGGTAAACGTTACTGAAAAGCATGCTTACATGATAAGTAAATCGAATATGAATATCATTAAAACAATTTTTGAGTTTTTTTTTAGATTAATTGTTGTATACTTAATTTAATTAAAATTACTGAACAATGCTAATGAACCACTTTATACTTTTACATCACATAATTTTACAACTACACATCCTGCTCCATATCTGCGAGTATTTTTCATTTAATGTTAAAGTGCCAAATTATAAACTGGTTCAACCAAAAAAATTCAAAAATTGTTGAAACGTTTATTTTCGTTTTATGCTTCCTGAAGGTTTTACTAAAAAATTAAAAAGAAAAGTTGTATTTTGTTTGTAAAGTGTATACTAAAATATTTAATAAAATTAAAATATAAAAATACAAACATAATTTAAATTTGGTGAAATAATTTGCATGCAATTTATGTACTTTGATTGCCAACACAAAGATGCTACATGTTTAAGTTCTTTAATATTGGAAACATATTTATTTCGCTAAAGCCGTGTGCATCAGTACAGCGAAAAATGCGCCACTCACTATTTGTGTTTTAAATCAATCAAATAGGAATGGGTACGAAGGGCCGAATTTCAAAGGGCCGAATGTCGAAGGGCCGAATGTCGAAGGGCCGAATGTCGAAGGGCCGAATGGGTCGAAGGGCCGAATGTGTCAAAGGGCCGAATGTCGAAGGGCCGAATGTCGAAGGGCCGAATGTGTCGAAGGGCCGAAAGTGTCAAAGGGCCGAATATCGAAGGGCCGAATAGGTCGAAGGGCCGAATGGGTCGAAGGGCCGAATGGGTGGAAGGACCGAATTTTTTTTTTTTTTGTTTTGTTTTTAGAAATATAATTTTTAAAATTTGTTGTTTCAAGGAATATTTGGTAATTTTTTTTTTGTCAAATATAAATTAATTTCTTATGAATTTATGTATTTTATTATATTTGATCTTTGGATATTCTATCGACAAAAATATTGCATTAATTGAGGTTGTTTATATTTTGCGTTCCTTTCGGAATTATCAAGTGAAAAAATATTTGTACATAATCCTAGTGTTGAATATGGCAAAAATGATAAAAAATATCATGATATTTTTTATCACTTTTGGCATTAAACGCACTCATTTATCACACAAAAAAACCAACTTTTTTCTTGGTTCCAGCTGTCAATTTTGAATTTATTTTCTTTATGATATTTTCGGTACTTAAATTAAATTGGATTTGCTTTTTTAAGATATTTATATGATATTTACACAGTCACCTATTTATTTAAACATAAATAATAATTTATATTTGGAAGTTTCGTCTGAGAACACAAACACAACGAAACTCAAACTAAAATTTTTTGTGTCTCCAATATTTGGATAAAAACCAAATAGTTTCAATATCAAAATAGTTTATAAAAAAGAAATAATTAAAATATATAACATTTAATTAAAAACCTGCCGACAAAATGAGTTTATTGAATTTTACAAAGCGATTTAAAACCAAATGTAACATTTAAAATCAATTTATCATTTTTTATCAATTTTGAAGTTAGGGTGGGATAAAATATCATGATATTTTTTATCATTTTTGCCCGATTGAACACGTCCAATAAGTATTTTACCAAAACCAAGGGTGGGATGTTGTACCATCACTTTCATTCGAATCGACTTTAAAAGTCGATTCGAAAAAGTGATAGTTGGCATGTTGTAAAATTTTCGACTCCAAAGTGATACGTCAATATGGCCGCCATTTTTCGAAGCTGCATTAACAACAACAATTTTAATTTGACATTTCGTTGTTGTTATACAAGCTTTAAATAAATATTAATTTTATAAGATTTTATTAAAAAAAAAAAATTTATGAAATTGTTAATAAATTTTTAATTTTTTCATTACTTACGCAGACATTTTTTCAAATTATATTTTAAATTTATTCACTTTTAACTATATTTATTTATATTATTATATCACTTTAAATAATTTGCTCGTATATCACTTTAAATAATTTGAGTGATACTAAAGTATCATTATCGCGATTCGAAAATTTTACAACATACCAATTTTCGACTTTCTGTTCGAATTTCGAAAATTCGCAATTACAACATCTCGCCCCAAGTCTTATTATATCAATATAAATGGAATATACAGTGCTGGTAAAAAAAAATTGGGCAAACATATTTTGTTACAAATTGGGGTCTTTTTTTGCTAAAATTACAAAACTTTTGAAAGCAATTGGCTTATTGTTTCATTTTAAATACATGTATGACCTAATTTTTTGGAAAAAAAAATGTACCTGCAATTTAGGGGGAAAACCCGAAAAATGCCAAAATTTTCAAAATACGCTGATTGGAGTTAAAGTAATGGAATAAATTAAACACTTATTATTTAATTTTTTTTTTGTTTTTTACTGATTTATAGAAATTCTATCTTTAATATTAATATTTTGTTGGACCGCCATTTGCTTTTATTACAGCGATACACCTCTGATTTATTGAATTTGATAAATTTTTCAAAGTCGTAGAAGGCATGGATTCCTAAATCGTCATTAACAAACTTTTTCAAGCTTGAATTGATGCTGGACGCTTTCCTGCTACTTCTAGCTTCATTATAGACCAAATATTTTCTATGGAATTTAAGTCTGGACTGTATGGGGGCCAGCCCAACACATCGATATTTTTTCTTCGAAGTGCTTTTTTACCTTTAAATGAAGAAATAAGAAAAAAAAACAAGTTTTTAGCAAATTATTTATGTTTATCTGAAAGGCAATTTTTCTATCTACAATTCAAAATGAATAAATCACAACTTTGGCGCTAAGGCACGGAGCGTTGTCCTGTTGAAAAATAAATCTGCAAGTCAAGTTAAAAAGCTTTAACATAGAAGGCTCAAATTCGTTATGTAGGACCTGCAGATAAACAGCTGCTATAATTTTGGAACTAATGAAGCACAATCGACCGGTTTAACTTCCAGAAAGGCATCCCGAGACCATAACTCCTTCATTTTTCGGTGGAAGTCTTAAAAGACATCCGATGCTAAGCCTCTTGCGAGATTCTCTCCTTATGAGAATTCTTCCATCTCCAACATGCAGCTTGAATTTTGATTCATCGGAGAAAATCACATCATTCCACATCTCTTGAGTCCAAGAAACATGCTCCTGGGCCCATAGCAAACGTTTTTTTTGTCACTCGTAATGTGAACTCAGGCTTGTGGACTGGTTTAAGTGCTTTCAAACCAGCTTAACCAAGTTTTTTTCTCACTAAGCTGGCTGAAATTTGTTTTCCCGTTGCTCGCTCAAGATCCCCTCTTATGTCCGATGAAGTTTTAAAACGGTTCCGACGACATTGTAGTATTAAAAATTTTAAAATCTCTAAAAATTTATCAAATTCAATGAATCAGAGGTGTATCGCTGTAATAAAAGCAAATGGCGATCCAACAAAATATTAATATTAAAGATAGAATTTCTATAAATCAGTAAAAAACAAAAAAAAAATTAAATAATAAGTGTTTAATTTATTCCATTACTTTAACTCCAATCAGCGTATTTTGAAAATTTTGGCATTTTTCGGGTTTTCCCCCTAAATTGCAGGTACATTTTTTTTCCAAAAAATTAGGTCATACATGTGTTTAAAATGAAACAATAAGCCAATTGCTTTCAAAAGTTTTGTAATTTTAGCAAAAAAAGACTCCAATTTGTAACAAAATATGTTTGCCCAATTTTTTTTTACCAGCACTGTATATGTAGGTATACACTTTTGTGTTACTTTTGTATTACTTTTGTGTTATAACCCGCTCGTATATAATAACAAAAGGCGAAGGTTATTTTTTTCTAATATGCGTACCCAATGTAAATAGATTTTAAATAAGAAAACGGAATTTTGTCATAAAATGTCATAAAAATTCAATTTACTTCTGTTCTTTAAACTGATGATAATATTCTTTCTCGAAACTTTATTGTGTGAGCGTCCTTTTTTAGTGAAGTGTTTATAAATTAAAATTTTTCATTTAATTTAATTAATTGTTTTTGAATTTAAATAATATCTTAATAATTTTATTCTGTTTTGTTTGTTTATTCTCGGGTAAGTCTTTTCATAGTTGTTTTTCCATCCACAAAATAGTAAATACATCCAATACAAGCAAGGAGGGGCAAAGTACGCAGTACTTTGCACCTCTGCCAATTTCCGGTGATTTCTCCGACTCTGATTCTGAAAATGTAATAAATAAAAATAAAAAATCCAAAATCGTCATTAATAATAACATAATAGAAAACAGTGAATATAATAATATGCGTAATAAGGACATGCAAAGAAAACAAATTAATAAGCAAGTCGCAAATGCGTCATATAATGAAATAACTCCCACTTTGCCTCCTTCAGATATATCTATGGATCAATCTAATATTTCAAACATGACGCTTAACACTGAAACCAAAATCAATTTATATAACAAATTAGACATCGGCCCATTTGCCGTTTTCGTGAGTAAAGAGAATTTAAATTTAGTTTTATTAGGTAAAGCAATCAAATTTAACAAGTTCAATGACGTCAAAAATATCTCAATGGTTAGTAAAAATGTGGCCAAAGTTATTTTCAACAAATTTGAAGACGCAAATAACTGTGTCAAATCTGAAGCTTTCCATAAATTTGATAATTATACAACATATATACCAAAAAATTTCACTTCTTCAATCGGTATTGTTAGGAATATTCCTATTGTACTCTCTATTGATGAAATTAAAGAAAATATTAAATCAAAATATAATATCTCAAAAATAGAAAGGATGACTAAATGGAATAATACCACCAAAACAGCCGAAGATATCGAATCAGTTAAAATCACTTTCGATTCAGGAATTATTCCACACAATGTCTCCCTTTACGACAACATTTTATTAAAAGTTGATTATTTTATTCCTACCCCGTTATTCTGCAAAAAATGCTTGAATTACGGTCACACAGCCACTAGATGCAGATCAAAAATTAATAGATGTATTACATGTGCTAAAACTATAGAGGCCGACCATGATTGTGACAAGATAGTGTCTTGTAAATATTGTGGAACGGGCCATGCTACTAATTTTTTCCAATGTAACGAAAGATTCAGACAGAAACAAATTAGAGAGCACATGATAATAAACAAGACAAGTTATAGAGAATCTAAAAGCCACCTTTATGGTAGACAACAAAATATTCCAAAACCGATAGATTTCAAAAACGACATAAGTAATAATAATCAAACTTGGCCCAATAATAATTTAATGAATTTTGAAGCTAGAAAAATTAATGTCTTAAATGAATTAGTAAAAGAGTTAAGAAGTCAACTAAGTGAAAGAGATTCAATCTTTAATGACGTTAAATTACTCTTAGATAATTCCGATGACTTTAAGAAAAATCCGGCTAACATAGACTCTCTAAAAATTAAACTAAATACACTTATTAAAAAATAAATTTTTCTTGCCATTTTCGTTTTCTTTTCATTTATCCATTCATTATGCAGTCTTTAAAAATTTTACAAATTAATATTCGTAGTTTAAATGGTAACAAAGATTTACTATACCATTATATTCAATCCAATCACATTGATATCGTTATTTTATCCGAAACATGGACAAGTCCAAATAGTAATTTAATTTTTAATAATTACAATCTCATTACTGTTGACAGACCAGATGGTTTTGGCGGAGTAGGTTTTTTAATACATAAAAAACTTTCTTGGAAGTCTATTAATTTAAATTTTCATTACACCCGTTTTCAAGCTTTCAAAATTAACATCAAATTTAAAAATATTGATTTTAATATCTTATCTTTTTATAATAACTCGGTTATTAGGCCGCAGGAAATCATTAATGAATTTGAACACCTCATCACTCAAAATCTAGATAACTGTTTGACAGAGTCGGCGATAAAATTGCAGATATAATCACTGCTAATAACGTCTTTTTATTGAATGATGGATCTCACACTAGACTAGATCTTTACAGAAATAATTCTTCAGCATTAGACATCACTTTGTGCTCAACCAGTTTAATCAGAAAACTCTCATGGAAAATTGATCCCATCAATTTAGGAAGTGATCATCTCCCAATACTTATTGACTATAAACTAAACTATTATCAAAAAAAACAAATCACAAACTGGTCAAAAGTATTGAGAGATTTTGATCTAAATAATATTGATGATAAATGCAATGTTGAAGAATATCTAGAAAAATTAATTTCTGAAAACACTTCTATCATCACAAGTAAAAATACATTCAAACCTAAACCCTGGTGGAACGACCTTATCCAGAGACTATGGACCATCAAAAAACACAAACAAATAATTTACAATCAAAACAAAAATATTTTTACCGCTATTGAACTAAAAAAATCGGTACAAAAACTTAAATTAACAATCAGAAGAGAAAAGAAAAAATCTTGGAACATTTTTTTGATGAGTATAAATCATAAAACTAACAATTCCGATCTCTGGAACAATATCAATAAAATTAAAAATAAAAAACAATCCAATTATAGAATTCTAGAAGACCCTATACTAGCAAATAAATTTTTAAATTATAATTTTCCTGTCTCCTTTGAAACTCATTTTAATCTCTCTAATAATTTCAATCCTATTAATCCTGCGGAATTTAATAACTCTGAAATTCTTGACATTATTAAAAACTCCAATAATACTGCTCCAGGATATGATAAAATCTCATATAAAATCATTAAACAGTTAATTTCCACTAATCCTGACTTAATCAACATTATTACAAACCATTTTAATTACATCTGGCATAATCAAATTTACCCAACTAAATGGAAAACTTTTTATATTATTGCCATTTTGAAAAAGGGGAAAGATGATCGAAACATTATTAATTACCGTCCTATTTGCCTGTTACCAATTTTCTCAAAAATCTTCAATAAACTCATTTTAAAACGAATTAATGACCATTTAATCTCCCATAATACTCTCAACTATTTTAATTTTGGTTTTAGAAAAAATAAAAGTATCATTGATTATTTTGTAGAAATGTTTAATTTCATCAACTCCCTTAAACAAAAACAAAAAAAAATTGTTTTAATTAACATTGATATTTCCAAAGGTTTTGATAATGTAGATAAAAATATTTTATTAAACACCTTTAAAAACTTCAATTTCCCTAATAACATTACACATTGGATTTCTCAATTTCTCACAAATAGAATTATTTCTATTCAAAATATCAATCAAGCTTCCATTCATTACACTAATAAAGGCATTCCTCAGGGTAGCTGTTTGAGTCCTACCCTTTTTAATATATATACCACTTCTTTACACGACATCAATAACCCCTATTCACAAATTTTTCAATATGCCGATGATATTTGCATAGTAATTTCTGCTGATAACCATGATAACTTACAATTAATAGCAAATTCTACTTTACTCTCATTAACTGATAAATTACAATCTTTAAAACTACAAATTAACACTGATAAATCTCATTTTTTAAGACTATTCACTAACAAAAATAATTCCAAATCTCTAAATTTAAAAATTAATAATATCAATATAGAAGAAAGATTAACTACTAAGATACTGGGTACAACTTTAACAAATAGACTTTCATTATCAAATCATTACACAAACTTAAAAGCAAATATTTCCAATTCCATTAATTTACTTAAAACCCTCACCCATTTTAATGGAGGTGTAAATCCCGAAACAATGATCAATATTTTTAAAGCAATAGTTAAATCAAAACTTGAATACACTTATGTTTTCACAGACACTAAATATAAAAAAGATATTAATATCTGTCAATCTATTAAAAATGCTTGTCTGAGAGCTTGTTTAGGCTTCTTAAGAACCACTCCGATTCCGGCTATTTTATCCGAATCCCTAGAAACAACCTCAGATCTAGATTTTACTAAAAAATCACTAATTTACATTACAAAAAATCTGTATAATAATTCCAAAATCGGTAACGACATTAAAAACAATAGTTCTCTTCCTAAACTTAATGACTTATATTCTAACTATTATTTTCTTTCCAAAATTAAACCTTTTCATATTAAAAAAACTTCTCCTTCTAATTTTAGCATTATAACAAATATTGATGGAATTACAAATAAAAATTTCATAAACCATTCGGAACAATATGCCTTATCCATGGCTGAAATTAACAAATATTATAATTTCGCAAAAATTTACACAGATGGCTCCATAATTAACAATAAACCAGGAATTGGAATTTTTGTTGAGGACAAAAATTGGAATTTTGCTATCCAACTAAATAACCCTACTTATATTAAAAATATCGAAACCATTGCTATTAAAATTGGAATTACCATATCTCTAATCATCAAAAACAAAATATCATCATTATTACTGACTCTCAAAGTTCTTGTATCTCATTAAAAACAGCTCTATTACACTATACAAATAGACACTATGAAAACCAAATTATTGATACTATCGGCCTTAACCAAATTAAAAATTTTGTCATTCATTGGTTCCCGGGTCACTGTGGCTTAAAAGGAAATACTATAGCAGATAGTTTAGCAAAAAAAGCAGTTTTTTCACCTACTCACTTTCTTAATAATGAACCTACCCTCACAGACCTATTTAACGATATCTCCAGGTCCATAAATAATAAGTGGAAGGAAAACTACACATTAATGTGTAATTCATCCGGCCACTTTTATAAACAAATTTGTCCTTCTCCAAGATCATATTTCCTATTCAAAGACTCCAACTTTACATCTTGTCAAACCAGGTTAATTTACAGATTAATCTCTGGTCATACAGTTAACAAGAAATTTAAATTCCTTTTGGGACTTGAATCTACATCTAATTGTGAGATTTGCAACACCGTAGAAAATAACGAACATATTATTAACGATTGTGTTATATATAACAATATAAGAAATAATTACCCTCTTTTATACAGAAAATCCTTATTAGACATCTTAAAGGATCAAAGAATGGAAGAGTATAAAATATTGTGTGATTTTGTGGATGGAATAAATTATAAACTATGAATTAAGACTACACTTATTTTTATTGACTTTTTCACACAATGATCTTTCTTTTAGAATCATTTCATTTTATTTCATTTTATTATAATATTAAGATTTATGAACTTTGTTTAATTTAATATAAACACTTTTTTAAAAAAAAAAAAAAAAAAAAAAAAAAATTAAATTAAAAATTAAAAAAAAAAAAAAAATTATGAATTATAAACTTATTTTTAATTTCAATTCTTTTATTTTTATGTATCCTTTATCTTCTCTCTAATATTTTTATTTAATAACTTTAATTTAATCTATTTTAATTATTAAACTTTGTTTTATATAATTATGCTTTATCTTATTTAATTTATAAATCTAATTAATTTATGTACACTTCATTCAACCCTCCAGAACCTCCCCTGAGTGGTCTCTGGAAATTTTGGGCTGTTCTCAACTCACTGGTCTTATGGATTGAAAGATCTGACCTGAGCAAATTTAAAAGACAAACAAACAAACAAACAAACACATACTCGCTTTTTTATCATATTTCAAAAATAATAGATGGTTTATTTGTATAAAAACCGTCCATTGTATGTGAACCCATTCATTTATAGATTTGAAACGTAAACGAACTTATTTATGTTTAATAAAGCAATTAGCGAATCTCGATATACAATGGAAAACCTATTCGAAAAGGCAAAAATAGTTTTTTTCAATTTCTTTTTGGGTAATTGTGATTATAAATTATTAGAAAAAATTAACAAAAAATTGAACAGTTAAGGTAAACGTTACTGAAAAGCATGCTTACATGATAAGTAAATCGAATATGAATATCATTAAAACAATTTTTGAGTTTTTTTTTAGATTAATTGTTGTATACTTAATTTAATTAAAATTACTGAACAATGCTAATGAACCACTTTATACTTTTACATCACATAATTTTACAACTACACATCCTGCTCCATATCTGCGAGTATTTTTCATTTAATGTTAAAGTGCCAAATTATAAACTGGTTCAACCAAAAAATTGTTGAAACGTTTATTTTCGTTTTATGCTTCCTGTGGCCCTATTCTGGTAATTCCCGGGGAACGGGGAATAATTTTTTTTACAGCAGTTATTCCCAGATACATATTTCCAACTTTTTATTCCCCATTTTCTTAAAGTGGATTCTGTCAATTGGGGAATAAATATACAGGGAAAATAAATTTAGTTGTATCAAAATTATTATAATAACTCTTATTTATTATAATACTATCTTTAAAATTATTAACAGTATTAATATTAGTAATTATTAATAACAACTACATATAAACCAACATTTTCATTAAAAATCTATTCCCCATCAATTCTTTCATAAAATCGGTGTGGAAAAACAAACGTCAAAACTGCTGTAATAGGGAATAATTTTTTCCCAATAAAAATCTTTCCCGAATACCAGAATACACTTTGGGGAAAAGGGAATAATACTGCAACAAAATTTAAAATTTCTATTCCCCGGGAATTACCAGAATAGGGCCACTGAAGGTTTTACTAAAAAATTAAAAAGAAAAGTTGTATTTTGTTTGTAAAGTGTATACTAAAATATTTAATAAAATTAAAATATAAAAATATAAACATAATTTAAATTTGGTGAAATAATTTGCATGCAATTTATGTACTTTGATTGCCAACACAAAGATGCTACATGTTTAAGTTCTTTAATATTGGAAACATATTTATTTCGCTAAAGCCGTGTGCATCAGTACAGCGAAAAATGCGCCACTCACTATTTGTGTTTTAAATCAATCAAATAGGAATGGGTACGAATGGCCGAATTTCAAAGGGCCGAATGTCGAAGGGCCGAATGTCGAAGGGCCGAATGTCGAAGGGCCGAATGGGTCGAAGGGCCGAATGTGTCAAAGGGCCGAATGTCGAAGGGCCGAATGTCGAAGGGCCGAATGTGTCGAAGGGCCGAAAGTGTCAAAGGGCCGAATATCGAAGGGCCGAATAGGTCGAAGGGCCGAATGGGTCGAAGGGCCGAATGGGTCGAAGGGCCGAATTTTTTTTTTTTTGTTTTGTTTTTAGAAATATAATTTTTAAAATTTGTTGTTTCAAGGAATATTTGGTAATTTTTTTTTTTGTCAAATATAAATTAATTTCTTATGAATTTATGTATTTTATTATATTTGATCTTTGGATATTCTATCGACAAAAATATTGCATTAATTGAGGTTGTTTATATTTTGCGTTCCTTTCGGAATTATCAAGTGAAAAAATATTTGTACATAATCCTAGTGTTGAATAGGGCAAAAATGATAAAAAATATCATGATATTTTTTATCACTTTTGGCATTAAACGCACTCATTTATCACACAAAAAAACCAACTTTTTTCTTGGTTCCAGCTGTCAATTTTGAATTTATTTTCTTTATGATATTTTCGGTACTTAAATTAAATTGGATTTGCTTTTTTAAGATATTTATATGATATTTACACAGTCACCTATTTATTTAAACATAAATAATAATTTATATTTGGAAGTTTCGTCTGAGAACACAAACACAATGAAACTCAAACTAAAATTATTTGTGTCTCCAATATTTGGATAAAAACCAAATAGTTTCAATATCAAAATAGTTTATAAAAAAGAAATAATTAAAATATATAACATTTAATTAAAAACCTGACGACAAAATGAGTTTATTGAATTTTACAAAGCGATTTAAAACCAAATGTAACATTTAAAATCAATTTATCATTTTTTATCAATTTTGGTTGTTCAATCGGGTTTGACGTACAATATTACAAAATGAAGTTAGGGTGGGATAAAATATCATGATATTTTTTATCATTTTTGCCCGATTGAACACGTCCAATAAGTATTTTAGCAAAACCAAGTCTTATTTTATCAATATAAATGGAATATATATGTAGGTATACACTTTTGTGTTACTTTTGTATTACTTTTGTGTTATAACCCGCTCGTATATAATAACAAAAGGCGAAGGTTATTTTTTTCTAATATGCGTACCAAATGTAAATAGATTTTAAATAAGAAAACGGAATTTTGTCATAAAATGTCATAAAAATTCAATTTACTTCTGTTCTTTAAACTGATGATTATTATTATTATTATGGGGGGCCATGCGGGCGATCAGCCACTTCGCACTGCGACCTAAAAGATCTATTGTGCTGGCCCCTGCTTAATTATCCGTCCAGTCAATATTCAGGTTCTTAATTAACCTGACGATACTGCCTCCCGGTACGTGATACATACTATCTGGGCTTATTGCTCTCCCTCCTAGATGTTTACTACAGCATGTAGTTCCGCTAGAAAGACGGTAGCATTGGAGCTCAAGGACCTCGAGAGGGTTGTCCCACTCCCGTATATTCCTACTCCTGCCCCGTATTCCGTTTGATTTTACTCTTACGAGTTGCTCGGAATTGCAAATCACCTGTAGGTCACCCAGCTTTACTACAGGAAGGCTAAATAAAACTGGAGAGTGCCTGGTATCCAGAGTCCGCATATTTTGGGCTGATTAACCTATCAGCCATTCATCTTTCGGCATATGCTGTTCCACCTTAGATTAGGTTTTTTTGTCAAGGTTTTCTCCTTTAGCGCCGTACTTTAGCCTTTGCCAAATGGCCAAAGATGTGCCAAGTGGCCTTAGTTACCAGTGGTTGCCACGAGGAGGCAGTACGTACACTTGCGAATTGTGAACAGGTTACCCCTTACACAATTGTACCCATCACGCAGCTGCCTAATGACAAGACCAGAACAGCACACGTGATGTGCACCCTACTGGAAGGTTACGGAGCTGGTAGATTAATCTACTCAACTTTGATCCCCCCCGAAAATAGACGCCAAACCACCAAACTGATGATAATATTCATTCTTTTCGAACGATGTTATTTTCTAGACCATTATTGCTATTGTTTTAGAAAAAAGTGGAATTTGTCTTTTGGAACAAAGAATCCTAATTATCGGTCGGCTTTCTATCAACCTCACTATACGAAAATGCATTATTTTGCTCTACACGATAAATACATAAAAAAAAGGGATGGAAAGATTTTTCAAGTGTGGATCTACAAAAAAGAGTTTTATTGATGTGTCCATGAACATAATCATAAATAAATAGTGTTGTATTATGTGTTTTGGTTATTCTATATACCTATTTGCATCATGGACAAATATATCTAGAAAAAGAAAAGACAAGAGAAAGATAACAAAAATATCTAGAAAAAGAAGAAAAGCTCAAGAAGAGAAACTAACATCCGGAATTATAATTTTAAATAAAATTTGTGTAATTATTACAATTTTTTTTTATTAATTGAATCTGAACCATCTTGATGTAAGTAGATAAATGCCCACTCATATAAAAAATCAACTTAAAATAAGGGACATAGGAAAACTGACTTTGGTATGTAAATTTTGCATTACAACATATTGCAATTACAAAAAGTTGCAATTATAAAATATTGCAATATAAAATCTTGCATAACAATTTCCCGTACTATTTTTTCTTTATTCTGAGGAAAATAAATTGAAGAAAAATGACATCGACTAATTTAACTTGGAATTGTAAAGGCTAACGGCTTCGGTAACTCTCACGGGCACGCGGGAGGTCGCTGCGCTCCCCCCCGCTTAGCCCTCCGAGGGGCTTTAGATTTGAGCTTCGGGGGACGTAGGAGCCGGAATCAGCAAACATGTCACACTGCGTGCCGCACGTAGGAGCGGATTATATAGAATAAAAGGATTACCCAAATTCTGTTGTAATTTATGACTGGTGAATGGAAAACATCAATAAAACTCTTTTTTGTAGATCCACCCCTTAAAAATCTTTCCATCCCTTTGTTTGTTATGTGTTCGTCGTGTAGAGAAAAAAAATACATCGTATAGTGAGATTGAAAGAAAGCCGACCGATAATTAGGATTCATTATTTACTTTTTTTTTTTTCTAAAACAGTAGTAATAAACTATATAATGTTCTCGAAAATAACATCGTTGGTAAATGAAAGAATTTTTATGACATTTTATGACAAAATTCCTTTTTCTTATTTAAAATCTATTTTTATTTGGTACGCATATTAGAAAAAAATAATCTTCGCCTTTTGTTATTATATACGAGCGGGTTATACTACAAAAGTAATACATATGTGTATACCTACTAGTGGCGGTTCTACGTAATGGGCTAGGTGGGCTAAGCCCAGCCTAAAAATCCAGACAAAAAAATCATTAGCTGTATCGTTATATAATAGTTTGGACTAATATCAAATCAGTCCATTATGTAAGCAAAGCGGCATCATCTAATCTAACACACAACACAAAAAACAAATTTTAAATTGTTTACAGGTGTGTGCGTGTGTATGTATGTTCTATTTTCATTAACATTACACCGCTGTGCTGTGGGCTAATTTCAAATAAGTCCGCGTTACATGCAAAATATGAAATAAAAAAAATATATTTCCTTTCCACTTCTACACGCAGCAAAGAGAGTAATTATTTCTACACAAAAAATCGTCAATATTATGAACGAATATTATTCGACTCTCCGGACTGATTTCGAATCAGTCCTTGTATAATATATACGCTGCTACACCAATACCTCGTTAAAAATCGTCTCCATGTGAATGTTTGATTTTGCTTAATATGACACCTTCTCGGACTGATTTAAGATTAGTCCGTGACTCCGTGATAGTGATTGATAGTAGAAAATTTTTTTCTTATTCTCTTTTTTTTTTCTCTTCCCGATGTTTATGACAATATTGTTGTTGTAATTTGTAAATGTAATTTTTTTATTTTGTTACACCTTACAAGAATATGTATAAATACATATACATAATTGGTGAGTGGTGTTATACCAGTAATTTGCGAGTACATATACGAATTTAAATTTTAAATAAAATATAAATGGTACTCGTATGTGAAATTTAATAAAGTGATTTTAGAAAGTTTAAAATTTTTGTGATTAGACGTTGACATAAAAGTTGTAAGTACAGATTATATTAATAAAGTAGAATTTATTATTTTTAAAGCACAATTTATTTGCAAAATGGATTATGTTGATTATCTTCTAGAGAATTCATTTAGTATGGCTTCACTAGAGGATAAAATTGAAATTAAAAGACTCGGATCACACCAGCCAACTGATTTCAATTTAATTATTAAAGATAAAAGACAGAATCGAAAATTTAGTACAGAGTGGTTCGAGAAAAAACCATGGCTCACCGTAAGCATTTTGAAAAATTCGCTTTTTTGTTTTTATTGCACTTTATTCAAAGGTGATAGTATTTGGACACAAACAGGTTATCGCGATTTAAAACATCTATCCGAAGCCATTAAAAAACATGAAAATAGTACCAAACATATTCAATCCGCGTTAGATTTTAAAATGTTTAATAAAATAAATATTATGAGTGCAATTGATAATGGTTACGCGGCATCAATTCGTAGACATAACGAAATCGTTACTAAAAATCGCATGGCTCTCAGTAGAATAATTGATATTTTAAAATTTTGTGGAGGTCATAATTTGGCCCTTCGAGGTCATGACGAAAGAAATGAATCTATCAACCCCGGTATTTTTCTAGGTCTTGTTTCCTATACAAGACAAATAAACTCATTTTTTGACGAATTTTTAAAAAATGCAACGGTTGTGCAAAATACTTCAAAAATAATTCAAAATGAACTTTTAAATAGCATAAATAACGTGTATTTAGAATTAATTAAAAATGAAATTGCTGAAACAAATTTCGTAGCCATTCAAGCAGATGAAACCACCGACATTTCATGCAAATCGCAATTAGTTGTAATTTTAAGATATATTATAAATAATAAACCAGTCGAGCGATTTCTGGGATTTTTTGATGTTAATGATTTGTCGGCAAGAGGTTTGGCTGAGGTGATCCGTAGTGCTATTGAAATATATACATTAAAAGACAAATTAATAGCCCAAACCTATGATGGCGCTGCTGTAATGAGCGGATCGGAAGGCGGTGTGCAAACCATTTTAAGGAAACATTACCGATACGCTCATTTTGTTCATTGTTACGCTCATATGTTAAATCTCGCCTTAAAAACTGCATGCTCATCGGTGCGACAAGTTAGAATTTTTTTTGCGAATTTATCGGGGCTTGCAACTTTTTTTTCTGCTTCTTCTAAGCGTAAAGATTTGCTTCTTGATGTTTGTCAAAAGAAAGGTCTCCCTCGAACGGTAGAAACGCGATGGAATTTCAAATCTCGCGTAATACAATCCGTTTTTGAAAATAGAGACAATTTATTACAAGCATTCGAATTAATACAGCTCGAAAAGTGGGACGATATAACTACTCGGGAAGCTAATGGTCTTTTAAGACTACTTAAAGATGACGAATTTAATTACTTCCTAGACCTAGTTATATGTTTCGAGTTGTGGTGTCGCGGGATATATAACACATTATTTTTTTTGTAGATTACAATGAACTTTATTTTTAAGTAAATTTAGCACAATTTTGTGGACTACTTGCTTACGCTAGTACAATTTAAAAATTATGAACACGTTGTTTAGTAAGCGAACGGTATTTATGGAAGTTCGAATTACAGACAACGACAATTTTATTATGATTATTTTTTATAATTTTATTTTGCTTATTCTACTTTATTATCTTTTGTAATTTTATTTTGCTTATTCTATTTTTGTAACCGATGCCTATGTTTCCATCGATGTGGTTCTTCGTAGCTGTGGGGCAATGACACATAACTCCTCCCTTGGAAGACTGAAGTTGTCCTCGACTTCTGAACCATCCCTATGGGTTGTTATTAGTTTTGGAAGAATACATTTCTTGAAAGTTTGTTTATTTCTTCTGTGAATAAACAAAATAATTAGTATTATAATTAAAATTATGGTTATTGTAAATGCAACGATCGAATGTTGGTAAATTTGAATATATTTGCTTCTGTTGTCTATTCTATCCAATTTGTGAATAGTTTGCTCGGTTAATAATGGTAGATCGATAAATTCTTGTGTTGTTAAATTTATGTTGATATTGTCCAAAGGTTGTATTAATGTTAGTTTCTGCTTGCGTTGAGTTTTTGTGTTGGAATATATTTTATTGTTTGCGTTGATTATGCATTGCGAATATTTGATTAGTTTTATTCCTTTAACTCGTGCTTGTTTCATATTGCACGTTGATGTAATTGATAATCCTTCAGGTGATGATATGTAAAGGTATCCATCGTCCAATTGTTTGACTTCTTCAGCTGGCTCCATGTATTGTGTTGTGCAGCTCGTGTTTTGATTGTTCAATAACTCTGGTATACAGTGTCCGGTTATTGGGTAGATTTGTTGTTTCTCGCATATGAATATTTGCTCGATTGTTGGGCAAAGGTTATTTATTACCATATAATTATTGGAGTTTAGGATTATGTAGTTATAAGGTTGGTTAATAATTTGGTTTTTTACTGGATATGTTTGGATTTTACACATGTTAAAAGTTTCGTTAGTAAATTGTGGAATCTCTATGATTATTACTAAGTCAGTATTATTGTAAAATCCTTTTATTTTTAAAAGAGAATAAATTTGTTCTTCCGAATTAATTTTTAAATTATCTTTATCGAATTCTGACGTTACGTATTCCATTTCCTCGTTGTCAAGTATGTGTCTGCTAATTACGTTAATTTTAGAAAAAGTTAAAATTTCGTGAACTTCGTCTATTTGATCCTGAACTATGTCTATTTGGTCGAACAATTGTAAAAATAATTGGTTTAAAAATGTTCCTTTTGTTAAATTTTTGCTAGCTATGGATGCTGATTTTATCCATGTGTTCATTTTTATAGTTAGGTTACTAATATGTTCTGTTAATAAAATGTTTTGATCTATTAATTGATTATTTATTTTAATTTGATCATTGTATTTATCGATAAGTTCGTATTGACCATTATCTAGCTTTTTTATTGATGATTGAATGTCAGTAAGATCTTCTTGATCTAGATTTCCTGTTATTGCTTTTATAAAACTTCCTAAAGGGTTAAATAGTCCTCTTTTGCTTCTACTTTTGTAGGTATTGGGCAATATATTGTACAGTGAGGAATCTAATTTTTTCATTCTTCTTTCCGCTATTACTGCTTGTATATCTCTAATTTTTAGATGATTCATCATTTGAACTATTTCGTTGAAGGTATTATTGATTTGGTTTACATTATTTCGTATATCGGATAATTCGATAATATGGAATAATTTTGAATAAGCTTCTATTATTCTGGTTTTACCTTGTTGGAGAGCTAGTACGCCTTTTCCGTTACTGAGGTCGAAGTGTTCTATCGTTTGACCTTGAGCATCCAGGAGTATCCTGCAATAAGATGTTGTCTTTATTGATGTGTTTGTTACAATTTCGTATTTTACGTTTGTGAACTCTTCGTTTATTAGTTAGTATCTACGGTTACTGCATTATTTTTTTCAACTACATGTTTTATGTATTTTGGAACTAACATGGGCCCCACGTTGGGCGCCAAATTATGTAGCGTGCGAATTTACCAAAGAAGAAAATTAAAAAAAAAATCTTCATAGTTCTAAAATCTATAAAAATTAATATATAATACGTATATTTATTACAAAAAATAATTAATTATAAAAAAAAATTAGAAACAAAATTTTTGCTAAAATTAGCTTTGAAAATCAAAAAAATTCATTAGGAAAAAATAACTAAATAACATAAACCTTAACCCTATAATTTATTGTTTGAACATCGTCAATCCCTTCATTTTGACATTTAATTTTAACTTTCTATTGACCATTATCTAGCTTTTTTATTGATGATTGAATGTCAGTAAGATCTTCTTGATCTAGATTTCCTGTTATTGCTTTTATAAAACTTCCTAAAGGGTTAAATAGTCCTCTTTTGCTTCTACTTTTGTAGGTATTGGGCAATATATTGTACAGTGAGGAATCTAATTTTTTCATTCTTCTTTCCGCTATTACTGCTTGTATATCTCTAATTTTTAGATGATTCATCATTTGAACTATTTCGTTGAAGGTATTATTGATTTGGTTTACATTATTTCGTATATCGGATAATTCGATAATATGGAATAATTTTGAATAAGCTTCTATTATTCTGGTTTTACCTTGTTGGAGAGCTAGTACGCCTTTTCCGTTACTGAGGTCGAAGTGTTCTATCGTTTGACCTTGATCATCCAGGAGTATCCTGCAATAAGATGTTGTCTTTATTGATGTGTTTGTTACAATTTCGTATTTTACGTTTGTGAACTCTTCGTTTATTAGTTAGTATCTACGGTTACTGCATTATTTTTTTCAACTACATGTTTTATGTATTTTGGAACTAACATGTCCCTAGTTGTAGTTTTTTCAAATATCTTTTCGTTTTCGAAAAATTGTCTTGGCTCATCACGTTCAGTGTTGAGTGCTTTAATATTTTTTGTTTTATTTCGTAATTGAAGTTGTGCAATATATTTTGCGACTTGTTGGTATTTTTTACGAATTGTTTCTAGAAATTCGTCCGATTGTGCTGGTAAATTTTCTGGAATATTTTTTATAATTATATGCCCTTTGTGTAATTCGAATGGTGTGAGATTTGTTGCACTATGAATTGAATTATTATATGCAAAAGTTGCTTCATCCATTAGCTCGTATATTGGCATATCTTTATTTTCGCTATGAATTATCCTTACTAACTCCGTTAAGGTGTTATGGACTCGCTCTATAGGACTGTTTCCTGTAGATGACTTAGCTGTGGTTGTATGCAATTCTATATTGTGCATACTCATAAAATTATTGAATATTTCTGAGTTGAATTCCGTGGCTGAATCTATTGTGATTTGCTTTGGAATTCCTTCTCGAGAGAAAAATTGTCTAAACATTCTGATTATGGTTTGAGATTTCCGATTAGGCAATTCGAAAATGGAGATAAATTTGGAAAATTTATCCATAATCGTAAGGAATGTTTTAGATCTCAACACGAAGGTATCGCAATGGAGTATTTCCATTGGTCCGTTTGGTGTTGGGGAAATTTGAAATTTGAGATTAATAGGTTTGCGCTCATATTTGTTGAGTTTACAAACATCGCAATTGTTCACAAATCTAGTGATTTTTTGCTTTAGATTAGGGAAAAAATAAAACTTTTTTATTTTTTCAAAATTCTCGATTATACCTCTATGATATGGTATATGAGTTGTTTTGATTATTTCTTGCTGTTTGTCATGATCTGTGATATCTTCTAGTGAGATTTTAGATCTGACTATTTTTAAATTTGGATTTTGTTTGAAATAATCGTTGAATATTTTAATTGTTTCATCATCAGTTTTAATTGCTGAGATGGTATTATTAATATATTTCTCCGCTAAATACTTAATATCTTCAGGTGTATATTTTTTTTTCCTGATTGTATATTGTTTGTATTTGCTGAATTTTATTTTAAATCTTTCATTTATCGTTTCGAAATCCTCGTCGACTAGAATTTTGATTTGACGTTTGAAGTTATTTATTGGTGTTAATGTCTCAGGGATATTAACTGTTTTATCCATGGGTTCGCTAATATCCAGAGTTTCAAAATTTTCCATGAGTTGTAACATGTTAATTTCGTGTGGTTTGTTTTTATTGTCTTTGCTGACTTGGGTACCTAGTGAATTTTCTACGGGTTTAGAATATTCATTTAAATTTATTTGTTTTATCGAATCTATTGTTTCGGGATATTTGAATTTTTTATTTGCTAAACATTCGTTAATTTCTATACGAGATAGAGCATCTGCGTTGGTATTCGAGGTTCCTTTTTTGTACAGGATTTCATAGTCGTACTCCTCGAGCCGAAGTCTCCATCTGACGATTTTGCTCGTCGGATCCTTGGCGTTAAATAACCATACCAACGGTTTGTGATCTGTGACTATCTTAAATTTTCTTCCATATAAATATGGCCGAAAATATTTTACACCCTAAACTATGGCTAGGAGTTCTTTCTCGATAGTCGCATAGTTTGTCTCGGTTTTTGATAGTGTACGCGATGCATATGCTATAGGTAAATCTTTACCTATTTCACCTTGGCTAAGGATTGCTCCTATGGCGAAGTTGCTTGAATCGGTTGTTAACGTAAAAGGAATTTCGAAATCAGGGTATTTTAAAATTGGTTCATTCGTTAGTAATGTTTTACATTGTTCGAAACAATTTTTGTAATTGTCGTCAATTACAATTTTTGATTTTTTCGTTAGACAACTTGTTAGTGGCTTGGTTATTTTTGCGAAATCCTTGATGAATTTTCGGTAGTAACCAATTAAGCCAAGAAATGATTTTATTTCTTTTTGGGTTTAAGGTAGATTACTATTTTTTATAGCTTCAATTTTTGATGGATTTGGCTTGACGCCTTCGGGTGTAATTATGTGCCCGAGAAATCCAATCTGTTTTTGACAAAAGTGCGTTTTGTCTAGTTGTATTTTTAAATTTGCGTTGCGCAATTTTATAAATACTTTTTGAAGGTCTATAATGTGTTCCTGTAAACTAGTGGAAAACACGATAATATCATCCATGTAGCACAGAACGTGGTTATTCTCCAAGGATATTGTCCATGATTCGTTGAAAAGTGCTCGGAGCATTCTTCAAACCGAAGGGCATCCTTAAGAATTCATAGTGTCCTGATTCGACACTAAACCCTGTTTTTGATATATCGTCTGGGTGGATTTGAATTTGGTGAAAACCCGCCGCAAGATCGATAGTGGAAAAATAATTAGCTTTTCCAAGTTTGTCTAGTGTATTTGAAATATTTGGGAGTGGGTATCGATCGTCTATCGTTTGGCTATTGAGTTGGCGATAGTCGACTACGAGACGCCACTTTTTATTACCCTGGGAATCGCTCTTCTTTGGAACTAACCATATTGGGCTACTCCAAGGTGAATATGAAGGACGTATTATTCCATTTGATAGTAGTTTGTTGATTTGGTTTTTTATTTCACTTTTTTGGTGTTCAGGATGTCGATATTGTTTGACATGTACTGGTTTTTCATTATTAAGATCAATTTTATGCTTGACATTATGTGTGAATGTTAACTTATTTTTATCGTCGTGAAAAGTATCTTCGAACTTATTACAAAGTTTTACGATTTCTTTTTTTTTCTTCCCTATTTAGATTAGCTAGATCTAGTTTAGATTCAATATTTTGGATGGAATTTTGTTCCTGGGATGTATGAAAATTGATTTCATGATATTGATTCAGTTCTTCGACAATTATTGGTTGAATTAAGAAAATTTCTTTACTGTTATTTGATTGATTGATTATTTCTACGTATGCCAAGTGTGGTGAATGAGTTTTGTAAATCCCTTCTTGGATGTAAACTCCTTCTTGTATTTTTATTGGTTTAATGTAGAATTCACCGTTTTTTATTGAAACTGGTGCTCTTATTATTACTTTTTCCAGAGCGTTTAAGAAGAATGGTTTGATACATGACTGTATTTTGTCGTGTAATTTTAGTGAGAAATTGGGGCTTTTTAATTGCATTGTTTCTAATAAAACGTTAGCGTTAAGCTTTGTTAAGTTTTCGTAGCCTATTAGACCATCATAAAATTTATGAAATTTTAGTATAAATAATTCTATAGGGTGGTTGAATTCGTTAAATTTTATGATTGTTTTTTCATTAATAGTGGTAGAGTTGAACAAACTGGTTATATTTAAATCAGTAGGTGTTCGAAAGTTTTTGTCTACGACATCAGGGCTGATGTACGATTTATCGGCCCCCGTGTCGATAAGAAATTTTAGGATTTTTTTATCGATTGACAGAGTTATAAATGGTAGTTTAGATATGTTTTCTATATTGAATATAGTAGATTTTCCAAGGCTATTAATTAAAAATCTCATCATTGATTTCCGTCTCAATGTTAAAATGTTCGGTTTTAATTTCTCTTTTGGTTTGGGTATTATCATTAGTTTCCGGCGATTTGTTGTTCATGTAATTATTTTGAAATTTCTTAATATTAGGAGTATAGTTTGGTTTATAGTTAGGGCTGTAATTTTTGTTGTTACTTGATTTTTGATTGTTGGTATTATTATTTTCCGTAGTTTTATAAGATTCTTGTTTGATTTTGTTGTTGTTATTATACGAGTAATTACTACTTGTTGATTGGTTGTTATATTTTAATTTGTTAATGTTTTGCTCCTTAGTAATAAATTCAAGTGCTTCTATGAGATTTTTAGGTTGCATAGATCTAATTCTGCCTCCTAGAGGTTCTTTTAGACCTGCGGTAAAAATTGTTAAACCAACTTGATTGTATTGTTTAATTTGATGAGCGATAATTTCTTGATTATTGTTGTGAAGCTTGACTTGATTAATTAGTAAGGTCAACAGATTTTGGATTTTATCGAACAAATTTTGAGGTGATAAATTATTTCTGACGAGACTGTATAGTTCAAACTGTAAGTTTGATTCGTCTCTGCTATCAGCATATTTATTCACTAAATGTTCTTTTATCTCTTTCCAATTTGTTGTATTTACATTATGTGTTATTAAAGAATTACTAGCTATGCCTATAATTTTACTTCTAATGTTAGATACTATGATTTTATAATGTTCCGAATTTTTGTCTAAATTTCGGCAAATTTGAATCGTATTATCTACAGAATCTAGGAATCGTACTAAGTCTGTTTTACTTCCATCGTAGGGTAAAATATTCTTAGTAATTTTATCTACGTCGAAAATTTCTAAAATTTCTTTAATATTTGCCATTTTTAATTTTTGGAGGTTTTTATTTTGTATTTGCTCTAACTTAATTTTTTCTAATAATCCTGATAGTTTATTTGAATCGCTTTCAAATTGTTCTTTAATTTTGGTCAAGTCGTTTTGTTTTGAATTTTGTCCCATAAAAAATATTTAGTGATAACCCGCTCACTTATTTTGGATCGCGTTGTCAAAGAATTTGATAAGATTTCGCGATACGATCTATATTTCTATAGTCGTTTGCACTTTATCTATAGAGTTTTATACGGATAAATTGCGATTTTTCGTTTTAGTAAATTTCATACGTATACGAAAATAAAAGATTTTTACAAGTTCTAAATCTTGGGTTCAATAACTTTTCCACAATTGTTAGTATAGTATAGGAAAAAGGATTAATTATATGAATAATAAAAAAAAATGATTTACCTTATAGCCAAAATGAGCAAGATTTTCATTTTCACCGAATTTAATTGAAATTTTTTTTTTTTTTTCAGTTTTGTAACACTTTTTGTCCGAAAAGTTTGTCTTTTTTTTCACAATAAATTTAATTTTTTAATTACTTTTTATCGATTTAATCACACTAAATTTAATTTTTTAAAAATAATTTTCACTTTCGTTAACTGCGCCAGTTATATGTTTCGAGTTGTGGTGTCGCGGGATATATAACACATTATTTTTTTTGTAGATTACAATGAACTTTATTTTTAAGTAAATTTAGCACAATTTTGTGGACTACTTGCTTACGCTAGTACAATTTAAAAATTATGAACACGTTGTTTAGTAAGCGAACGGTATTTATGGAAGTTCGAATTACAGACAACGACAATTTTATTATGATTATTTTTTATAATTTTATTTTGCTTATTCTATTTTTGTAACCGATGCCTATGTTTCCATCGATGTGGTTCTTCGTAGCTGTGGGGCAATGACACATAACTACCTATTCTATAAAATTTTTGCGCACGTCGATGTCTTTTTTAATATTTTACAATCTAGGGATTGTAAGGGCTCATACGTTACAGATAAAGTAAATAAATTCATTAGATCGATTAGTTTGATTAGAAATAGTATAAATGTATCCACATCCGATGATTCTTTAAATCCGGCGAAACGAATTCGAACTTTTCGCTTGACATTATTGCGGTAGAAGTTTGCGATATAATTACCAATCAAATAGTCACGCGATTTTCTAAATATGACCTTATTTACGCATTTGACATTGTAGATCCTAAAAAATTTAAAATTTATAGTAAACATTTTCCTTCTGAAAATTGTCAAACTATAAGTAATAATTATAATTTTCTTGATAATGCGCTATTAAAAACTGAATTGAATATTATATATAATAACGAGTTTTTTCAAAATTTAACTTCTGTATTTGAATTTTATAAATTTTTAGTTGATAATAATTTAGATTTTTTTGAAACCAAAAAAGTTTTACAAATCGTTCTGACAACTCCGGTAACAAGCACTGAATCGGAACGGTGCTTTAGTACTCTTAAGAATATTAAGACATATAGATCTAGTACAATGGGTCAAGCTCGTTTGAATTCTTTAGCAGTTTTGTCAATCGAGAAAGAGTTTATTTCGAATATTCCTATTCCTTCCATCTTATTGTCTTTTTTTGCTATTTTGTTCAATTGTAACTGTTGTGATATTTTATTAAGTTTATATTTTTATTATTATTTTTTATTTTAAATGAATTGTTATATTTTAATTATCGTTATATTTTTATGTTTTGTTGGTTTTTACATTTTATTTGTGATTTTGTATGTATGAATTTTTGTAAGTGCATATAGGCCTTGAATTACTTTTTTTAAACGTATACGGGGGAAACTGTCACTAAAATCCAGTTAACGCTTTGAGTGCCGTACCTCAGTGCATATAGTCTTTAGATTGAAACCTCAATAAAATGTACTATATTCATAAGGTGAAGTGGAAAGCAGCACAAATTTGTACGTATGGTCTATATAACTTTAAAGATCTTTTTTAGCCCACCCTGAATTTATTTTCACGAGCCGCCACTGATACCTACATATATATTCCATTTATAATGATGTAACAAGACTTGGTTTTGGTAAAATACCTATTATGTACAAATATTTTTTCACTTGATAATACCAAAAGGAACGCAAAATATTATGTACAAATATTTTTTCACTTGATAATACCAAAAGGAACGCAAAATATAAACAACCTCAATTAATGCAATATTTTTGTCGATAGAATATCCAAAGATTAAATATAATAAAATACATAAACTCATAAAAAATTAATTTATATTTGACAAAAAAAAAATTACCAAATATTTCTTAAAACAACAAATTTTAAAAATTATATTTCTAAAAACAAAACAAAAAAAAAAAAAAAATTCGGCCCTTCGACCCATTCGGCCCTTCGACCCATTCGGCCCTTTGACCCATTCGGCCCTTTGACCCATTCGGCCTTTCGACCCATTCGGCCCTTCGACCCATTCGGCCCTTCGACATTCGGCCCTTCGACATTCGGCCCTTCGACACATTCGGCCCTTCGACAAATTCGGCCCTTCGACATTCGGCCCTTCGACATTCGGCCCTTTGATATCATTCCATCAAATAAAATCAAAAAAGGAAAACAAAATTTTGTTGCTTTACTTTTTTCTTTGATTGGTTTAAAACACAAATGAGCGGAGCATTTTTATCACTTTATTCATGAATTCGGCTAACATAACTGGAACTATCAACGGTTTCCTTTTACGACTTGCTAACGATATGATGCGATTGATGATTTTTCGTTCATTGTTCACATTTTAATTGGGCATCGTGGTGTTCACACGTTTTGGTTCATTTTATTTAATTTAAAAATAAAAATAATTAAATTAAAACTTAGTGAAAGTTCAAATAATTCTAGTGTTTTAATAAATAAGTTAACTCAGTGTAATTGTAGTATATGTACATAATATTGTAGTGCTAATTGAATAATAAAAAATATACATACATTTGTAGTTATACGAGTATTTAAAACAAAACATTTTATTGTGATTATTGTAATGTAACTTAAAATGGAACCAACCGAATACGTAAAAATTCGTTTTTTTGGACAAATGAACTACGTGAAAATCACGAAGCACGAGGATACTTTACAATACCAAGATTTCTTATTATCAGGTAAGTTACTGTGTCCGTTATAAATCTGTAAATACAAAATGCCACAACGTTTAATTTTTTCTTATGCGATACAAAATTGTATCAAAAATTTATTTATTTATTTATTTATTTTTTTTTTTGTTATGTGCTGCAATAATTAGATCGTGGCTAACGTGTGAAATAATCCTATATGTCCCGCTCAAATTAGCTTTGAAGTGAAATTATTTAGTTTGATAATAGGTTTATGCATGATATTACAAAACAGGACGGTAAGGTAGACCGCACCTCTCGCCACATGATGGTCTGACATCGCCAGTGAAAATGAAACGCTTTTTATAAGAAAATTGAACGATTTTGCTAGTTTTAGTAAAAACCAAAACTTATAAATAATATAAACAATTACATGTAAGGTCCAGTCACTTTGGAAATTTTAATAGTAAGTTCTATGGAACATACATATATATAATATAAACATAATAGTATTAACAAAAGTTGGTGTAACTCTTTTTGTAATTCGAATACCGCACATCAACACAAATAAAGCATTAAGTAATAAATTACGACCAATTTTTGATTTACAAAATAAAAAAAAAAATTTAATTAATTTAAAACTACAAATACAATTTAACAAAGTGCATTTCGTCAAATAAATTCACATTATCAGTTGCTTTCTATTTCTTCAACTACCTAGTTAAATATTTTTATCAATAGTATGTAGTTGCGACTTTTCGTCGTAAATCAATTTCCCAATTTGAAATTCCCTGAGAAAACCAGAAAAGAACCAGTGGACACCATTCCATTTTTTAAAACTTCGAAAGTTATTTAAAAAACGTTTCGTTTTCACTAGTTACGCATAGTTAAGCCGTACTATAATTATAAGTTTAATAAAATTTAGAAATACGATTTAATAGATATCAATTTAATAGCTTAGATTGAAAAAAATTGTATCGTGTTAAATGAATTCAACACATCTAAATTTCCCTTATTGGTCAGGCCAATTTTTATATTCTATTCTATTAAATTTCTGCATTGCAGCATCTATGTACGCCAACATTTCCTGTCTGGATATAGATTACTTCACAGATTCACAGGACGTACGGATTTTTGAAGAACAATTCATGGATATTTTTGATCGTTTTAAAAACCATCCAGAATTTTATTTAAAAATTTTTATGAAAAATAACAAATCTGGTGAGATTTTTTTTTAAAACAGTCACATAAAAATTATCGAAATATTAATACCAATTTTCTTATTAGAAGAAAATGAAACACAGACACTGGGTCGCCAGAACTGCCGGATGGGACATGATATGTTCATAAGTGCACAAGTAATTTAAAATTAATTAAGTAGATAAAAATATTAAGTTTAAACAAAATTTATTTAAGGACTTGGAAGATTACATAATTAAAACTAAAAATGCTTTTTTACTATGTAAAAAGTACAAAGAACGAAAGGAGTAAACCTCTATCGGACATGGAAAGACGAGCAGCAGTTAGGAATTGTGTCGATTTTTTAACAGAAAAACATTCACATCATCCTGATTCAAATCAGCTAAACGCGTTAGCATTGTCGGCTGTAAAACTTTTTCCACAACTAAAAACCAGCAATGTGCAAACTGGCGGAATAGTGAGCAGATAACATATCATTCTATCATTTAAATTAATCATAACATTTTTTTCCTAATTACAGGATGCACTTTACGGTCGTAAACGCAACAGGGGCTTTTTAATTTTACGCCTTAACAGAGTACGGCAGAAACTTTATTCAGTTGAAAAAGGATCTGGAAAGTCAAGCAGAAAAAGGAATACGCACGAGGAACAAAACTTGTCTACTAGTACTGCTGAACTTGAGCAAAACGAACATTTTCTAATCTTAAAAAATTTAAATACTATTACCCAAAAAGAATTTATTAAACAAAAATTGGGGTGGGAAAGGGGGCTTAAGTAATTGGTCTACAAATAGTCCAAATGTCATCCTCACCTGCACGTGGTGCACCCTGCTAGATAACTAACGAGGCTCTGGCGACCGAGACACGGCGGTATAACTGACTATCGAGAATTTAGTAAATGATCTTCTCAAACCAGACCCACTACCAACTCGTACTGGTCAGAGTGGTAGATGCTTTATGACCAGTAAAATAAACAATGAGTACAACGGATTCAGGAAATTGTACCCCAGGTGGTAACCCAGCTAATCAGCTGGCAAATCCACCCTCTAACGAGGCTGGCTCAAAGGATTCTGGGGTGAGCCAATCATTGTTTAACAGCCCTTTTGGGCAACCCAACTCATTTAAACAACAATCCAGGGTGGGTAGATCACCACCACCAATAGCGAACACCTTAGAAAGGGATAACGCAGAACTGCGCAATAAGATTTACGAAATAGAAAAGTTAACGTTAAATCTAAACAAAGACCTCAAAAACTTACAGCGAGAAAACAAGGAGTTAAAAGATGCTCTAAATGCAGTAATGTCTGAGAAACAAACCACTAAGATAAACAACACCAATGATCATATAGAGGTTATGTATGAAACAGACGAGGAAGAACTCAATAGAGAAACGGGATGGATTCTGAACCGTAACAAAAAAAATAAGAAACGTAAGATGAGTAAATCACCACAGATTTCACCCGATGCGAAACAATCAGTTGAGCAGCTTCCAACCGGAAGTAGGCACGTGCAACAGGAGGATAAAGCTCAGGTTCCGTCGGAACAGAAACGATCAAGTAATGAACTCCCAACAGGAAGTAAGAATGTACAACTAGAGAAAAAAGTGCCACGGCCACCTCCAGTAATAATATCTAATTGCAATAATTATCAGAGTATTAGAAACATCATGGACAACAATCATATAAAGTTTCAAGCTACAGCGTTAAATAGTGGTGATATCAAAATAAATGTCACAGACAGTGATAGCTATAGAAAGTTAACAGGAGCTCTTAACGAAGAAAAGACAGCTTCGTATTCCTACGAAGATAAGCAGACAAGGCAAACTAAAGTCATTGCTAGGAAGCTACACGCTTCATGCAAACCAGAAGAGATAAAAGAGTATCTTTTGGAGAAAAAATACAAAATTAAAGAAGTTACACAGCTGCTAAAAAGAGGTGACAAAACACCTCTTCCATTATATATGTTGTCTTTTGAAAGAACAGAAGACATTAAAAATATTTATGCAATCAGCGAAATACTCCATATGAAAGTGCAAATAGAAGCAGTTAAAAAATCTAAGCTGATCCCCCAGTGCAAAAAGTGCCAAGTCTTCGGACACACGCAAAACTTTTGTAATAAGGAGCCCAGATGCGTGAAATGTGTAGGAAAACACCGTACGGCTGAATGTACGAAACTAAAAGACACTCCACCAAAATGTGTTAACTGTGGAGAGACACACCCAGCCAACTACAGAGGTTGCATTGTTATAAAAGAGCTGCAAAAAATTCGCGACAAAACAAGGGAAACTTCAATAATTACCAGGCCAGAAATTAACTCAGCCTCAACAAGAATACCTACAAATTTAAGGCCACACCAAACATTAATCCAGCCATCAAGAACTAATCCAAATGTAACATTTGCTGATGTACTATCTACTGGAAGTTCGAGAAGACAACATAGTTCTCTTTTATTAAATGATTCAAATAATAACCAAACTAATAAAATACTACAAGATATTCTTGATAGACTTAGTTCACAAGAAGAAAAGCAAGAAAAAGCCCTTATATCAATCCTACAAAGGCTCACTCTACTCGAAAAACATGGCAAATAATTTAAAAATTCTTGCATGGGACTGCAATGGTATATTGCAACGACAAAATGAAATACAACTATTTCTTGATTTAGAAAAAATAGATATATGTATGTTTATTATCTGAAACACACCTTACTACTCAAAGTCATATAAAAATCCGCGGCTACGAAGTTCACTCAGCAGTTCACCCTAATAATAATGCACGAGGGGGCAGTGCCGTGATTATAAAAAAAGATATTAAATACCATCTGCAACAAAAACTTGAAAGTGATGAAATACAAGCAATTAGCGTTAGCATTAATACCCGCAACCACAAGTTAGTGGTATCCGCAATATATTGCCCACCTAGATATAACATCAAAGAGAATGCTTATACTCAGTTCTTCAAGCAGCTCGGTGAAAAATTTGTAGTCGGGGGTGACTTCAACGCTAAACATACTGACTGGGGATCAAGACTAACCACAACTAAAGGGAAAGAGCTTCATCAAGCAATAATTAAATACAACTGCAACTGGCATTCTACTGGAAAACCAACTTATTGGCCCAGTGATCAAAATAAAATACCAGACCTAATTGACTTCTTTATAACAAGAAAAATTCCGGTTGATTATATACAAATGCAGGAAGGATTGGACTCCACATCTGACCACTCCTCTATTTTAATGATAATAAGTTATACAATAATTACTAATGATAAACAGCCACTGTTAACAAATAAATATACTGATTGGAAAAAGTTCAGGAATGAACTAAACAATAGCATCATTTTAAACACACAACTTTCATCAGAAGAAACATTAGAACAGGAGGTGGAGAAGCTCGTCAAGGACATACAGGTAGCGGCGTGGAAAAGTACTAACACAACAAACAAAAAAATAGCTGGCAAATGCTATCCAATGGAAATTAAATCTATAGTCATAGAGAAGAGAAGTACCCGTAGGGAGTGGCAACGTACACGAGACCCAACCGTCAAAAATAGATTAAATAATTTAACACAACGAATACGTAGAGAAATAAGGGAATTTAAAAATAAATCAATAAATTCATACCTACAATCTCTCACCTATGATAAAGGTAGTGATTATTCATTGTGGAAAGCAACCAAATATTTGAAAAGGCCAGTTATGCATATACCACCAATAAGAACAAATAATGGTCACCTGGCTAAAAGCAAAGAAGAAAAAGCAGAAAAATTCACGGATCATCTCGACCGTACCTTTCAGCCAAATTTAACAACACTTAACCAACAGGATATATTGTTCGAAAACCAAACAACTATCCTGAGATAGGAAATTCCATTAACTAATGCTAAAGAAGTAAAACAAGTAATAAAGAACCATGTAGTACTTAAAAAATCACCAGGATATGACCTGATAACTGGAGAGATTCTAAAACAACTACCTAATAAAGCTATTAAAAAAATATCGGACATAATTAATGCTTCCTTCAGACTCCGTTATGTCCCTCTATCTTGGAAATTTGCGGAAGTGATAATGATACCTAAGCCAGGTAAGCCACCAAGTGAACTGGCCTCGTACAGGCCAATATCACTTCTTCCAACTATGTCAAAACTATTTGAGAGATTGTTATTAAAACGAATTAAACCAGAAGTTGTAAAATCAGGAGCTGTCCCGTCCCATCAGTTTGGATTTAGAGAGGAACACTCCACAATCAACCAAGTCCATAGAATAACAGATATAATAGAAAAATCCTTAGAGGAAAAAAAGATTTGTTCAGCCATATTTCTTGACATAGCGCAGGCATTTGACAAAGTCTGGCTAGATGGTTTAATATTTAAATTGGAGAAAACTCTGCCATTTGAGTATTGCGAACTGCTAAGGTCATACCTGAAAAGGAGATATTTTAGAGTTAAACAGGTAGGAGTTTACTCCAGTATTAAAGAAGCTAAAGCAGGAGTCCCGCAGGGGAGTGTCTTAGGGCCTTTCCTTTTCGTGCTGTTTACTAGCGACATACCGCAGACGAGCAATACAACTATCGCCACGTTTGCAGATGACACTGCAATTCTAGCTGTTGGTGACACAATCGGTGAAGTCACATTCAAACTACAAATAGCCGTAAATAATATACGAGATTGGCTAGCTAAGTGGAGAATTAAAGTGAATGAATCGAAGTCTACTCACATTAACTTCACTAATAGATCAATAGAACCACTACCTGTGACTCTCAATAATATCTCTGTACCACATGCCAATCAAGCAAAATACCTTGGTATGAACCTTGATGCAAAGTTAAAGTGGAAAGTACACGTGAAAAAGAAAGCAGAAGAGCTTCAGTTAAAATATAGAAAAATGTACTGGTTAATTGGAAGAAACTCTCAGTTATCCATTCATAATAAACTTATGCTTTATAAACAAGTACTCAAGCCGGTCTGGACATATGGTATTCAACTATGGGGATGCACCAAAATCAGCAATCAACAGATAGTTCAACGATTTCAAAATAAAGTCCTCAGAGGAATTGTAAATGCCCCTTGGTACACTCGTAATAGTGACCTTCATAGAGATCTCGGAATAGACACAGTCGCAAGTGAAATAAAGAAATGTGCTCAAAAACACCAGGAGAGGCTCCATCATCACCCTAACATCGAAGCTGCAAGACTACTTCATCAAGAGGGTATAATAAGAAGACTCAAAAGACTAAAACCTTTTGAGTTGCCTGAATAGTCCGCACAATGCAACATCAACCAAAACAACACTTTATGTAAAGAACACATATGAGTGCTTTATTATTATATTGTCAGAGTCAAACGCTGTAAGTCAAAAATGACTAGTTACTTTGTAAAATAATTTTATTGATTGTTATCATAAATAAAATTATTAAAAAAAAAAAAAAAAGAAAAAAAAAAAAAAAATTGAAGGAAACATTAAACGAAAGAATAAATCTTTTTAAAATTGGATTTGAGCGAACCGAAAAATACTCTCAACAGTTTCCGTTTTTTTACGTCTCCTGACTTGGTAAGAAATAAGTTTATAATTTGGTTTGTTCAATTTATAGTAAATATTTGTTATCTATTATAGATTCTATATGGTTTTGACCTCACTTTGACCTCACTTTGACATCCCAAGAAGTCAAACCTCGTTAGTAAATGGAACATTTGTTCGCCATTAATTGCTGATATATTCCAGGAAACCAAGGGAATTAATTTTAGAGGATTACCCGAATTAGACGGTATATAGACACTAAGACAGTTTTGCCTATAAAAAATACAATAATTTTTCTGTTTTCAGATTTGTTACCCTTCATGAAAACATCTTTTTACTCCTTAACGTACTACCTCAAGTGGTATCTGGAAAAGCATCGGCAAATTTGCAGAGAGAATCATTCACGGTTTCAGTTAATAAAATAATAACATTTAAACAGGTAAATTTAAAACTTTCAGTTTAATACTTTCAGTTCATACTATACAGAACTTTAATGTTTACATGACAGATTTCAGCCCAGAAATCGGTTTAGTAAAATACTAGTACCGCAATTCCGGTTTAAAGACAAATGATAATGGGTAATGACTTAATTTTTTATTTCGTCAGCCGGTTGCATTTTCATTTGAAGCAGGCGAAATAAAAAATCAATTAATTTCTCATTCTCATTTGTCGTGGTTTTTAATTATTCCTTATATTTATGAAACCGTATCTTTTTATTTTATAGCCTAACTTAACAAAAGATGAGTTACTGGAAGGTGGATCAATACAACCTTATATAATAGCTGAAGGCCATAATAAACTGGCAATTTCTACATATTACCTATGTATCGAAAATGAACTAATTATTTTGCCTCCTGAAACTTCATTCATAGAATGCATGGATGTATTGTTTAAGTCCCATTATGTATTTGGGCAGCATTTTGAGGTCAATTTAAAAACATTTTGGACATTTATATCTGACTACTTTTACGGACTAGAGGAGAAAAAACTTACCAGCAGAATACGGGAAATTACCAGTAAGTTGGATCAGAAATTAGCAACGCAGTCAAATCAGTTATTTTCAGTTACATAAGTAAAGTTATTTAAGTAAAAAGACATATTATATAAGATTTTTGAACTACCATTATAAATTTGATTTTTGTTTATTATTTTATTGTTTAGTTATTTGTTTTTTTTTTAATTTAAGGTATTATTTAACTATAAACGAAATGTTTTATTGTTATATTTGCAATTGCGCCTTTCAATACTTTAGCAAAATAATACTGCATCTTAAATATGAAGAATTCATTAGAGAAAAATCTCAAGTTAAAATTAGGTGTATTAAAGATAAAACATGCTCAAAAACCTTTCAGACTTTTTTTGCATTAAGAAACATATCCATAAAGTTCATGATGATATTGGCGAAAGAAACAATTTACAAGATGGCGAAATTATTTCTGAAGCTCCAATCAATAATAGTTACAAAACGGCATCGTATAATAATAAACTGACTCAAAAATCCGAGCCAAGCTTGGAAAAACGGCTCACTTTGAATGATTTCAAAAATGGTGTGGACAATTTTTATTTAAAATTGAATCAATTAGGCATTCCAGAGAAAACTATTACAGAAATACTTACTGAAACCAAAGGAGTTGTTGAATTTGCTATTAATATCGTATCTTCTCCAACGGATGTCACAAATACGGTATTTAATAAAACAACAATCTTTGATAACCTTAACAAATTTTGTTCCAAATATAAAAGAGAAAAAATTTTCTCTGAAAATGAATTTTACGTAGAACCACTACAAATTCTGATCGGATTTCGACGGGAAACTCGGTTCAATTCCGAAACTTCAATGTTCTCTAAAAAACTAGTACAAAACTTTTTTCAATTTATCCCAGTTTCTAAGTCATTAATATCTATTTTTAAAAATTCGTCTTTCTTACAGTTATTTAAACAGTTTAATGTATCACATATTTGCCAAGAAGGAGTGTATAAATTTGCTTGTTGTGGTAGACGTTTTCAGTCAATTAATACCCATTTTTTAAATAAACCAAAAGTTTTAATTCAATTGTATTACGACGACAGGTAGCAAAACAATTATACATAAAGTGGGAGCTTTTTATTTTAGTATAATAAACTGTCCAACGTATCTAAATTCTCACCTTCACAATATATTTTTAGTAAGCCTATTTTATGTTAATGACTTACACCATGAATTCAATTTGAATTTCATTCTTAAACCGATTGTGGATGATATTAGAGTTCTCGAAGATGACGGTTTATATATAGATAACCTTGGTTTGACTTTTGGCACTATCATTTCGTTATAATACGATAATCTTGCGGCGAATGATCTAATTGGATTTACAAAATCATTTTCAGCTAAATTCTTTTGCAGATTTTGCGAAATGTCAAATCAAAATACTAAGCAGTCAACATCCGAAGATGTCAAGCTTCTAAGGAAAGAGGGATGCTACTCTATATTAGATTATTAGGCAATCAGCCTTCATTAAAAAAAATTAACCTAATGGAAACTAAGGGAATAAACCGTTGTTCTGTGCTAAACGAACTAAAATTTTTTCATACGATAAAAAACTGTAGTGTGGATTTTCTCCATGACGGTTTAGAAGGCTTTTTAGTCTTGGTGATTAAATATCAATTTGAGTTTTTTATAGAGCAAAAGATTTTTCAAAATATTAATAAAATCAATGATTGTATTTCTGCCTATAACTTTGGTTTCGTTGACCGAAGAAACAAACCATCCACTATTATAGCATTGACAGAAGTAATTTAGGCCAAAACGCTATTCAAGTCTTATGTTTAGCAACACATTTTCCATTAATTTTTAGTAAATTTTATAATTCCAACCATAAACCACAATGGGATGCTGTTTTAGGTATAATTGAAATAACAATTGTATTGGTTCGATATGAATTACGGACTGATGATATTAATAATTTAGAGAAAAATTTACATTTAGAACTCATTAAAACAGCATTTAATAAACATTTTACACCCGAACAACACATCCTTTTGCACTACCCAAGAATAATTAGAATAATGGGGCCTATATCATTCTTATGTGGACAATCAGATACGAAAGCAAGCATAGATATTTTAAACTTAACTTAACTCAAAATTTTATTAATGTTTGTCAGACATTTGCAAAACGCCACCAACAGATGATATGTAGTGTTTGGTCCAAATCTAACTTTGAATCAATATCAAAAAAAGGAAAGAGACTTTTGTTCAATCTCACTTATGAATGCCCCGAAGTTTTACCCAAACCTTTATACAGCTTGTCATATTACGAAAACGAATTTCATTACAAAAAAAAATTTTTCATACTAAAAGAAAATCTTAACTATAATGAAATAATTCGTTTATATCAGATCAAAAATATTTTAGAAAGTAAGAGCAACATTTTGTTCCGTACTGAATGGACTGTATATTTTGGTTGGTTAACTGTTCACTTCACTATGGCATTTAAACACTACACTACAAGCTGTCATATAATTTAGATTTTACTAAGCACCAAATTTATGTTCTTATTATTCTCCACTTCACCCACAGGCCATAGCACAAATTCTGAATAAATATCCACGTTATTCACAAATAAAACAACAAGAACTTTATTTTAGTTTGATTACACAATTTATTTTCCAATTTAACTAACTTTATTTTAATTTTATATTCAACAAAAATGGCAGCTTATTAATTAATTTCTTTTAATTTGGATAATTGCTCGCCAAAACACCACTGCACAACTCTGATTTGATCTTACTACCTTATTTTGGAACCCCGTAAGAGGCTTTTATTTAATTCGTGCCATAATAATAAAATACGTATTAAATTTTGATTGGTTAAGCCGAATGTTATTATGGTTCAACTCGCGGCAATTTTGGTTTAGTCGAGGCGCATTATCTACTGGTATAAATTGCAAGATCAATCAATATTTTATCAGTGGTTACAATAGGTGGCAGCTGTGAATGTAATTTATTATTTCAGCTATTACAAAATTATTTAGAAATAGAGATATTTACATTTGTGTTGTCAACAAAACAATAACATAACCTATTATAACAAGATAAGTCTATACAATTTTCACTATAAATTTTGATAATAATTAAATTTCTAATTATATTTATTTTTTTTAGATTCGATTATTGTTGGGCTCAAACATCCCGCCCGCTTTGAATCTGTTGATTCAGTTCAGTTTTTTTTTTTGAAGTCTACACAGTTTATAGACAGGTCTATAACACCCGTGTTGTTATTTTTATGGTGTTATATTTAAAGAGTCCGGATGCAAAATAATTGAGTGCACGATAACTTTATGTACGACGTGCAAGTAGCACGCCGGCTTTATATTTACAATATTATTTGTATGAACTATTTTTATACAATTTTAACTTAATTTTACGAACACAATTTTTGTTATCACTACACTAATCACCACGCATTTATATTTTTGTTCGCGACGCGACACGCGCGATTATATATTGTTAGCGTTTTTATTTTATTATATATTTCTAAAAAGATGGCAGCGTAACTTTGCTACGTACTACTTGAAAGTTGCAAAAACGATTGATTTGTACAAAAAACCAAATCATATACATATATTCGGTGTACCGAGCGCATGAATTTTTGACAACGATGAACTAAAAGCGGAGAAGAAGATGAAAATGGTTTTGCTTGTTTTATGTGCACTGCAGTATAAATTTGATATATGAATTATGTGTTGTTTGTTGGTTGAACAAGGTGCGTTCATGTGAATGAGTGTGGATATGAATGCGCGAATTGTGGTGATGAACGAGTGATGAATATTTATGATTGAATTGAATTGTGTGATTACATAATTGAATTGAATTGTGAGTGAGTCGCTACAGGACTCCCCCGCGAGTGATTTTCCCCCTCCCTAGGGAATGATTGTAGGAGTGGAAGCAATACGGACTGTTTTATGAACCCGATGGCTTGATGTTTGCTCAGCCGAACTAAGTATTCCGTAAGCTGGTTTAAGTCGATCGATTGAAACGTTGGCATTTTTGCCATTAATCGATACGACGAAATGTTTCCTAAGTCTGCGTATAACTTTATACGGACCTTCATAAGGAGGAGTTAATCCCGTGCGAACCTTGTCTGTTCTTATGAAAACAAAATCGCAGTTGCTGAGCGATTTCGGAACAAATAAGTCATCTTGTTTGGATTGACGTGGTGTTTTGGGTATGAGGTTGCGCATGGTTTTTCGCAGTTGGTCGATGATTGTGTCGGTAGTTGGGAGTGGTAAAGGAGGATTTTCAATAAAGAATTCACCGGGTAATTTGATGGTTTGACCGTAAACTAATTCAGCCGGTGAGCACTTAAGATCTTCCTTCACTGTTGCTCGGATACTAAGTAGTATGATTGGTATTTCCAAACTCCAATTGATTGTATTGCCTCTGGCCATTAATGCGGCTTTAAGTTGCCGATGGAAGCGTTCGACCATGCCATTGGCTTGTGGATGGTAAGCCGTTGTCCGTATCCGATGTGATCCAAGGAGTTTTGTTAGCTCGGTGAAAAGCTTGGACTCAAATTGCGTTCCTTGATCTGTTGTGATGTTGAGAGGAACGCCGAATCGTGATACGTAGTTGTTGACAAAAGTGGTGGCTATGGTTGCAGCAGACATATTGGTCATGCAGTATGCTTCGGGCCAGCGAGTGAAACGATCGACACAAGTGAGTAAGTATGAGTATCCATTAGATGGCGGAAGTGGTCCTACGATATCTATATGGATATGCTCAAATCGACCAGGTGGAATTTCAAATTGTCCATGTGGTCTGAATCGGTGATAGTAGTTTACCATGCCGACAAATCGCTGTATGGTTTTGATTGAAGTAGGGGCTGGGAAATCCCTAATGGCATTAATTCGTTCTTCAGACGGCAGAATACCATTAGGTGTTATCTTGTGGCTGAGGAAGTCAAGAGTGGATACGCCAAAAACGCACTTTGAGCTCTTGATATGCACGTCAAACTGTGTTAGTTTGTGGAAAAGTTGTTCCAAGTGCTGTTTGTGTTGTTCCTCAGATTTTGATGCCACAAGAATGTCGTCAATGTAAACGAAAACGAAGTCCAAGTCACGTACGACTTCGTTCATAAAACGCTGAAACGTTTGAGCGGCATTGCGTAAGCCGAATGGCATTCGGGTGAATTTGAATAGGCCAAACGGTGTTGTAATTGCCGTCTTATGAACGTCTTCAGGTGCAACGGGAATTAAATGATAAGCTCTGACTAGATCAATTTTGGAGAAAATTTTGCATCCATGCAAGTGCATGGAGAAATTTTGAATGTGAGGTATCGGGTAGCGATCTGGTGTTGTCACCATGTTTAAACACATGGTCTCCAATCTTGATCTTTTTTCTTCACCATGTGAAGTGGACAAGAGACGGGAGATGCAGACGGCCTGCAAATCGCTAATTCCACCATGTGTTGGAATTCTGTTTGAGGTGCTTTATGTCTCACGTGATCTAGCCGACGTGGTCTTGACACGGGCAGATGGCCTGCTGTGACAATATGATGGACCACGTTGTGTCGAACTGGTAAGTTGTAGTCCGGCTCTGCTGTAAGTGATGGGAAATTCTTCAGCAGAGTGGCATAACCGTTGTTGACCGAATAATGGATCGGAGTTGGAGTGTTATACCGAACCATTGTGGCATTGATTGACAGCTTAGTCGCTGAATCAACCAGCCGTTTGTTCTTGAGGTCAACAAGGAGGCCAAATTTACACAGAAAATCGGCGCCAATAATCGGACGATTCACGTCAGCTAAAATGAATGCATGCGTGAAGGATCTCTTGAGTCCGATGTCCACTTGAAGCAATTTTGTGCCATAAGTGAAAATTGTGGTATTATTGGCTGCCGATAAGACTAGATCGGGGTCACGTTTGGTGAATGAAAACGCGCCCCTGTAATAATGTGCTGGAATGACCGAAAGGTCAGCGCCAGTGTCTATAAGAAATGTAAGTTTGTTTTTATGGTTGTGAATGAATAACCGACCTACTTTCTGGGTGTTGGACGACGTCGTCTCTACCCGTTGTTTGACTCGTTTTTTGTATCTGACTCAACATCCATGCTCGATGTGGATGATGTTTTGAAATTGCACGGTTGTACGCATTTCCGCGCTGCCGGGCCAAACTTCCAATGATACCAGCATTTTTCGTATTGGCGGCTGTTGCCGGGACTGCGCGACTTCGAATTTCGTCTGTATCCTGATTGAAATTGTTGTCGACCCCTTGAATGACTGCGGTTGCTGTTTGACCAATTGTTCAGTTGTGCTTCGATTTTAGCGAGGCGATCCTCGATCGTGACACTCTGAGATGTGCTCGCAGTTGGCTGTCGACCGGAATCCGTACGAACGGTGGAGCGAGATTGGCGTGTTACCGCGGAAATGGTTTGATTTGTAGATGATAATGCGGCGTGCAATTTGTCAGCGTTGACCGCCAGGTCATTAAGACTTGTTGTTTCAGGCTGAGTCAACAACGCTATTTTGATTACTTCAGGTAATCTGCGCACCCATAGTGATTTGACAATTTTTGTACTGACTTGAGTTCCAGCTAACTGTTGTATATGGCGAAGCGCTTCGGACGGTCGCCTGTCTCCTAAGTTTTGTTGCGATAATAGAGCTTCGAGTTTGGCTTCGTCTGATGGCGTTAAGCGGGCGAGAAGGGCTGATTTCACTGTTTCGTATAGATTCTCGGCTGGTGGATTTGCCATAATGTCTGAGACGACCTCGCAAGCTTGGGGAGACAGGGCCGACAATAAACTAACGAATTTTTCTTTGTCCAATTTTATGCCGGTGATTCGGAATTGGAGTTCTGCCATATTAAACCAGTTTCTGGCATTGTCTAACCAAAACTGTTGTAATTTGATTGTACGAGTGGTGGCCTCAACCTCACCTTTGATTTGTGGGGAGGCCATTTCGTGCTCGTTGTCAGACATTGTCAAATTTTGAATAAATACGACCGTAAAAAATTAATTTTGAATGAGATTGTAAATCGAGCGGAATGGGTACCGTGTGTGGAGTTAAAAGCGAAAATTGATATGTTTTTAGTCCAATTTGTTTTGTTGACGAGAGCCCCCAAGTACGGGACGAGCCGTCACCTACGTCTTGGGGCTTACTACTCGTCAGATTTCAGTGAAAAAAAAAATATTTGATGATGAGAGAAAAAAACGAATGTAATTAAGTTTGCGGAATGAGTATCGTGTAATAAAAAAAATAAACAAATGAAAATAATATATATATGCAGTGAATTCTGCTGTTGACGGGACGTTCCCCAGTCTTATTTTGGTAATAAATAAAAAAAAAAAACAAAAATAATTTAGAGATTTAATTGCTTAGCTATAAACGAGAATTGAACTCTGTTATGCTGCAGTGTAATATCCAAACAAAACTATCACCTTCTTCCCGCGGTGAGAATTAAAAAAAAAAAAAAAAAATATTATCGATCGAGGAGCGAGACAACAAGAAAAAAAAAAGAAAAAAAATAATATGAATTCGTATCCGTGGTGAGAAATTTACATTTAGTTTGAATGATTAAATTGTACATATAAATATGAAATTTTATATATATAACCTTGAGTATGAGTTTTATACGGAGTTATATAATAATGAACCCGTAAAAAAAATTTTATGATTTTTAATTTTAACAAGAAATATAATGAAAAATAAAAAATATTGTTTTATTTGTTAAAGAACACTTAGCTTTCGTTGCGGTTGTTGCTGCTGCTGTTGTTGAATCCCGTTGTTTTGTAGCTGCTCTAGTTTCTATGTTGTCATCTGGTTTCGTTTTTTTAATATAATATATATATATATATATATATATATATATATAATCCCCGATGTAGTATAGTTTTGTTGAAATTACAATTTGTTGAACGATGTTAATTTTTGCTGTATTTGCAATGTCCAATGTTATTACTTTGTTATGCTGTGTGAATTTTGTATATATTTTACGCGTAACACTATATTCGTCTTGCTGTCGCTGTTATTATGCCCACGATTGTATGCGTCGTTTGATTTGTTGTTGTTTTTTTGTATATATTTGTTGCATATATTTTTCGCGTAGTACTAAATTCGTCGTGCTGTCGCTTTTATTATGCCCACGACTGTTATATGTCGTTTGATTTGTTGTTGCCTTTTTTATGTTTGGATTTTGAAACAAAAAAACAAAATTTTCGTGATGGCGGCGGCTTTTTCTTGTTGCACTCGTTTATGTTTTGTAAATTTGTAAATACATATGTACATATGTTGATAATAGAAACGGACAAAGAAGAAAAATGTTACTTTATTGCAGAGTCGTTATGTTGTTTTTTGTATTTATTCTTTTTTTTTGTGTACGTACCTTTGTGCTTGGCCCGGATTAATTTTCTGTCCAAGCGTGTTGTAAATTATGCAATTTACATATATAAAATCAATCCATAAATATGGATGTCGAAGGTCACCAGTTATAACACCCGTGTTGTTATTTTTATGGTGTTATATTTAAAGAGTCCGGATGCAAAATAATTGAGTGCACGATAACTTTATGTACGACGTGCAAGTAGCACGCCGGCTTTATATTTACAATATTATTTGTATGAACTATTTTTATACAATTTTAACTTAATTTTACGAACACAATTTTTGTTATCACTACACTAATCACCACGCATTTATATTTTTGTTCGCGACGCGACACGCGCGATTATATATTGTTAGCGTTTTTATTTTATTATATATTTCTAAAAAGATGGCAGCGTAACTTTGCTACGTACTACTTGAAAGTTGCAAAAACGATTGATTTGTACAAAAAACCAAATCATATATATTCGGTGTACCGAGCGCATGAATTTTTGACAACGATGAACTAAAAGCGGAGAAGAAGATGAAAATGGTTTTGCTTGTTTTATGTGCACTGCAGTATAAATTTGATATATGAATTATGTGTTGTTTGTTGGTTGAACAAGGTGCGTTCATGTGAATGAGTGTGGATATGAATGCGCGAATTGTGGCGATGAACGAGTGATGAATATTTATGATTGAATTGAATTGTGTGATTACATAATTGAATTGAATTGTGAGTGAGTCGCTACAGGTCGCTTTAGATGTCCAGCTTGGGTTTTTAAGGTTACAACTCTAACCACTCCATCCGCTCCTCGATGAATCTGTTCTACCCGGCCTAGCAACCATTTTGTAGATGGCAAATTGTCCTCACGAATTAAGACAACATCGTCGACTGTAATTGGTTGACCCTTTGTTTGCCATTTGGTTCGTTGATGTAAAGAGGTTAGATACTCAAATTTCCACCTCTTACTGAAATGTTGTATTGCCTGTTGTAACCTTTGCCATTTACATAGTTTTGTTAATTTTACTTCCAGCATATTTGGTTCTGGTATCTGGATAAGAGGACGTCCAATTAAAAAATGCCCTGGTGTAAGAGCATCAACTTGGTCATCTGACAGAAGGCATAATGGCCTAGAATTTAACACCGCTTCGATTTGTGTGACTACGGTACTAAGCTCCTCATATGTGAATATCATCTTTCCCATAACCCTCTTAAGATGATATTTGAAGGACTTTACAGCGGCCTCCCATAGTCCTTCAAATGATGGTGCTGCACTGGGGATTAAGTGCCATTTAATATTTTCTGAAGCGAGAAAAGCAAATATTTCATTAGAATTAGATTTTAGAAATTCATTGGTCTCCTTCAAAATATTATTGGCTCCTACGAAATTGGACCCGTTGTCGGAATAGATACCGGTGCATAAGCCTCTGCGTGAAACAAATCTTTGAAGTGTTGCAATGAAGTTACTTGCTGTGAGATTGGACACAACTTCAATGTGGACAGCCTTTGTACTAATACACACAAAGATAGCTAGGTAAATTTTCCATACTTTGGTAGACCGGCCGTAAATCTGCTTTATTTGTAACGGTCCGGCGAAATCCACACCGGTTTTGATAAATGGACTTTGAAGTTGAACACGATCTGAAGGTAAGTTTCCCATAATTTGATAATTCGGCCGTGAATTAAATCTTCGACATGTGTTGCAATTTTTTACTACATCTCTGATTATTCTGCGGCTGTTGATCAGGAAGTATATTTGGCGAAGAATACTCATTAATAGGGAGGTGCCAGCATGATGGTGTTTGATATGTAGATTTTGTACAAGCAATATAGTTATCTCGCATTTAGGGAGAATTAGTGGATGTTTTGTTTCGTATACTGCTAACGAATTTTCTATCCGACCGCCGACTCGTAAAAGTCCACTGTCATCCAAAAATGGATATAAACTGCAAATTTTGCTGGTTTTTGGCACTTGTTTATTTGCATTCAATAAGGAAATCTCGGTTGAAAATTGGTCACTTTGTATCCATTTGATAATAGTACGGCGGCTTAAGGATATTTCATCCACGGTAAGTAATTTATTTCTGCTTTGCTTGGCGGTTCCTTGTTTGCTTCTTTTAACATATAATTGTACCCATGCAAGAACTCTAACAATTTTTTCGAACGATGAAATTCTGGTTACCAGCTGATTTAAAATGCAAAATTCTGGCTTTTTTGATTTAATTGCGGATAACACTGTTACTGTGGGTTTCTTCTCTTCCGCTAATAGTTCGTCAAATTTTAAGTGTGATTGCTGTGGCCATTCTGATGCATCCCGACTTAACCATACAGGTCCGTTCCACCATAATTCGTATTTTACTAGTTTTGAAGGTGACATCCCTCGCGATGCGCAATCAGCTGGGTTCGTTGGTGAATCAACATATCTCCAGTGTTGCCGAGAATATGAAGATAATATGTCTGCTGTGCGCTTTGCTACGAAGGTACTCCATCTCCTTGGGGGAGATGACAGGCAACCCAAGACTATTTTGGAATCCGTCCACATGGTAACCTTCGTATCTGGTAATTTTAGTGATTCATTGACCATTCTAATCAATTTGGCTAGCAAATTGGCAGCGCAGAGTTCTAGTCTCGGGATTGAGACTTGCTTAATTAATTGGAGCGACTTTTGTTTTAGAGGCTACTAAACTTACTTTAACCTCACCGTTTTCGTCAATACACCTGCAATATACTACAGCGGCATATGCTATTTCAGAGGCGTCACTAAATCCATGAAGCTCAAATTCGGTTTCCTTTGTCTTATGCCATCGCGGAATTCTAATTTTCTCTAATTCAGGTAGCTCATCCTTGGCCTGGGTAATTTTACGTCACTACTAACTGAACCTTGGGTGGCGTTTATCACGGATTCACCTAACTGCGTACCGGAAATTGATTGCTTTCGTAACCACGTGTTAAGTTTAGCGATCACACGATAATATTGTTCCTCAATTTCCTCTGCGTCAGATTGATGAGAATTATCTAAGCCGAACATTTCATTTTCAATGCTAGTAAAGGATTCTAATAGATCCTTGGTACGTTTTATACGTTCTTTAACCTCTTCTTCAGATGTTTGATCGGAAATGGTGTTGCAAAATCTATCTAGCTTGGTTAACAACCCTTTAACGATACTACGTCGTTTAATTAACGCATCCATTTTGGAAATATTCACAACAAGGTGATGGTAGAAATGTACGAATTATGGCGGATAACAACAAATTGGTGGCTTACAAATTTACAAATTAGGTGGATGGTGGAAACTTGTCGTATTGTATCAATACTAAGAAGCAATTTAACTAATATACCCACGTGTTTACTCGCAATATAGTTCAATAAAATTTTGCAAATATTATAAAAAATGTGATACTCATCTGGTTTTTGCTGCGGTTCTTGTGGATGGGTTTTAATCCAAATCGCTCAATTAAATATTTGTTAGCTCGTAGATCTGCAATGCTAAGACTGATGCGGAATATCCGGCTCGAAGGACCAAATGTTCTGTACTGAATGGACTGTTTATTTTGGTTGGTTAACTGTTCACTTCACTATGGCATTTAAACACTACACTACAAGCTGTCATATAATTTAGATTTTACTAAGCACCAAATTTATGTTCTTATTATTCTCCACTTCACCCACAGGCCATAGCACAAATTCTGAATAAATATCCACGTTATTCACAAATAAAACAACAAGAACTTTATTTTAGTTTGATTACACAATTTATTTTCCAATTTAACTAACTTTATTTTAATTTTATATTCAACAAAAATGGCAGCTTATTAATTAATTTCTTTTAATTTGGATAATTGCTCGCCAAAACACCACTGCACAACTCTGATTTGATCTTACTACCTTATTTTGGAACCCCGTAAGAGGCTTTTATTTAATTCGTGCCATAATAATAAAATACGTATTAAATTTTGATTGGTTAAGCCGAATGTTATTATGGTTCAACTCGCGGCAATTTTGGTTTAGTCGAGGCGCATTATCTACTGGTATAAATTGCAAGATCAATCAATATTGTATCAGTGGTTACAATAGGTGGCAGCTGTGAATTTAATTTATTATTTCAGCTATTACAAAATTATTTAGAAATAGAGATATTTACATTTGTGTTGTCAACAAAACAATAACATAACCTATTATAACAAGATAAGTCTATACAATTTTCACTATAAATTTTGATAATAATTAAATTTCTAATTTTATTTATTTTTTTTAGATTCGATTATTGTTGGGCTCAAACACATTTTTATTTGAGTTCTAAATTCCAGATAGGACCTAATCCACTGGCAAAAGTTACAATCCAAGGAATGAAGTTTCTGCAACAGCAATTCATGATCGATCTTGTCAAAAGCTTTATAGAAATCATTGTAAACGACCAGGGGGTCAATTCTCGTTCCGTGAAAAGTATTTTCAGTGAGAAATACACATTTCCGATTCATGTTCCTTGATAAGGAAAAAATGACGTCAAATTCTTTTCATATGAATGAAACCTTCTCACCGACCATTTTGGCGATGAGAACATCATAAATATGGATATAAAATTCTATAAAAACTAAATTTGTATTTTTAGCATTAAATGTGCATTGAAAGTATAATATGATTCACTTTAAAATTAGCTGTGGCGTTTCTGCCACGAAACGCAGAAGGCTTAGTGGCGTTGCTGTCACGAAACGAAAACTTCCTTCAAAAGTTTTTACATGTTGTACAGCTATTGCCAAAACAGCATATATTTTGATACTTTTTAGAATTGATCGCAGTATTCAGTCAATCTCATTGCCGATTTTCAATTGCAGTATATGCGGTGGCATCCCTCGCAAATCGAGTGAATTCAAAAATTCTATTTGATAATTAACCGCTTCATCTGCTTTCACAACAGTGTCGACGAACTTTTATGTGACTGCCTCGCTTTGAATGTTAGACTGAATAATATTGTTAAGTTCGTATAGATAACTTTGTTCTTGGCGGCAAGGATAGCTCGTTCACTCAGCCAATTGTAATTCTTATAATTAGTTTGAATATTAGAAAATACTTTTTCAACCAAATCTTCTTCTAACATTACTATAAATTGCAGAAGTTATGAGGTAATGATTTTTTTATGTGCCATTGTACATTCCAAACAATAAGTTTGCATTTCTGTATTACTTTTCCCATGCCGGATGCTTTGGAAATGTCGCACGTGGGACTTTCAATGGCTTGCATGTTCAATAGCAATTTCAAAGCGGAATGAGCAATTATTATGTGTTGTGATTTTGTTCACGAAGCAATTCTACGTCGAACGAAGCAGCAGCAGATCGATTCGGTTATTGCATCCCCAATTGATTGAGAACTTTGTTTGCGATTTTTAAGCACAAATCTTCAATCATTGTCAACGCTTCTTTGTAAATGCAATGAAATTCCTGTTCATATTTGAATTTTCCTTGCGTATTCGACGAAAAATATTTTCAGCCATGTGCGATTTATATTTCTACCCTAATTCTGTTCGAGATGAAAGAAAGCAGGCGGTCAATATGATTGCAAACAATACAGGAATTTGATTTTGATGTGACGTGTTGCACGCATCATTAATCCACACATCCCAGTGTCGATCTTTCTCTAATAAATTCAGAGCTTGACATGTACTGCGGAAATTGGTATGTGTGACGTCGTTGACAATTCTCAATTGCCGGAAACAGTCTGCCTTTCGTAGTTTCTTAGAATATGACGGGTTGTCCGTCTACTCGCTCTCCTCGTTTGCGTCATTCAAATGATTTTCTACTCGCATTCCATGTGTAATACAGCAGTTTTTTCGCAAACGCCTCATTTTGACATAACGTGAAGAAAGCAGTTAACATTATAGCTGGTGGGTTCAGGGCTATTTGTTGCACATTTGCAGCTGTGAAATAAACGCGTTGTCCCTTTTCTGAATGTAATGCTAAATGAACAACAGCTAACACTGTGCGATTTCATCGATATGTATGACCTCATTCCGATCACCTCTTTCTTGTTGTATGCCAAAAACCTGCCATGTCACTGCCATTTTCACGTACTTTTTGTACAAATGTATTTGAGTAATTTAACGTAGTTACGCAGTATTCCACGTTTATGTGCGCTTTGTATGTTTTTGATAACAAAGGCAAATATGAAACAACCCACCGGTTGTCTACTTCGATGTCACCGTTTCGCATTTGTATGGTTGCTAATTTACCGCCATCTTCTGCCGATGATATCCATCGTTTCCTCTAACCGTGTTGAATACTAATTAATACTCGAGGATATTGCTTAGAGCATTTTAGTTACATTTCCTGATGTTAGATAAGAAATGCTTTGATTCGACGGTATATCCGGTAAGCAAAGATTTAATGGCTCTGGCGGTTCTCCAAGTTGAGGCAGTTTAATTTTTCTGCGGCGCAACACATTCCTTTCGTTTTTCCATTAAATTTCAGAGCCTTGCATTGAGGACATACTTCAGTCCATCAGCTGGGTTATACAGGAATGCAATTGTAATCGCGTGATTGTTGAACACGAAGCCATGTTTGACGCTGATCTGCTATTTCTCGTTGATGTTTTTCAGCCACTCCCAGCCTATCGCGTTCATTCTGTTGAGAACGAAGCAGATTTGCATCCTCAAGTCTAGTTGCACGTCGCTCTGTTGCTTCCTCGGCACGTATTTGAGCCATTATTTGTATGTTTCGCTCGTTTGCTAATGCCCTTAGTTTGATTTGAAATTAGTCGTCGCACTGCTTGTGCTCCGCGAGTATGACGACCTAAGTTTGATCTTCTGTGAGTCATTATTTCGAGTCATTATTTCACGATATAATTTGAATTCAAATGAAAATCAATCAACACAGCTCAATTCTACCGCCAATTGAACTGAAAAATAAGAAAAACAGTTAAAGATGCGAAATGAAAACAATGAAAAAAGAAAATAATAAACTATAATCACGAAATAAACGCTACGGTAAACGACACAGCTTAATTCCAAAGCAATGTCACACGAAATAATTAAATCTAATCTAACTCGCAAACATTGAAAATGCTAAGTGACAGCGGCTGTCATGAAGCACGCTGTCCGGCATGATGTTTAGTATTGCTTGTGTTGCTGTTACGTTCAACAGATGGCGCTCCCATTGTCGTAAAATATTTAATAATATAGCGTTTGTTGCTTTTACGTCCAACAGATGGCAATGTTTTTCAAAAAAACATATTTCTACCTGTCACAGGTGTGACATATATAAAAAAGCATGCGCGTATTCTAATGGAACGTTGTATCAAAATTTCAAAGCAATCGGTGAAGAACCTTCGGAGGATATACTTTAGATTGTTATGTTAAGCTACTTTGACCTTATTTGGAATTTTAATCAATTTTATCTTATCTGTTAACTCTAAATTATTTCTTGTTCTTGACAATGAGAGGGGAGAGATCGCTGCACACTATTGGAAGTAAAAAGTGAAGCTTTGCCCAACACAACAAATTGTTTTACGAACGAGGCCGGAATCTATACTAATACTAAACCGAACGAAAAATTAAACCGCCATTTCCGGTTAAAATTTTGGAAAAGTTACCAGACGAATTCCGTTTTTTATAGACCACCTAAAAAATAATTTAAATCCACAAAACCATACACAACCCTCGAAAATGTTCGGATAGTGGTAGCATGCACAAATACCGCATTTCCAAAATATGTGCCAAGTATAGCAGGACAAACTCCGTTTAATTAATTTTCCAATTTTATTTTTATTTTTTTGCAAATATCATTTCTTCCTCACTTGCGGTGCCTGATCGATTTTATATACATAGAGTCAACCTATATGTTCTAAGCATCTACTCCAGAGCACCGGAAGTCAAAAGTCTCGGTAAAATCTTTTTGATCGTATTTTGATACGTTTCATTTTTATACAAATTTTTACGTTCCTCAATCTTTTGGTCATCGAACACGTCGGGCCCGGTTTGTGAATAATCAACGTAGAAATATGGCAAGAAGCATATGGCAATCACAACCTCTGTAGCAAATAAAAAAATAACGATAATCACAAAATATTTGATAAATTATTATTATGTTCACACTCACCTAAAAATTTATGTTTCAACAATTCAACGCGAAAATCAAGAAGCGTTGGTACTTTTCCCATGAGTCCGACCCGTCTCAAAGTGTCCACAAATTCGTAATAGTACAATTCAAGTAAATCATTCTCATGATTAAAACGGGTCTCATCCGATGCAACCAAATACAATAAATAGTAGATATCAATGGCGGGTGTTGCCCAAATTGATAATTGAAAATCAAGCTGAAAATATATAGAGATGTACACTATAAGTACGCGGAAACCGAATTAAACTAATCAGACTTGACTTACGAATAGTGCATCACAAACTTTTTCATTGATATCGTTCTTTTTGAAAAGCATATTTTTGTAATTAAAATCACCATGATTCAGGACATTGTAGCCGGTTTTCGCATCATTCGCTTGATAAATTTTTTTGCCATTTTTCATAAATTTATGCGATAAATTATCCAATTTCACTGCATACTTCTCGTAGCCAGTCCACGATTTGACTTCATCAGCAAATAGACGGAAATTACTATGGATAAAATTTAATCCTTCACTGTTCAAATTGAATAGACCCACATTGTATTCTTCTAGTTTTAGTTTTTTCTGCGGATAAAATGATTTAAAAAATGTTGTTTATCTGCGCCAAAAATCTGTATATGCCTTACGTCTCTAGCCACTTGATACGATGCTGCATGCCACCTAGCCAGTTTCAATATAATTTTCTTGGTCTCATCAAAATCTAATCGCGCGTTAATACTAACAAGTGATTTTGGTGCTGCACTTATATCTTCAAGTACAACATTCGGGAAGGGCTCTTGTGAATAGTACAACATTCTAAAAATAAACAAACCAAAAAAAAACCATGTTACTTTCTATGTATTGTTGCTGTTATATCACTGGTGCGGTTTCTTGTTTATGTAATCAATTATATTTATTGCTACTTATTAATGTCCGCGATAAAGTCACGAGATTGATTTCGAGTTACTAGTTTGTGTATGTTTATATTCGAAAGTGTCACTTTCGAACACAATCAAAATGATAAGGAATAATAATTATTGATTTTCATTTTTAGGAGTTACTAAATAATGTACATATATCGTGTTTATTATTTAATCATATACCAATCATTGATGTGCTGTCAGTGCCGCGTCTATATGACTCAGTCCCATTTTACATATTACAACAAACCGCGAATTATTATTTATAGATTATCGCGAGTTGTTAATTTTATATCGGTTGTTTAGCTATATTGATTTATTTGTGTCAGCACCCCAAAAACACAACTGATCCACTTCAAAAACCACATATTACATATTATAAGAATCATAAATTTAAATGCGATGACAAACAACAGAAGTTTGTTTCCCGACAATGTTACTTGAACTGATCATAAATAACGATTAGATTCGACAGGTAACCATATGACCAAAGTAATCAATTGAACAAAAAAAAAACATCGTACACAATCACATATACGATATATGATTAGATATTGGGTTGGCACGAGCACAAAACAACTAACCTTGGTGCAAACACTTCATTCTCACCAATCATTTCAAATAATCGTTGCATTTCCATTATAGTCTGATACATTTTGATTTCGGTCGCAAATGTTGTATTATCTGCAAAACCATTTTTACGATTTGGCGATAATTTCACAATGAAATTAATTGTCTCATCTTTAATCTTATTGGATGAATATTGTACCGTTGCTTTCAGTACTGTACTAGGATAAGCATTACCATCCGCTGATGCTTGGGTTACTAATGAACTTATAATCTACAAGACAAAAAATAATTTAAAAAAAAAACGTAAAAATTTAAATTAATTAGCACTTATGATTTTCACAAAATATTTCATCAAACACATAATTCGTCATACTTTGATATTATTTCCAACACCAATTTGTTTTAAAACTTTTTCAAAATATTTATCGTTTATCCAAGTTAAAGACGTCATGGTAATGGCGGCCGATGAATTTTACAAATTTTTTGCAATTAATTAGCTTTTCAACTTAAAATACTTCTGCCACTAATGCCAGTTAAATTCGTAATAATAAAGTTAACGTTTATTATGCAACTTTTCACGCACAACAAAAACCCATATAAAGCCAAATGATTTTGTTTATATCTGCACATAGATGATAAGCACAAAGCTAAAACAACTGATAATGAAAGCGTATTCTATGTACACATAATAATATCGAATATACATATATCCATTGTGATGATGATAAGAGAAATGAACTTATGGCTGATCGAATATTTGAACCGAGTGTAATGCAAAATGTATAAAATTTCAATTGCCCACTTATTTATAGATTTAAATTGATTTATTCAAGTACTGTATTTGAGTATTTACGAGTATATGATGAAAGTGCATAAAATTTGAAATTTTATCAGCCGATAAGTAACGTTGGTAATAAATATTTTCACATACAATTTTTAATTCGATCACGTGACCAGGCTTAATTTTAAGCTGCTTAAAAGTTAATGTATCGATTTTTTTTTTTTTTTTTTTTGTTACGCCTAAATGTTTCCGAATTTAGATATAAAAAGGGTGTTATTATAGAAATTATACTGTATTTGTGGAATTTGGTTTACAGTTGGATCTAGAATTCTGCAAATTGTTACATAAATTTGATGAATTTTAATTTTGTGGAAAACTCTCTACCTAAGTACAGCTTCGCGCTAAGCAATTTAAGTGAATTCGCAAAATACTTCACATAAGCGTACTAAAAACGTAACACATTTTTGCTTTTCACTAATACATTGTCAAGCTTAAATAAAATATACATATAGGGTGGGTCATCTAACTTTTTTTTTTGAACTAGCGGTTATTTTGAGTATGGTTAGGGTTATGTCACTTTTGATTTGACAAAAGTTAGTTTTACCCTTCCGCTGAACGAAAATGGTTGTATATTCGCTTGAACAACGCTGGAAAATATTGAAACATTACTTCGAAAATCTTGGCAAAAAAAACACTTTTTCGGATGAGGCGCATTTTCATCTTGGCGGCTATGTAAACCAGCAGAATTGTCGCATTTGGGGCACGGAGAACCCGCACGTGATCGTAGAGAAGCCGATGCATCCTCAACGAGTGACTGTTTGGTGCGGATTTTGGTCCGGTGGCATCATTGGGCCATTTTTCTTTGAAAATGAGCAAGGAGCCGCCGTTACTGTCAATGGTGAGCGCTATCGCGCCATGATAAACGATTTTTTGTTCCCGGCACTTGAAAAGGAGGACATAGCAACATTTGGTTTCGACAAGACGGCGCTCCGTGCCACACAGCACACGTTTCAATTGATCTTTTGCGCACTGTCTTCGAAGATCGAATTATCAGCCGAAATGCTAATGTGATTTGGCCGCCTCGGAGCTGTGATTTGACGCCGTTGAACTATTATCTTTGGGGTGCCGTCAAAGATAAGTGTTACGCCGATAAACCAGCAACGATTGACGCTCTCAAGAACAATATTCGCATTGCCATTGAAGACATAATGCCGCATACCATCGAAAATGTGCTCAAAAATTGGACCGACCGTATGGGGTACGTCAAGGCCAGCCGAGGCAGTCTTATGAATGAAATAGTATTCCATAATTAATCGGAAGGATTGTTCTTTACAATGAAAAAATAAATTTGAAAAAATATGTTACTGTTACTTTTTGTTTTATTGCATTTTAAAAAAAAAATGTATTTGGCCCACCCTGTATGTAGTACAAAAATACCTCGCAAACAAATTTAATTATGATTTATTTATTTATAGTTAGGTTAGGTTAGGTTTGGGTGGCGGTCCACTAGGACCAGGCATAGACACAAAAATGGTCCGTAGCCATACCACAGTAATTATTTCCTCCAACTCATTGGAACCATTTTGAGCTGTTAACAAAGCTCTGGATACTCCTGACGTCCATCCTACAAAAGTCCGTCAGGTCTTTGAAGAGGGGTGCCTCTAGAAACTTTAGTCTGTTTCGTGCCAGACGAGGGCAGGTTCAAAGAAGATGAAGTACTGTATCTTCCTCCTCTTCGTCCTTGAAACTACGACAGTAGTCATGTGAGAAGACACCAAGTCTACTCGCATGCCTCCCTATGAGACAGTGACCCGTAATTACTCCAACAACCACACTGATCTGACTTCGCTGAAGTGAGATCAGCTGTTTGGATCTCGCCAAGTCCAACTTTGGCCAGACCTGCCGAGTTATTACGCAAGAAGTGAGTTTTTTTGTTTTGTTTAAAAGCCCAGAGCGCTACCGGTGTGAAGTATTTCACACAAAGTGTAGCTACACAAATTAACGAAAAGTGTAAGTGTACTGAAAAAGTGTAGGCCTACATAAAAAGTGTTTATAAGAAGTAGAACCAGGCATGGGGCGATATTACCATAAAGTGAACAGGTCAAGCTATCCGAAACAATTTTTTTTATTAAAATAAAAAGGGTTGGGTATGTTCGACGCTATTTTGAAAATTGTGAAAATCAAATAAACTGTCCAAACCTGATGCTACACTATGACCATTTACAAAAATCTCAGAGATGTTACCAAGTGTGGGCTTATATTTCCATAAAGTGGACAGGTCAAGCTATCCGAAACAATTTTTCTTATTAAAATAAAAAGGGTTGGGTATGTTCGACGCTATCGATCAAAATGAAAATTGTCACAGCAATTACAGGTCCCGAAACCTATTGATAGAGGTATCAACCATCGTAATTGGACCATTTTAGATTTTTGCCGCCCAAAAACTTTTGGGCTATAGCACAGTTGATTTTCAATAAAATTGAATTTTCTAAGAAATGTTTAGAAATAATCGAGCAATCAAAATGAAAATTGTCACAGCAATTACAAGTCCCGAAACCTATTGATAGAGATATCAACCATCGTTTCGGATAGCTTGACCTGTCCAATTTATAGAAATATAAGCCCATGCCTGGTTCTACTTCTTATTTACACTTTTTTATGTAGGCCTACACTTTTTCAGTACACTTACACTTTTCGTTAATTTATGTAGCTTCACTTTGTGTGAAATACTTCACACCGGTAGGAATTAAGCGTCTTCTCAAACAATATCAACATATTAAGACTGCGTAAATTATTGGAGTGTTGCTTTGTTGGCAGCGGGGTGAATATAACCATTTGCGCACATACGGGGAGGAACGTTAGATATTTGGACGTTGAAAGGAGAGTTGACAACCCTAAACTAGAAGCTCCACATCAGAAGGAGGCTGAGAAATATAGAGAAGACACTCGGTGGAAAGGCAAATCGAAAAACAGAAAGGAGGCAGTCATAGTTAAAGCGGAGGGATGGACGTATGCTGATATACTGAAGACTATCAAGGACAGCGTTGATATTAAAGACGTAGGGGTGAAAATAATTGCTATAAGGAAAACAAAGGCAGATGATCTTATGATCCAAGTGAGGGGTGGTGAGAATAAAGCCAAAATTTTGAAGGAGGCAATTGCCGGAAAGATAGATGGAGTAACAGCGGTATACCAGAAGGAAATGACAGTGATGCATATACGGGACCTAGAGGAAGGTACGGTCATTTCCGATGTGAAGCAGGGTGTCAAGGCGGCTTTAGGAGATCTGAGTGTCGATGAGATATTCGTCACATCAATTTGGCCAGCGCACTCGAACACAAAGAATGTAACCGTTAAAATTCCCAAACAGTGGCCAAAGCGGCTAGCGGATAGAAAACGCATTAGGATTGGATGGTTATCTTGTCGGATATAGATGCGCATTGAGGATCACCGCTGCTACAAATGCTGGGAAAGAGGGCATACAGCAAGGAATTGCAGGGGCCGGACCGTAGTGCCCTCTGCTTCAACTGCGAGAAGGAAGGCCACAAGAAAAAGGACTGCAAAGAGTCGCAGATTAGCACCCCCATGTTGGGCTTTAAAACACGGTTGGAGGCAATCATGCCTGTAAATACAACAGCATTAAAGTCAAGACAGTTAGCCACACAACATGCGCCTGATTCAGCTTAATGCACATCGCAGTATACCAGCTCAGGACCTCCTGATTGCTGCCGCTAATAAAAGGCAGGTACATGTGGTGTTGGTGAGCGAACCAAACCGACGACGACTACAAGGAGGAAATTGGAAGCCAGACCTGGAGGGTGATGCCGCGCTAATGGTACTGTCGAGAGATATGGTGACTACTAAGCATGGTGCTGAGAAATGAGTTGCTTGGGTGGAGCTACAGGACATTGTCCTAATGAGCTGCTACTTTTCCCCCAATAGACCGGTAGAGGAGTTTGCTCTAAGGCTCTCTTGATGAGCTCAGTTTAATAATTCGCAATCAGACCAAGGATGTGATCGTCGCTGGCGACTTTAATTCTAAGTCTCCGGAGTGGGGAGGAGAGATTCTGGACAAAAGAGGCCAGCTTCTGTCAGACTGGGCCGCTTCCTGTAGTCTTACCTGTATCAACATAGGAAATGTTCTTACATTTGAAAGAGGCGGCTATGGCGCAGTCCTCGACGTAACGTTTGGCTCTGAGAGAATTGTGAATCGGCTTCGGAGCTGGAAAGTACTGGATGAGGAAAGCCTCAGCGATCATCGCTATATTATGTTTGATGTTAGCACAGATGGGTCAGCTAGGCAAACGAGACAGAGCACCGCTATCAGCAGGAACTGGAGTATAGGGGAAGCAGGGGAGAAACGCCTATATAGTGCAATAAAATGTTGCCTTGACTCTCCTAAAATTGCTACACCACATCAGCTAGTTACAGCTGTTAAAGATGCATGCGATGAGGTGTTGCAACCTAGAGGCCGGAGAAGGAAAAACGCTGTGTACTGGTGGTCCTCAGAAATCGCGGTGATACGCAAAACCTTTAATCAAGCCAGGAGGAGGCTACAGAGAGAGAATAGGCGTACTAGAGGCCAAGCGGATACATCCTTCCAGCAAGAGCTGAAACGCGTTAGAAACGAGTTGAGGACGGCAATTCTGAAATCGAAGAAGAAATGCTGGAAAGCTCTCTGCAATACTGTTGAATTTGACCCATGGGGAGACGCCTATAAGATAGCAATGAAAAGGTTTGGTCGAACTGTGCCTACTCTGTCAACGGAAGTCATTAGTAATGTTGTGGCTTCTCTTTTTCCGAAGCATAAGCGACTGAGCCAAGAGAACATACATTCCCGAGAATGTCCGCCCTTTACGGCGGAGGAACTAGAGACAGCCTGGCGCAAAATGAAGACAAAGAAGAGCGGAGGACCAGACGGGATCCCACCAGAGGCCGTCAGAATTGCTTCAGAAATACACCCAAACCTGGTATTGAATGTGATGAATCGGGCTCTTAAAAATGGAGAATTCCCTGACATCTGGAAAACGGCCCAACTTGTTCTACTTAAAAAAGAAGGGAAACCAGATGGAGTGCCTACATCGTATAGGCCACTGTGCCTGTTGGATACGTTTGGAAAACTCCTTGAACACCTACTGCTATGCAGATTGGTAGGCGAGATTGACAGAGCAGGTCAGTCCATCAATTTGGATTCCGATCATGATTTCCGATCAATGGATTCCCACAATCAAGGAGTGGGTGGAAAGAAAGCATGGGGATACCAGCTTTCATCTGACACAGTTCTTATCGGGTCACGGCTGTTTCAACAGCTACTTCTGTAGAATGCACATTACGGAGACATCTAACTGTTGTTATTGCAGAGAAGAGGACACAGCTAATACACTGTCAAAAATGGCAAAGGGAGCGGCAAGCGTGCGCTGATCGGGTGGGACAACTAACGGCAAGGAACATAATTCCAAAGATGTTAGCTGAAGAAGAAGCCTGGAATGATATTTGTCAGATGATTAGGGTGATACTAACTCAGAAGATGAGAGACCGCATATCGAGTAATTTGAACTAGGTAGAACAAATTGACAACGAACATCCAGCGGCTGAAGTAATGCAAAAATTGCGATCCCAGTTGTTGCGAGGAGAAAGGGGAGGGGTTTTTAGTCGGTAAGAGTCCGGCACAGTGCCCATGAGGGTTTCCCCTCCTCTACACAAAAAAAAAAAAAAAGTTCGTAAGACACTTTAGCTGTAATAATATTTAATTTAGGACAAATAGTTAAAATGGTTATCTGTTATGCTATTTAACTGTTACCCATCTTTTAATTTAGTTTTTCTTCTCATAAAAATGGCTGCATCATTTATCTGGTTTAAAAACTTCGACAAAAACAACTTTATCACATGCAAATATTAAAAAAACGCCAATCTTCAGCTTTTGGTTGATTATCAGAAGCTTTTTAACAGATTTGGATTTATTTTTCAGGAAAAATACATTTTTCGAAAAAAATTTTGATTTTAATTTTATTATTAATATCAAATATTTTTAATTCCTTTCCCGTGTATTTTTACGATTAAAAATCACAAGCAAAGTCATATTTTCCCTGTCAATATTAAAATAATAAAATATTTATGACTTGAAGTATAGAAAACATAATTAAAATGACATCATTAAAATTATAGATGCAATTATAGAAATGTGTTTTTTACCAATCATTTAGCTACAAATTGTTATTATTACAATAATTTCCAAAATAATAGCTCTTTATTTATTTCTCACTGTTTTGCTATTTTGAAACCGATTCCCTTAACTACGTGTTTGCTACAAAAACATTATTTTTTTCTTATGTAAGTATTTTGCGTGAAGCACAGCGTTTTTGCTATTTGGGAACCTATATTTTTAAATAAATCAAACTGCTGTCTCAAAAGTAATTTACCATTTATTACGAGTTTGCTGTTTGACGTTGCTATAACATATCGGCAAGCAAACTACGATTACCATTTTTGCTGCTATTACGTCGACAAACCAACAAACTGACGTTTTTGATTATTTTTGACGAAGTGATTATAACTAAATTGCTGTGAATTTTAGATGGCACAACGTTTTGACAACTCCAAACTGTTTAATTTAAAATAAATACTTTTTAATTCTAAAAAATAAATTTAAAAAATAAGTTTTCAAATTTATTTTTTTTTTTTTTTTGAAATTGTTTTTTAATAGATTAAAATCGAATTGTTGTTATTGCCATAATTGGTGAAATGATGTTCCAGCGCCAAAAATTGATGATTACGCAATATCCTGCTTGGAACATTTATGTATGTTTTCCAATACAAAAGCTGAATCGAAGTGGCCAAGTAGGACGTTTCTGATAAAAGCAGCATCCAGAAGAAGATTGTCGAATATGGTGGTAAGTTAAGTGAGCCATATTTTGATAAAAAGGCACGTTGTATAGTGATATTCCAAGCCAGTTTTTTTCAAAAGGAATATCAAAAACTTTTTTTGTATGCTTTTAACTCTTTTGATGTGCACATCATAACAAGGATTCAGCATATTCCACTTGAGATCTTATATAAGCGAAATGTAGTGTAAATATGCTCCATGCACGATCCCCGACTATTTCGAAAGTCTACTTTTTACCGGCGTGTCAGTGAAAACGAATCAATTATAGAAGGTGTGTCTACCAAACTACTTAGTTCCATCTTTCAAAGACCTGGGTAATTTAAGCACAAAACGGCGTAAATTCGACTACCTACATTCAGCATCCCGACTAGTTGTTGAAAATGCGTTTTGGGTTGCTGAAATGCCGTTTTCACCGACTTAAGTTTTTTGAAAGCCCAAATTTAAGCTTTATCACAAACAGTATTGTTGCTGCATGTGTTTTACCAGAGCCTTCTAGAGTATAGAGCCATAATCTTAATGACGTAGTTTTTAGAAGCTTTTTTAGTGGTATAACTTTTCACTGATTTCCATAGGAATCCATAGTGAAAATGGTGTTTTTTAGCTTCAAGTTTTTGAATGAAAAAAGCAAAAATGTCATAAAATGTTTATATAAAAGTTTTCTACATATCTTTAAGAACAATATACAAGAAGGCCATTGGTATTAAAGTAAATATTAATTGCAGAAATATTAAAATTAAATTATTTCTAAAATATATTTTTACGAACTTTCATTTTGAAAAATACATCAAAGTTGGCTTTGACATATTAAAATAATACTTGCTAAATTTATCTTTAGTTTTACTAGTGTACGTAAGATGTCTAAAATGGTCACAGAAAAATATGAAAAAAAATTATTTAATCGCAAAATTATCACACGTTCCTATACTTTGTGAATTTGTTTTGCTTTTTCTACAATTTTTGAACTTGAAATTTCCCCAGGTGGTAATTTTTGGTACGATTTTTCCAAATTTTTACGGCCATCACTGCCATCTATGTAATGTATATTGACTTAATAACCAAACGAAACGTAGTAAGCTTTTATTTAAATTTGACCAGAATGCTGTTGTTATGAATTTTTTTTAATATTTTGGTTTAAACAAATCAGTTATTACAAGAAAATGAAAACGATTTACTTAAACGATATTCATGTATGTTGAAATTCGAACATTTATGAAGGTATTTCAGAAATCATAATTAAGCATTTGTAACGTTTTCATTTAAAAATTTGTCTTAGGAAAAAAAGTGATTTCCCATATGTTTTGAGTGTTTTACTATGAAAAGTTTCGTTTTTTCCTCGTTTCTAATTCCCTTATAAAAGCTCAGATTTTTTGATTATGGCCCTATAAAATACAGGGTGCTCTGGTTTTACACAATATTTGTATAACCGAAAACGAATTCTGCGAAATTGAGTATTGAGAAGATGATGACACGATGATGGCTTAAAACCGGTCACACAACCTGATATAGCTAATATAAATGACGCAAGACAGCAAATGTTCCAACAAATGGACAATCAACGATTATGTTCAATGTTTTTCCAATAGTTTCCGTTTTTTTTCTTTTCTTCAACTTTTCCTTCGTAATGCATATGCGCGTTTCACGCCTGCTAAGGTTTTCGCGTTCCGTGTTAGACGCTGGATCTGGCTGCTGCTCAATCTCGACAGATACGGAAAGCGGTGAGCACATGACTGGATTATCATGAACAATTTCATCCATTTCTGCCATAAAAGGCTTCGCCACTTAACTTCTACATTCTCAATACGATACAATAAGTTTATTTACTTTTACTATAAGCGTGTTCCATTGGCGTTAGCAAACTACTCACAAGTACTTGTATCTACTTGCAACTACTCATGCTAAATTGATGGTGTAGTTGTTAGAAATAGTTGGGCATATAATTAACGAAAGAGGGATTTTAGTTTAAAAAATTCTAATAGATGGCTCTATACCAATTTTGATTGAATGAAACGTCATTTTTTAACTCTAATCCAACCAACGTGTGCCTTTTTGACTCGATCATTTGATAAATGTATCGATTTTCAAAATAATGTTAATTTAGTTAAAACTTGTATGTATTTTATTTTGAAACATTTCCATACAACGTACTTGACATCTAATCATTCTCTGAAAAAAATTTTCGTAATTTATTTGATTAGAATTTGAATTTACTGACATAACAAAAATATATTGGTTCGATTAGGGTTAAAAACAAAAAAATTTTATTATTTTGTTGTTTAATGTTTTATTACTTATTATTATTAATAGATCAACGTATTTTTTATTAAAATCTAGCAGTTTTATTTAAATTGAGGTTATGTTTTACTACTGTCACAAAAATTTGCGTTACATTGAATATCTACTCACAAGTACTTGGCAGTAGCAAATTGTTTCCAATGGAACACAGTGTATTAAAAAAAAAATTACCCAGACATCTAAAGACTCCAAATCCGTGAGAATATTTTCCCAGAAGTGCTTTTTATTCCTGGTTTTGAAGAATTCCTCTTTTCCTCTTTATTCCTCTTTTCGCATAGTCGCTTATTAACGCTTCACCTTCATTATAGGTCCACAAAACGGTCAGTCATAAGTACTTCCAAGTAGCAAATTTTTTCATTGGAAGAGAGCTAATGAAATGTCAACTAATTACAGAGGTACCATATGTTTTACTTTTGTTACTAAAATATGCGTTCCTTTGGACATCTACTCACAAGTACTTGTAAATACTTTGCTAAAGTCAATGGAGAACAACTATCATAATATCTCGGAGATCGCTGGCTTTTCCATAAAACATTTTCTCAAAGCTAATTTATAATGGTTTCTGTCATTCTCAGGCGAAAGCCAATAAAACGGATTTCTTGCAGTAATATGTCACTCATTTTAGCAGATAAATTCAAACATGCTAAATTTGCGAACTAAATTACGTCAACCTAATAAAGCTTTTTTACAGAATCTGAATACTATATTTGTTGGTAATATTTATAAAAAGATAATTCCGAGTTTTTTACAACTTATAGAAACATTAAGGGACTCTGTTTTATAAAAAACTTTTATCTGGCTTGGCTAAATATTTAGATTAAGACCTCCTGAATATAAAAATTGCGCTGCAAGACAAATTATGCGGCCATTTAGCCTTACTGTACAAATTTTGCATGGAAGTTTGAAATTACAATACTCTCAAATTCTTCCTTTGGCTTAGATTAGGACCTCTATAAAAAATAATATTGTAAGATAATTTCTGCAGGCATTGGAGTCCGAATTTTTGCAGTGTGATATGAGAACGTGTTGTATAGTAGTGTTGTATTTCACACACAGCTTCTCAATTAAACTCGACACATTTATTAATATATTAGACAAGTTTATTAATATAATTACTTATACAAATTTTATTTTATGGGTGGAGTGCGAACATTCAAAGAGGATAGACGTGTTTTTTCTATCCTCTTCAAAAATTTAATTTAATTTAATTTTCTTTTCTTTTTATTTTTTGTTTCTTATGTACTGATATGTATATACTTTATATACATATGTATATACATTTTAATTTTAAATTTTAAATTTAATTCTAATTAAATTCAAGTTTAGTGTAATGTGTAGTGAAAATAATTAAACTAAAGTGTAATTTTGGAAAATGCAATCCACCGGGATGCATTTGTCAGGCAATGTTTTTTTTATTTTTGTAGATAGAAAAATTAAAAGTGCATGATTTGATATTTTGTGGATTGTAAATACAATCAAATTTCAATTTTTAATTACTAAAGTTTAATATTTAGATAGTATTGAAATAAATTTTAAATTATGGTAAATAAAATAAGTCGCAATAAATTTGGTATTAGATTTTATTTTTAAGACACTAATACATACTTATAATTTAGTATATAAAAGGGCCATAAATATGTTTGTGTACTATGTTGTAGCTGTGTCGTTTTCTCTTTGCACGATTTCTGTGAAGGAAGTGTGCGTGGTTTTGTTGGTTTTTGTATTATAAAGTACAAACAACATCGAGAAAGAGAATCTTTACGTTGGTTTTGACACAGCAGTCACAAGTAATTTACTGTTGTGTGAAATGGGCACTAATACATCCATACAACTAGATTCATATATGGTAGGATCAACAATATGGTTGTACAGCTGCTTGTTCGCTCTTTACACGCGGATTCTGTTAAGGAAATGTAATATATTTTGTTGGTTTGTGTATTATAACGCACAAACAACAACAAAAAGAGAATTTTTTGCGTTACATAGTTAAGTGTGTTTATATATACTATAAGGCCTACTAATACGCACATGAAAGATGGTTGAAAATATTTATCGTCAATGTGTATTGGTGGTTTTAGTATGTTTTTGGTTTTAGTATATAGGATTTTGTTACTTGAATGCAGGTGTATTAATCTCTTTGTGTTTTTGTGTACTCACGAAACAACTATGATATTAGCTGTATTTTGTTGAGAAATTTACAACAACAATTGCACGTGACAGGAATTAAATAATTCGAACAAAAAATTTGAATTATTTAATTCGAACTCGAACAAATAAAATACGTAACTGCTTGAATGAAAAACCGAAGAAATACCAACATAGAATATAAAAATTAAATCGAAAAAATATTTCGCGGCTTGTTCTATTGAGAAAAAGATAACTCCAAAATAATTCGAATTAATTTTTTCTCAACAAAATGCAGCTATTATTGAAATCATGTGTTGTGTAAGCGCAGTGGAATTTGTATATTCGACTCAAATAGGATTTTTATACTTTGTATAATCGAATTGGTTTGAGTCGAATTGGAATTGGGAGCTGTCTTATACAATTCATTCGAACGGTTTATTTAGATAGGATTAATAAATTTTTTTACAGGGTATTACATAATGAATCAAATTGTTTTCTAATTAATTTAATTAATATTATAAATTATAAATTGTCTAAATAAATAAATAAATAGATAAATGAAATGCGAATTTAGTAATGTTGGTTTAAATTAAGTTAAGATTTGATTTTTGAGTTTAATGGTTGTCTTAATGGATTTATTGAAATTTAGATGGTGGGATGTACACATAATCGTCATAATTACGTATATGACACATCGATACATTTTTAAGAAAGTAATGCCCGATTTAGATGAAGAAAAATGTTTGCCTTGCAAAAAAAGAAGAGATTAGGATATTACAATTTTCGTTTGAATGACAAGAACAAAACATAAACATGCAAAATTATGTTAGCGTTTTTTTTTGTTTTTTTTACCAATTGTTACTATAAAAACATTAAAAATAAATATGATACTATAAAATATACTCGACCCGACTATATTTTTTGATATTTTATAGTAACAAACAAACACAAACACAATAAAAGTATATTATGAAAACCTATACGATGACCAGAAGTCAAATGTTATAGCAGAAAAAATCAAATCAAAAGGAGTTTTCCCAATTTTATTTATTAAGTTTTATTTTTATCACTAACAATTTTATTTATTGTTATAAATTTTATTTTTGTCACACTACTGACAAATGTCAAAAAATATAACATCCAATTATATATAAGCCGCTAAAAAATTATAGCATCGCCATTTTGGTTTACATAGTCCTTTCTCATTTTAACTAATGGATATTTTTTTATTGCGTGCAGCTCTGTGCAGGGCAAACATTTTTTGCAAGGCAAACATTTTTCTTCATCTAAATCGGGCATAAGGGTTAATTTTCATTGCATTTATTTATTTATTTATTATTTATTGTTTTATTTACTTTGCATGCTTGATTTGGCAGGGAATGAGGTCCGTGAACTGAGTTAAAATTTTGGATATACATATTTGTATTTATTTATTAATAAAGAGATAAATTTCTGAATTATTGATTAGGTTCAGGTTTTTGGTGGCGGTGAACTCTTCAATTGGTAAATGATGCTAATTGGATTTTTATTTAGGTAGTCTAATATTTTATAAGTTTTATTTTTGGGTTGCGAAAATGACTAAGTTGAAGCAAATCAATTGAATATGTACACTATCAGACATAAATATTTGGATGACATCCGGGATTAATCATTGGAGCTGATTTTGGGGTAGCTGATTTTGCTACTCGTGCAAATTACCCCTCAGTCGACTTAGTTAAAGTCGTGGGCGTTTACAACGTTGCTTATTTGTGTTGATTTGGTTTCAATAAATTTCTTTTTTTGAAACTGATGCTACCGTTTGATATTACATATTGTAGGGATTTATTTTGATAAGTTTCTTGTCGTTGCAATTATCAAAAATTATCTTCTGCTAAAATCAATCACTTTATTGGTATTTAATTGTAATTTATATTAATGTTGCTATTTCGATAAATATTTATGTATATAGATTGAAATATTATACTAATTAAATGAATAGCATCGTACGTTATCTAGGATAAGGGAAATTCCCTTTTATATGATATTGTAAACTGCATTGCATTGCAAAATTATTTGAGGTATTGATGAAAATATTTCAATACTTCTTGTCAGTTTAATTTAATTTAATTATATCAAAGTGTCATAGTTTGTTCGGGTATTTTTGTCTGATGGTCCAGTTGATATTAAGTATATATAATTATATATAATTGTTAGATCGTCTCCAAGCTACAGAAATATTGGTGAATTCTCGCTCAACATCTAGAAACTTCAAGCAGCAGTTATGTAGCGTAGAAAATGTATTGTTCTTGTGTTATCTATTTTATTTTATTTATCACTAACTAATTTATATAAGTTAATTTCTATTAATTATGTAGTAAAGCAATTTAATTTTCAGGGATACCTGGGAAACTCTAATTGTGTTTTATTAGTAAATATCATATATAGGTACATGTAGTACTTAACTAAATTATTGATATTCTAGACTTTTTTGCGTAGTATTATGATCAATGTTTAAATTATATTATATACTTGTATAAATAAATAATTAATTTCTACATTATTAATTTCCTTTTTCTAGATTTGTAGGAAATTGCCGATTAATTTAAATTTAATAGTTTGGTTAAATATAAATTTTCAACTTTTATTTTTAAATCTAGTTGCAGTAGGTAAACAATTAATTAACTATTTACAGGAGAATGGTAACTAATGGAACAAGTGCTGTGAATTTAAATTATAACTTAGCAATTTAAAATTTTTAAACATTCTTTTGAAATTTTAGCTTAGAAGTGGGAGAGTTTACATAGGCAATTTCATAAAATGTTAATTTTTGTAATTCTTCTATGTAATATATTGTGTTTTGCTCATTAATATATAATAATTAATTTAGATTAAAAATATTTAAAGGTTTCTCTTCCTTAATTTGCTAATAAATAATTCAATTTTCAGAATATAACATAGTTCCAGAATCAATCTTTCATATGGAGATTAAATTAATCCTGAAATTCAAAATTAGCTTTAATCTTATGGTGATTTATTAATTAAAATTAGTTTTCAGAATTGCCTGGGAAATTATATATTGATTTTATTTGTTCTTTCTTGATATACTACTTATAGTACTAACTGAATTATTGATGATTTTAGGCTGTTGTGGTGCTGTAACATTATCATTTTTAAATTATTTATTATAAATTTTATAAAATAATTGAATTTTTAATTATTTATTCTCTTTTTCTTGATCAGTAGGAAATTTCTGATTAGTTTTAAGTAAAATTTTATGTTTACAATAGTTGTTAACGTTTATTTTAATTCAAGTTGGAGTACGTAATAACTAATTGATTAGATATAGAAGGACCAATGAAATAAGCGCGGTTTTTGTAATCTTAGTTTAGTAATTTTAAATTTTTCTTAAATATTTTATCAGGTAAATTAATGAACGGCGGACAGGGGAAATTACAACATTAATAATTTTATGTCCTGATTTAAATTTAGGGAGCCTTGAGTATCCGGCCCTGGATTTCAGAGAAATGATAATCTAATAATATAGTTAGATTGTGCTGTCTTGTGCTAATCTATTTATTATATGTATATGTATTGTACTAATAATTTACTAACTATCGATCACTTTGGTCTCTGTAACTGGGTCGTGTCTGGCCCAACTAATAATCCTATCCTATCCTTCGGTTTTGTTGTATGTACATGGGTGTACTGTGTGTGCCCGGGAGTCCGGGAGATCCTGTTATAATGCTTGGCCGTACACTCTCAATCAATAAAATGTTAATTTTTTGTAATGTGTAATATATTCTGTTTTGTCCATTAATATATTTTAATTAATTTAGTTTTAAAATACTTAAAGGGATCTCTTTTTAATTTACTAATAAATAATCGAATTTTCAGAATAAACATAGTTCTAGAATTAATCATTATTATAGGGACCAAAATTAATCCCGAATTTCAAATTTAAATTTTAGTTTGAATCAACCCTCCAGGATTAATAAGTAGTGAATAAGCTGTAGTTTAGAAATTGTGTTGTCCTGTGCTAACTATTTTTACTATATAATTACTAACAATTTATTCTTATCCTTCGGCTGGGGATGGATAAATGGGTGTATGAGGTGTGCTCGGGAATACTGAAGATCCTGTTATAATAATTATTTATTTAAGTATTAAGTATTAATATTATCATGTTAATCATTTTATATAAATTTTATAAAATAATTGAATTCATAATTATATATTTTCTTTTCTTAATCGGTAGGAAATTTCTGATTAGTTTTAAGTAAAATTTTATGTTTAAACGGTTTAATGTTTATGTTAATTCTTGTTGCAGTAAGTAATAATTTTTAATTGGATATAAAAGGACCATTAATAAGGAAATAAGCGCTGTTATTTTAAAGTTTTATTAAATATTTTATCGGGTAAATTAATGAAAGACGGACAAGGATGAAATTACAACATTAATAATTAATACTTTTTAAGCCCTGTTTTAGATTTAGGATTTAGGGAGTCCTGAGTATCCGGCCCTGGATTCCAGAGAAATAATCATCTAATAATGTAGTTAGATTGTGCTGTCTTGTGCTAACCTATTTATTATATATTGTACTAATAATTTACTAACTATCTATCGCATTGGTGTCTGTAACCGGGTCGAGTCTGTCCCAACTAATAATCCTATCCAATCCTTCGGTTTTGTTATATGTGTACGGATATACGGCATGGGCCCGGGAGTTTGGGAGATCCTGCTATGATGCTTCGTCGTACACTCATAATAAATCATGAAAGTTTAATTTCAACTTTATTTTATTTAAATGTATCTTTATTTTGTTATAATGATGTTTTTTATAATACAGTAGAATCCGTTTATACCAAACCATGTATATAACGAACAAAAGCTTATAATGATCATATAGTTTTGTCATATAGTTGTGTGCCTTGAATTTGCACGAACACTTATTTTTTCTTATACACTACAAACAAAGAACTACGTTTTTAAACGTAAACGAATATTTGATTAAAATGAACACCCGGCTATAGTGAACCAAATTGTGTCCCTTGAGTGTTCGCTATAAGCGAGTTCTACTGTAATTGTAATTATAATTATAATTTTAGCTTAGTAATTTTAGATTTTCTTAATTATTTTATCAGGTAAATTAATGAAAGGCGAACAGGGGGAAATTACAACATTAATAATTTTTAATTTAGGTTTAGGGAGTCCTGAGTATCCGGCCCTGGATTCCAGAGAAATGATCATCTAAAAATGTAGTTAGATTGTGTTGTCTTTTGTGCCGTCTATTTACTAACTATCGATCGCATTGGTGTCTGTAACCGGGTCGAGTCTGTCCCAACTAATAATCCTATCCTATCCTTCGGTTTTGTTATGTGTAAACGGGTGTACGGTGTGTGCCCGGGAGTCCGGGAGACTTGCTATAATGCTTGGCCGTACACTCACAATCAATCAATCAATCAATCAATAATTACTTATACAAATTTTATTTTATATCTTTTTATAATTTTGAATTATGATTTTTAATTTATTTTTTGTTTTAATTTAAATGGTAATTTTGATTTAATGGCTGATTGATCGCAACTGCTTAACATTTTTCGACTAATACCCTTTTCTAAAAATTCTCTTTATTTTATATACCAACATCAGCAATTCAGCAACCAAGATAGTGTGTGTGTGTGTATGTGTGTGCAGCTTCATGTACAAGCATTTAACATAACATGCAATTTAGTGCATTGCTACACAACAGTAGGGAGTTAGACTATAGTTAGGCTCCCATGTATCTTTCTTGTCTGGCAAGGTTAAATGCTGACTGAATTCGAACTCCAGCCCAAGTGACTGATCCAAAAAATTCTTCAGGGCGTGATTTAATCTATTTAAGTTTAGAAACTATTTATATAGAATCGGCGTAACATCTCCGAAATAAAGTAAGTTTCACTAAAATTTATCGACAAATGTGTGTGTTCCATTCGATGCTGGAGGTGAAAAAAATTGTCTCGGTTTGAGACTTGCAATCAATTGTTACACATTTACTTAGTTTTTAGTTCTAAGTCATGTTGTGGGATAAATAAAAAAATTCAGCCGCAAGATTAGAGAAAGTATGCATTGGTAATATTTTCTAAAACTGTTTTGAATGACCTTGAATTTGGTTTTTATTTCATGCTTGCAGCTAAGTAGTGGGGTTCAATGCAGTCTTATTTCTATGAAAACTCAAGCTTCTGAATGAATTATTATACAATCGATCTAAGTAGTTGTCTAAGAAATTATAAAGAAACCCAATATCAAATTGGTTTATATGAAATTTCACCCTTGAAATCCCTAAAGACTCGCCTGATAGGCTCAACTCAACTCTTTACAATCAAGTAACTTGGCATCTGTCTAAACGTTTCGTGTTTTTCAGATAAGTATATGTTCACAGTTAGGCAGTCAATGAGCGTGGCTCCGTCAAAATACTCTTCTCGTAATCGTCTGAAATTCCCCTGCTAAATACTCCTTTATCATTCAAGAAGCTTCGAATACAGAGAGTGTGATTAATCCAATCTCTGTCTCCAAGAGGAAATTCAAATTTGAACAAAATGGTAAGATTTGGATCGGTCTCTCCATACCACTCTGCTGTGCAATATTCTGTAATATTTCCAAGCAAACCTCCTTCACTCGTTGCATCTGTTTATCTGTCACGTCAAGTGTGCCTTCGCGTGGTCTTAACACATCAAAATAATGTTAAATAACTACATAAATTTATAAAAAATTCAATACATTTATTAAATAATCGAAGGTTATTGTAAACACGTATCCTAATCCAATAACCCTTTATGCAAAAACTCTTTCAACGATTTCATTAGCACTTTTTTAAATTCAGGCACATTAAACACTGCCTTTTTCACCTCATCACTATTTGTACTGCCATCGAAAAGATTCTCAAAATTTATCTTCTTAAAATCAATATAAGTAAACGGTACAAAACATATGGTCAGTATAACTTCGAGAAAACCACACCGAGCCAACTCAATATTTAGCTCGAGTAGGGTAGGCCGCTTACCAATATACCCAATTCGTGTCAGCGTCTCATTAAAATGCAGATAATAGTGTTGTATCAAATCAAACCGATGCTGGTCTCGTGTCTCATTCGATGCGATCGTATACAAACAGTATATTATATCGATGGCTGGTGACCCATAAATACACGTTTGAAAATCAATCATGTACACATCCTTAATTTGATTGTTTTCCCGTCGAAACATTAAATTTTTATAATGAAAATCACCATGGTTTAGTACGGACAGGTCGGAATGCGGTTTATACACATCACATCCCTTACGCAAAAATGTTTCCTGTAATTTTTCTAATTTATACGCGATTTTTAGATAGTCCTGATTATTCCACTGATTTTGAATCACATCCACCAAAAAGTTAAGATTCTCGAGCAAAAATTCGAGTGATTCAATGTGCCGCTCATCGAACAATCCAATTTTATAATCCGAAATACGATTGTAATTATGTGTCTTTGAATTGTTCTCGATGTAGTACGAGATTGCATGAAATTTGGCCAAATATTCGAACACCACTTTTGTATCTTCATAATCCAATTGTTCCTTAATATTTTCGAATCCCTTCTCAATTAAATCTTCGAATATAATCACAATATGCGGTTCCTTGGCTTGATACAGGAGACGTGGTGTAAACATTTGTTGATCTCCCGCAATTTGCATTAGATGCTCAATTTGTGGCAGCGTTACGGTATACATTTTAATTTCATTGTCGAATATCGATAAATCAACAATGTCATCATTGTAATTCTCATCGAACGGTGTAGTCTTTACGATTAGCGATATGGTTTTGTGTTTTTTATATTTTTCCGAATAAAATTCGAGTTGAGTGCGAAACATGATGCTGGTGAAATGATCGCCGGGTTTGGTTGCCGGTTGAATATCACATGATTTGATCTAGAAACAGATAATCAAATTAATTATCGTTGTTGTTTTGCCTGGATATTACCGCATGCAGTTCACTATATTTATAACTTTGTAAATCACTACAAATTACCTTTATCGATGTATCCGATTCCGATTTATGTAAAACTTTTTCAAAAAATGCACAATCCAACCATTTTGGTGGATTCATTTCATTTAAATTATACGAGTCGTTCATTTTGGGCACAAATTGTTCACTTTTGTTGCCGAACAATTTCACAGGTATTACACAAGTAATTTCAAAATGTCAAAAATTTTATATGTAAAGACGATATTAATGCAAATCGAATCGATGAAAAGTTGTTATCAAACTAAACGTAAAAAATACAAAAAATTAATTACGTGTAGTGAAATTAGTAATTTATCTGATAAGAATATTTATGTTTGTGCGATAACTTTATATATTTCATAAAATAATGTTAAAATCAATTTGATTACAAATCAACAAAAATTTTGAATTCATTATTTTCGAGGATGATCATTATGTATATAAACAGTAGATACATATAATGTACTATTGTATATACAATATAAACTAAGTTATCTTAAGTTTAAAATATCGAGCCACTTCAAATAAAATGTAGACAAACAATAATCGAATTTTTGGACACCGATTTATGTATGGATATGTACTTCAATTTTTATCTGAGTTAGAGATTGTATTCGTATTTTATAAGTGTGAGTTAAGATATTTTATGATTGATGTTCACCCATTACGTCGTTGTGGATTGTACTTTCATATTTGTTTAAATTAAAATTACGAAATTTTAAAAATGCAGCTACATACTTAATGGTTTCCATCCGGCTCGAAAATTTTTACGGTAACAGTGAAGATACTAACAAAGGATGGTGAAAGCAGCAGAACAACTCTGTACCTGAAAAACAAACTGACAAAGCTGGATGAAATCTGATCAAATTTCATCAGTGCGGAAACCCATAATTACTGGGCAGAATGGAAGTCATTTTTACAATTTTGTACAAAGTGCACACAAGATTTGGAAACAAAATTAACAACAATGTCGGCGAATAGTAATATAGTATACCCCAAGAAGATCAACCGATTCTAGATCTTCAGCTCCAATTACCTTTAAGCCAGCGCCTTTATCGTCAGGCGCTTAAAAAGTAGAAGAACGTGTGTCGAACATGGGCATTTTCTCAGACGATTCTTCGCTAGAACCGGAACAGCTGTGTAGATACAAAGTTTTTTATTAAAGGCGATGCATATTTTCTTTTTAATAAAATGACTTGTGTATAAGATATTGAGCTGTTTCCTATTTCATATGAAACTACAATAGATACCATTAATTGTGTAACACAACATTATTCAAACGGCCTTCATTGAAACGATTGCACGAGTGAATGCGCTGAACCCAATTTTCGATAAATTTTTTGCATAATTCGAAGTAGGTATAGGCTCAATGTCGGAGTGAGAACATTTTTTATATCCCTGTAAAAGAGATAGATATGTTATGTATATACGAGTATATATCTGCGCTGTGCTTTTATTATTGTCATGAAGATTATGCTTAACCTAAATAGATAATCTTTCATTTTGTAACGTGTACAGTCGTGTTTTATTCTAATTGTATTCTCTCCGAACTAATTATATCCCAACAGGTTATGGGCCCAGAGAAACACGTTTTAATATATAATTAGTTAAGCAGATAATTTTTTAAACCATGGCAAACAATTATATTCCTTCAATAGAAAAATTGAAAGGCAGAGAAAATTATAACGTGGCAATTCGCAGTCAAAACGTACTTGGAACATGAGGACCTATGGCAGTACGTCCTGAAAGTAGATGATACTAAAGTACAAAAAGATATTTTAGCAAAATCAAAAATTATTTTGCTTGTTGACCCGGTGAACTATGTTCATATTACTGAAGCAAAAAATGCAAAAGAAGTTTGGGATAAACTTAAACAAACTTTCGAAGATTCTGGATTAACACGCAAGGTTGGTCTTCTACGTGATTTAATTACAACAAAATTGGACAAATGTGATACAATCGATCAATATATGTTAACAAAATTATAATAACCGCTTATAAACTCACAAGTATTGGATTTGTGGTTTCCGATGAATGGATTGGCACATTTTTACTGGCTGGATCGTCGGACAAGTATAGACCGATGATAATGGGGCTTGAAAGCTCTGGTATCTCTATTACTGGTGATTCGATCAAAACCAAATTGCTGCAAGATGTGAAAGTTGAAAACAAGAATTCTAATGACGCCGCTTTATATGGAAAATTCAATAAAAATACGGATTCAAAAAACCGAAACAATACCTCAAAGGGTTCGAGATGTTACGGTTGTAATAATTTTGGACATATATCCAAAAACTGTCCCAACAAGAAGGATGATAAAACTCAATATGAGTCGAACCATTAGTATAATAAATCGTCATCTAGCCAAAACAAGAAAAATTTAACTTCACTTTTTGCTAGTCTAAAATCTGGATCAATAGTTGATGAAAATATTGAATTTAGCTATTCAATGTTGCACGTTGACACCGGCGATTTATAGTTTATTATATGTAGTGTTATTAGTGCGTTTATGTTTTTTTTTTTGTTTATATTAAGTTTTAGGGTATTATATTTATATATTTTTCGTTGTTTTATAGATTTAGTTTTATTTAGGATTGTTCGGTGTTTTTATTTTAATTTATATTTTTAACATTTCACTTTCACCGTTGAACTTCGCTGTGTATCGTCTCGTTAATTGTGGTAACTGTGTATAACTTGGTACCAATATTTAACAAAGTAACAGACTTTAATTATAACACTATATATTAATTAAAAAGTTCGATACGGAATTATTACTTTTATTGATTAATGATTATTCACTTTACGATCATTCACATCAAATTTTGACTTGACGTTATATTATGACCTTTTGTAATCATAGCTGTCTCAAAAAAAAAAAAAAACGTTCTTGAGGCTATGTTCGGAGCACATGTTTATTTTAATTTATAATTTCTATAACTTAATTATAACTATGTTTGATTGTACATATAAAGATCATATCATAGTTTGCACTAAAACAAAGTATTTCTTAAAAATTACACATAAATATATATACTATATATAGTTTATAATTTAATTTATTTTTGTATATATGTACATTAACACAAGAGAGAATGGTATGACCATTCTGGTCAGTTATAACCGAACAAAAAAAAAATGCCGTTTATTACACTATGGTTCTAAAGAATGTTATTTTTTTAATAATAGATATTAATAAGATTAATGTTTTAAAATTTTAATATTTAACTAATAAATTTTTAATTTTAACTTCATTAGAATCATTTTACAAAAAAAATACCGACCGATCTCATTGCAATTTACTTTTCAACTCTCATAAAAAAAAAAAAAATCTGTCCCAACTAAATTAATTAACAGCAAAATTTGGCAACATACACACAAAGTAAGCAGATATATGTATATCCCAATGTAATGATAATACACACTTTGTAATCTGTATTAGTACTAAATAAATCGACTCAATCATATATTTTGAATTTGTAACACAATGGTAACCAGTGCTGCGTTACAATCGTGGAGCTGTCCCACACCCGAGATAGATCTCATTAAGCCAGGCAAGATTATGTTTTAATGTCCTTCATATGATAGGTACCTACGACTTGACCATCCATATTTTCTACTACTATTGCCACATTTCCAATAATATTTTTGACTCTTCCTATGACGAATTTTGGAGCTAGTTTGGATGAAAAATATTTGGCAGCGTCACTCTGAGAAAAATTACGTACGTAAATTATCTGACCAGGCTTGAATTCGCGAATGCGGGATCGAAGGTTATAACGCTTTTGGTTTTTTTGGTGCGCTTGATTGATATGCGATAAAACTTGCTCTTGCGCTAGCGACAGGCGATCAGCGGATTGGATAGTTACGGAACAGTCCTCCAAACATTTTAATTCCCTCAACAATTTATATTCAGAGCCGTTCATAATCTTATGTTGCCCAAACACTAGGTAATGAGCAGAATATCCAGTAGAGGAATGTACCGCATTTCGCATTGCCGCAGCAATCTCTTGTAGATGATTGTCCCATTCACGATGGTTATCAGTTAGGTAAGCTCGGATTGAAGACAGTATAGTACGATTCGCTCTTTCACTAGCATTGCTTTGCGGTGAATATTTAGGTGTGGTAATATGTTTGACTCCAAATTGTTTAAGCAATTTTTGGAAAGTTTTAGCTAAAAATTGAGGTCCATTGTCTGTTAAGATTGACTCAGGAGTACCGAATAGATGAAAAATATTGTTCTCTAACGTGCTAACGTGTTCTCTAACGTGCTACTCTAACATGCATACTAAAGAAGCGTTAGCATTTCGCATAGGAAATAAATGTACAAACCGAGAATACGAATCCAGAACAATAAATATATACGCATTACCTAATTTGGTCCTAGGGTAAGGTCCTAAAAAAATCTATATATAAATGTTGCCACGGCCGATAAGTGGTAATTTGATGACCCATCTCTGGTTGTAAAATTTGATTTGAAGGCTTACAGGTTTTACAGATCTCACACTGAGATATATAATCCTTAACCGTCTTAAGCATTTTTGGCCAGTAATAATATCGCCGCAATTTTTCCAACGTTTTCTCCGTTCCTAAAAGGGAGGAATCAGGAGGATCATGAGCTTTCTGAATTATTTCGGAAATTAAAGGATTGGGAACATATAGTTTCCAGACTGGTAGATCATTTGGACTGTTGATAATTCCAAACTGATTAGTGAAATATATTTTATTATTTACAACTCTAAGATTACAACGATAGTTTGATTTTAGCTTTAAGGCATTGAGAAGTTCTAGATACACCGGGTCGTTAAAATGCGAAGAATTCAGATCAATTGGAGAAGAGCAATTATCATTGTCAAGAGCTTCAATACATTGTTCAAAAGCTCGAGAAAGCGTATCTGGAACAACATTCTGAGAACCCTTTACATGCCGAATCTCAAAGGTGAATGGCTGTAATTTCAGACTCCACCGGGCAAGTCTTCCATGGAGATCTTTTTGACCCATTAGCCATTGTAAACTGGCATGGTCAGTTATAATGGTGAAATAATAACCTTCGACATAGCACCTGAATTTTTTTACACTTTGAATGGCGGCGAAACATTCCAGCTCCGTCACTGAGTAATTTCTCTGTGCATCGTTCAATTTTTGCGAGAAATAAGCGATAGGTTTCTCGACTCCCTGACTATCGAGCTGAAACAAGACACCGCCAATTCCGCTACTGCAAGCGTCACATTGTATATAAAATCGCTCGTTAAAATTGGGATGAGATAATATTGGAGCGGTCGACAAAGCATCTTTTAAGCTTAAAAAAGCGTTCTGTGTATCTTCGGACCATTTCCATTTATTATTTTTTTTTAAGAGATCGGTCAAGGGAGCGGAAATTATAGAAAAATTCTTAATGAATCGCCGGTACCATCCACACATACCTATAAATCGGCGAATTTGTTTTCGAGTGTGCGGAGTAGGAAAATCAACAATCGCGTGAGCTCTATCAGGATCGGTACGAAGACAACCGTCACCAACCAAATAGCCTAGATATTTAATTTGCTTTAGCAAAAAATGGCTTTTTTCTAAATTTATGGTTAAATTGGCGGCGGATAGTAAAGCCGCGACCTGTGCAAGCAGATCAAAATGTTCGTCTAAGGTTGCAGAGGTGATCAACAGGTCGTCTAGGTAAGTAAAAACACGGTCGTGCAGTTTATGTGGGATCACCTTATGCATTAGACGACAAAGAGTTTGAGGTGCATTGCACAGGCCAAACGGCATCACTTTAAATTGAAAAAGAGGCGGTTCCGGCACAGTAAACGCAGTTTTATCACGTGAGTCGGGGTGTAACGGGATCTGCCAAAAGGCATCCTTAAGATCAAGACTCGAAATATACCGTGTATGATCCAGGCGACTGATAAGGCTTTCTATGAGAGGCAAAGGGTATGCTTCCTTTTCTGTTACCTCGTTGAGACGCCGTGCGTCCAAGCAAAGACGAACTTTGCCATTTTTCTTCAGTACTGGAGCTATAGGTGAACTCCAGCCACTTGATGACTCTTCGATAACATCCATAGCTATAACATCCAATTTATTTCGTCATTTATTTGTTTTTGTTTGTTTGGAGAAACTGGATAAAAACGCTGCTTTATGGGTTTATCATTAGTGAGTTTAATTTGGTGTTGCAGAAGATGCGTTCTTCCCAGTCCCAACTTCGAACAGGATGGAAATTTCTCAATAATTCGTGAAAGTCTTTCTTGATCGCTTGGAGATAGTTTATGTTGCTCAGGGTTAGTTATCTCTTGACTTTCATTCATTAATTCGTTGACTTTTTGAGATGACGTATTAGAGTTGAATGAAAGATTGAAATGACTGTTAATTTGAAGTGGAGTTATATGTATACCAAATTTATTCCAGAAGTCGATTCCGAGATACAAGAGTTGTTGTAATGACGGAACTATGAATAATCGAATTAGGTTCGATTGTTTATTAAAGGTAATATTGGCATTAATATATCCAAAAACTCGCTGTGACTCACCACTAGCTGTGGAAATAGTTGTAGGTAGATGATGAACGATAATATTTGGATCATTCAAGAATTTATTGGAACCCGCACCTAAAATGCTAACAGAAGCTCCGCTATCCAGTAAACCATGGTACATTTGACCATCGATTAAGACGTCGGCATAAGGCCTTTCATCAGTCGGATCATTTGTAATAACGGATGCTATAACATTAGAACGAAGGTTTCGAATTTTGTTAAAATATTGACGTGTGCGTTCTTTTTGCTTCAAGGAAATTGATGTCTTGCGTGATTTATACAAATTTGTTGCATTTGAAATGATTTTACAATTTAACAACGATTGATTTTTGGGATCAATTATATTAACGGTTTGGGTTTTGATGGATTTGGTTAGAATTGGATTATTTTTGTTGGATGTTTTTATCGTGGAATTCGAAAAGCTATTGGGTAACGATGAAAACAAAAGATGACTGGGCTGATTTAGATAGGAAAACCCTAAAGAATTGGTGGAATGAAATGAGTCATCTGAATCTATGGATCCGATTTCCCATTGTTGATTTTCGTTTGATTGAGTTCGCCATCCGTGTGGCACGCATTGTCGAATTTCTGGGCCTTCAATATAGTTCTCGGGGCACTCAAATTCCCAGTATGCATCTGGTCCCGAGGAGCGTTTCCCGAACATTTAGGACAGTCAGAGACAGTTACACCTTTACAACCACATTTGTAACAGAAGCGATTACGCTGTAATGAACAATGATGAAATGTGTGACCTATGTCATCAGCATCACAATTAAAGCAAATAGGAATATTATTTTGATTTATACTTCTCGATATTGATGGATTGGAGTGATAATTAGACATATTCAATTGAGCTATATCTTGATGAAAAACATCTGTTGAATCAGTTACGGGAAGTAAACGATCATTATTTTGATATGGACTGATAGGATGTGAAGGATCAGTTAATTGAAGTTCATGTATTGACTTTTTATTAGGAACATAAATATCTGGATTTACACCTAAACGTGCCCAGGTAGTTTCCCAAGAGGTTGCGCTTTTAATTAATTCCTGTACATTTTCAAAATTTTTGTCAGTCAAATTCAACTGCAGAGCAGGATGCATGTTTAATCTCAATACTTCAATCAAATCTTCTTCGGAATATGTTTTTTTACATTGTAAAGTAAGACTCCAGACGTCGTTATAAAAATTTAAAAATGATTCCCTATTGTGTTGTTTGCGGGATTCGACTAATCGACGAAGTTCGAATTCGGTTCTTCTATCTTTAAACCTCTCAATCAAATCATTACGGAACTTCGACCAAGTGGAATTTGGACTAGAGCGTCTATACGTCCAATAATACCGTAAGGCATTACCTTTTAATACGAAGCATACTTCGGTAAAAAGCAACTCCTCCGATAAATTCAGAGATTTAGCTAAGGTTTCGAGTTGAAATATGAATAAATCAATCGGAACTGAGTTAGGAGAACCATCATAAGAAATTCCCGATCTAGCTAAGGTTCGAGTATCAGACATATATTTCCGTAATTTGATTGGTTGCGAAGTACCATTTGATTCAATACATTCGATATTATTTTGAATAATCTCACAACCTGGAACACGATTTTGAGTATTAACGGTGTCAACCATTGTGGCAGCACCTAAATTGTTTACATCATGAACAGGAATATTCGTTTGTAATCCAATGTTTTGTTGGGGGTTATCTGTATGACCAAGTATTGAATTTGGATTAACACCCACCCTAGAATTCATTTGTGTGTCGGATTGGTCAGGGTGTTTTATAGGAGTACTATTAACAGTATCGAAACGTTTAAGCTTCGATGTAGCGGACGGGTGGATCAATATCAGTATCTGATTCTGACAGTTGTTCTGGATTTTGTAATTGCATCTCTTTAAGTTCAATTAATGTTGATTCGAGATTAGTTTCATCCTGCATAACAGATTGGATTTTCAAAAGCAACGTTCGAGCAGTATCTAAAAGTTCCGTCGCTTGATTACCATATGTTGGAGACATTCGTGCTCTGTTCAGGCGCTCGATTAAATGAATAAGCCTAGTTTCTAAACAGCGTATTATTTTAGTGTCTATCTCTTGTGGATCTAATTTCTCTATTTGCAGTTTTATTTCTGATAATTTTGTGGAACATTTCTTTATTTCATGTTGTGGTTTTTTCCGAGCAGCTGGGTGCATTTTGTACGGACGAATAGAGGGCATGCCATCTTCCAATTTCAGAGCATTTTCGAGTTGTATAATGACATCTGTTGGATTGCCTTTTAGACCTCGAACCCTACATTCCACTTCTAGTTCGTCAGGAAGCAATAAGTGGAGATCCATTTTTTCTGATTATTAAAAACTAAGTACTAAAGATGAAATTTTACGACGTAAACTAATTCGGCACTAAAATAAAACTAAATAATAGTGAATAAAAAAAAACTAAACGAAAGTAAATTGCAAAAAAAGATATTTACAAAAAAAAACAAGAAAGGAGCCTCAGGCTTAAGTTTTTATTCAAAACTTAAGCCTGAGGCTCCTTTCTTGTTTTAATCTTAGAAATACGATGAGCAGCTGTCTCAAATTTGAAGAAACAGTACTCTCAATAATAATAATAATGATGAAAAAAAAACTAACAATAATAAAATACAACTTATAATTTGGAGACTAGGCAAGCAATGACAATAACAGATAAGACCACGACTGATTAATGAAGAAATTAATGGGATATGAATTATTGGATTGAGATGATGTTTACCCTTTGGTTGAGATGAGTGAGAAGAAAAAAAAATATAGGTGGATATTGCGTTTATTAACCAATGAGTGAATCAATAACCTGTAATGGTTAGACACATTTGCAAATAAACTCAACATACAATCAGAACAATGAAAATCACATATCATGTGCAGGCAGCTCATCAAATACTTGTAGTATGGAGATGTCCTCTATGACAGGATAAGATTTCATTGTATAATTAGTATTTCTGTATTAATAATTATTTTTAATGTCTCTGCTCCACACTGCAGTCAATATGGAAAATAATCTTCAACAGAACGCATGTGTGAAAGCAAAAGCATTATTAAGACCAGAATCTCATTCCAGATCAATCACGTAAGGTGAGCATAGAATGAAACTCCAACACTATTTCGAAAAATGAAAATGACTAATTCTGAGTCGAAACGAACAATTCAATCAATAATTAAGATAAAATTAGCAGAAATGGCGAATCGGAACCAATCAGTCACAAAAAAAAAATATCTAATAAGGAGCATAAAATTGGTCAGAATCACTTGAAAGATACATGTCGTTGGTACTAATAAAAAATTTTGTTTTTGTGTGTAATTAGTTGGATGATACTGCAACGAAGTTTAAAAATATGAATAAACAAAAAAAAACTTATTGGATAAATGTAACGGACTTTCTTTGGGCGCCACTGTAACGAAGTTAAAGATGACTCAACTATAGTATCCAAATTTTTGATTTCAAATAAAAATGGAACAAAAAAAAAGTCACTTCGTTAAAGAAATAAATACTGGTTCATTGCCTTTGTACGGTCATTTAAGTGCGGTTAATGCTCAGGAGCTTAGGGGTGAGATTTTCAAAGGATGAACTCAGTCTTGTTAGACCGATAATTTAATTAATTGCAAGATCATGAAATTCTGACCACAGCAGAAAAATAATAATTAAATAAGTGAATGGAGAAAAAAAAAATTTAGGAGTCATCATCTTCATCAACCATAGAGTAAACACACATAATCCAGTATATTGCTTACAGTAAGAATGCAAAACAGTAAGTATTAACACAGAATACCCAGAAGCGACATAACGCGGTTTTTATATGAAGAAATTTGGACTCATTTTTTTGACCTTGGTTTGGCGAAGGTAAGATTTTCAGTGTTAAGTTGTAGTTCAGTGGCTGAAAATTCAAAATTAACATGTAAAATATAAGGTAAGAGCAAAAATTTCTTGATCCACGTAATGCCCCTTCTGGTTGTTTATTATTCTGTGGTATTAATGAGAAGCAGAAAAAAAATTAAAGGTATGCAAAGAGAGAGAAAAAAAATGATAAGAAAAAAAAAAGAAAAGGATCTATTCTTGTCATTGCATTACTCACCTATCTCACCGATGATTTGATTAATGAATCATCATTATGTAATTATAAATCAACAAAAATAAATAAAAAGAAATTCAATGTAGTATCAAGTTTCACAAAAAAAACTATTATGTGTATTTAATTATTGCTTCATTCATAAATATCCAACATTTGAAAATTATAAATGTAAATTTGAGAAAAGGCAAGAAAATTAAAGACGTACGAGTATGTACTTATATACAAATTTCAAATTAATTCTAATAGCCTGTTCTAATCCTAGTCTAAACTTATTATGTACCTATTCTGTACCTATTCTAAAATATAACCAAAAATTACATAAGAAAAAAAAAAATAATGATAATAATAATTATGATAATAATTAATAATAAAAATAATAATAATAATAACAATAAAAATTAAGAATTATAATAAATGTATATGTATAATAAAATAGAAAATAAAATCTTATCTTGACCAAGTTGCGTTTAATATGGTGAATGTTGCATGTTGAATCAGCACATTGAACATTATGTTATGTATATCCATATTTTCAATGTTGCATGTTGAATATCGAAAATGGATCAATTACACATTATATTTTAAATGTTGCACGGAAAATATTGAATTTAGCTATTCAATGTTGCACGTTGACACCGGCGATTTATAGTTTATTATATGTAGTGTTATTAGTGCATTTATGTTTTTTTTTGTTTATATTAAGTTTTAGGGTATTATATTTATATATTTTTCGTTGTTTTATAGATTTAGTTTTATTTAGGATTGTTCGGTGTTTTTATTTTAATTTATATTTTTAACATTTCACTTTCACCGTTGAACTTCGCTGTGTATCGTCTCGTTAATTGTGGTAACTGTGTATAACTTGGTACCAATATTTAACAAAGTAACAGACTTTAATTATAACACTATATATTAATTAAAAAGTTCGATACGGAATTATTACTTTCATTGATTAATGATTATTCACTTTACGATCATTCACATCAAATTTTGACTTGACGTTATATTATGACCTTTTGTAATCATAGCTGTCTCAAAAAAAAAAAAAAAACGTTCTTGAGGCTATGTTCGGAGCACATGTTTATTTTAATTTATAATTTCTATAACTTAATTATAACTATGTTTGATTGTACATATAAAGATCATATCATAGTTTGCACTAAAACAAAGTATTTCTTAAAAATTACACATAAATATATATACTATATATAGTTTATAATTTAATTTATTTTTGTATATATGTACATTAACACAAGAGAGAATGGTATGACCATTCTGGTCAGTTATAACCGAACAAAAAAAAAATGCCGTTTATTACACTATGGTTCTAAAGAATGTTATTTTTTTAATAATAGATATTAATAAGATTAATGTTTTAAAATTTTAATATTTAACTAATAAATTTTTAATTTTAACTTCATTAGAATCATTTTACAAAAAAAATACCGACCGATCTCATTGCAATTTACTTTTCAACTCTCATAAAAAAAAAAAAAATCTGTCCCAACTAAATTAATTAACAGCAAAATTTGGCAACATACACACAAAGTAAGCAGATATATGTATATCCCAATGTAATGATAATACACACTTTGTAATCTGCTTTAGTACTAAATAAATCGACTCAATCATATATTTTGAATTTGTAACACAGTGGTAACCAGTGCTGCGTTACAAGCAGATGAATGGTACATTGATTCCGGTGCCTCATCACACATGACAGTACATGGTGAATGGTTGCAGAACATCAAAGTTCCTCCAAAAAGTGAAATTATTATAGCGAATAATGATCGTATTCAGATAGCCGCTGTAGGTGATGTACAATTTAATATATTTTCGGAAAACACTAATGATGTGGAACCTGTTTATGTTAAAAACGTTCTACATGTTCCAAATTTATCGACGAATTTACTTTCTGTGAGCCAGATGTGTTCTAATGGCAAAAGAGTACTGTTTGATGTAGACGGTTGTAAAATTTATAATGAAGACAGTGTGTTGGTCGCGACTGCTAAACTATATGTATAAACTAAATCGTTCTCCGGATCAACTTGAAAAAAAAAAATAAGTATATGACAGCTAATAATGTTTATAATGAATGGATGTTATGGCATCGCCGTTTAGGCCATATGAGTTTTAGGCCATATGACAATTGCAGAACATTTCCCTTCCATTCTGTGATAAACAACTATCTTTTTATACTGAAAAGCCATGTGTAGTATGTTTAAAGGGTAAACAAGCTAAACAACCTTTTAAAAATACTGGAACTCGTGCAACAAAAGTGCTACAAATTGTACACTCCGATTTTTGTGGCCCGATGGAGATAAATTCTCTCAGTGGTTCCAGATATGTACTTTGTAACAATGATCGATGATTATACCAGAAAAACTTTTGTTTACTTTTTAAAATCAAAGAATGAAGTAAAAGAATCATTTTTGTATTTTAAAAATGCCGTTGAAAACGAAACAGGACAACGAATACAAATTCTACGAACTGATGGTGGCACTGAATATCAACCACTTCATAAATTACTGCGTGAATCTGCTATTCAACATCAAATAACCGTGCCATATACTCCTGAACAAAATGGCGTAGCTGAACGACAAAACAGATCTATTGTGGAAAGAGCTCGTTGTTTGTTGTTTGATGGAAAGTTACAGAAACAGTTTTGGGCTGAAGCGGTTTAAACCGCTGTGGTTATCATCAATAGATCACCAACCAAGGCATTATCCGATAAATTAGTTCCTGAAGAAGTTTGGTCTAATAAAAAGCCAGATATGAAATTTCTAAGAATTTTTCGTTGCAAAGCTATGGCTCATGTACCCAGTCAAAAACGTAAGAAATGGGACGCCAAATCAACAGAATGTATTTTTGTTGTTTATCCTTCTGGAACAAAAGGATACCGGTTATATGTGCCTGAAACACAAAAAATAATTCTTAGCCGAAATGTTGTTTTTATTGAGACTGATAATGACATTTTAACTCTCAATGGATGTAACGATGAAGCTGATCTCGATGCTAAAAAAGAATCTGAAATGGAATTCTTTATAAGACCTGAAGAAAATACGGTGCAAGCGGGAGTTAATGAACTTAAAGATGGCAATTCTCAGATTTATTTGAATGAGAATCTGAGTCAGATTATCAATGAAGATAATTGTTGTGAACCGTCTCAAGCTGAAAGTGATTTCTATGGTTTTTCAGATGAAGAAGAACAGAATATAAATGTCCAAGCTGTCGCAAAGAATTCAAAACAACGACATTCATCAAGAAAAACTGAGTTACCAAAGAAATTTGATAATTTTGTTATGAAGGCAAATACAAGTGAATTATCTCATCCTTTGACCGTACAAGAAGCATTAAGTCGATCAGACGAAAAATTCTGGAAAAAAGCCATGAAAAGTGGATATGACTCTCTAATCGAAAATGAAACATGGACATTAGTGAATCTACCTTCAGATCGAAAAGCAATTGATTGCAAGTGGGTTTTTAAAACCAAAATTGACGCTTCTGGTAAACTACGTTACAAAGCACGGCTTGTTATCAAAGGATGTGCTCAAACAAAGGGGATAGATTACAGTGAAACATATTCACCAGTGGTTCGATACACATCCATACGTTATCTAATGGCATTGGCTTCTGAATTCGATCTTAACATTGATCACATGGATACAGTCACTGCATTTTTACAAGGAGATTTAAATGAAGATATTTACAGGTTACAACCCGTTGGCTATGGTAATGGCACAAAAGTTTGTAAATTAAAAAAGGCTCTTTACGGATTGAAGCAAGCCAGCAGAGTATGGAATATTAAATTGGACAAAGTTTTAACCAATATTTAAACGATCAAAAGTAGATCCATGTATTTATTATAATACAGAAAAATCAAAAATGATATTTTTAGCAGTTTATGTAGATGATTTGCTGCTATTTAGTAATTGTGCCGAAATTAAAGATAAAGTTAAAATGGAACTTAATAATCATTTCAAGATGAAAGATTTCGGTGAAGCTAAATCCTGTTTAGGAATAAATATCACACGTGATCGTGAAAAGCATAAAATTTGGATAGATCAAGAAAAATACATTAATTAAGTTTTAATCAGATTCAACATGTCCAATTGTAATCCTGTATCTACTCCTTGTGATATAAATTTGAAACGGTCGAAAGAAATGTGTCCGAAAAACACAAGGGAAATCAATGAAATAGAGTGTGTGCCATATCAACAAGCTGTTGCGAGTATTTTGTATGCTGCTCAAGGTACCAGACCTGATATTGCGTATGCAGTTAGTATAGTGAACCGTTTTAACAATAATCCTGGTAGACAACATTGGAATGCTGTTAAGAGAATTCTGCGGTATTTGAAGGGAACGTCCAGCATGAAACTTGAATTCTCAAAATATGGAAATTCAGATCTCATGGGATATTGTGATGCTGATTGGTCTGGTGACATTGATGAAAGGCGGTCAGTTACTGGTTACGTATTCATGATGCAAGGTGGCCCACTTTCATGGAATAGTAAAAAACAACCAACTGTAGCCCTATCCACAACCGAAGCCGAATACATGGCCCTCTCTGCTGCAACACAAGAAGCTATGTGGCTTAAAAATTTTGAAAATGAATTTCAATTTGGTAAACCGAAATCGGTGAAGATTCTATGTGACAGTAAGAGTGCCCTCGATTTTGCTGCAACTAATGGTTATCATGCACGGACTAAGCACATAGACATTAGACATCATTACGTACGAAAATGTGTTGAAGATCAGAAAATAAAGATTGCATCAATCTCAACGGACCAGATGGTTGCAGATATATTAACCAAAGGATTAAGTAAGGACAAACATATAGTACATCCTGCTGTAGTGGACTTGGTTTACTGAATTGAATATATGTTCTAGTGGGAGTGTTGGAGTGAGAACATTTTTTATACCCGTGTAAAAGAGATAGATATGTTATGTATATATATCTGCGCTGTGCTTTTATTATTGTCATGAAGTTTATGCTTAACCTAAATAGATAATCTTTGATTTTGTAACGTGTACAGTCGGGTTTTATTCTAATTGTATTCTCTCCGAACTAATTATATCCCAACACTCAAGCTCTTGCGTAAAATTCGGCATAGTGACGTTTGGGTGATGTCCATTTCACACTCTCGCCTACAGCCACAATATTCTCTGCACTTCTTGCATTTCTTTGTCTTATTGGCGCGGCAACATTATAAATTGAATATGCTGATTTGAATTTTTCCACAAGATGTTTAATGGTTGATCTAGTAGTACGAATATAACGTAAATTTATGCTAACCGAACTTTGAGAAAAAAAATTGGATAGTTTGTAAACGTTCTTGTAGACACTGACAAGTTAAAAGATTAAAACATACACAAAAAAAATCAGACGCAAGACGTCAAAATGCACTTGTGTTATAATTTAATAATTGACACACGAGAGCTACTGGATAACGATAAGACATTATTATTGAATGCCACTCCTGAGGAAGAATCCAAGAAATCATACTTCACCGAATTATTACTCTAGTGAATCCCGGTGAAACCCTGAGATTCAACTTGACTAAGGCTTTAACCAAAGGAAATCCAAGGGAAGACAATGCGAGAATTAAATTAAGGCGATCGAAATTCCGCACTTCTACGATCGAAACAGTCAAAAAGCATCAGTTAAAAACGACAGTTCGTGGGAGTGCAGGAAGGCTGATCAGTCACCTTGAGACAACAGGTGAGAATTATCAATATGCTTGGAAGCTGTTGGTGACCAGATAGCAAAATACTATTCTAGACTTCCTTGAAAATTTATCAACCGAATGTATGGATGCCCTTAAAAACTTGGTCATATCGACTTCAGCTTGGAACTACATATTTAGTTATTCCAATTGTTAGCATGAAGCTTGACAATGAAACATTAATGTTATATGAGATGACCCTCAACGATTCCGGACATATTACTGGAGCAATCGCCCTACAACTAGCAAGTGTCGACAACGCTTCCAATGGAGCCATTTAAATAATCTTCTATGGTCGGATCCAAACTACAGTTAACCAAGCAAGGTGGACATCTTATTAGATGCGGATTATTTTCCTCATATTTTAATGATTCAAGTTGCAAAGGAGAATCAAAGAAAACCAATAGCGCAAGAGACGAAGCTAGGACGGATAATTTTTGGCTGCATCTCAAACGAGAGATATTCCAACATCCAGTCAATGGTTACGTCAACTAAAGAAATTCTGGGAGTAAATAGAAATACTTCCCGAAAAGCTTCTGAAAGAAGAAGAGAAGCTTTGTGAAGACCATTACCAACAGAACTTTAGACGAGGATCAGACGGTCGTTATGAGGTACGAATTCCTTTTAAACCTGATGTACCACCACAGCAATAGTAACGTTAGATTAATTTTTTTTTTTTTTTTAATATTTTATTTATGATAATAATAAAATTTTTCACAAAGTAACTAGTCATTTTTGACTTACAGCTTTAACTCTGACAATACAATAATAAAGCACTCATATGTGTTCGTTCCATAAAGTGTTGTTTTGGTTGATGTTGCATTGTGGGGACTATTCAGGTAACTCAAAAGGTTTTAGTCTTTTGAGTCTTCTTATTATACCCTCTTGATGAAGTAGTCTTGCAGCTTCGATGTTAGGGTGATGATGGAGCCTCTCCTGGTGTTTTTGAGCACATTTTTTTATTTCACTTGCGACTGTGTCTATTCCGAGATCTCTATGAAGGTCACTATTACGAGTGTACCAAGGGGCATTTACAATTCCTCTGAGGATTTTATTTTGAAATCGTTGAACTATCTGTTGATTGCTGATTTTTGTGCATCCCCATAGTTGAATACCATATGTCCAGACCGGCTTGAGTACTTGTTTATAAAGCACAAGTTTATTATGAATGGATAACTGAGAGTTTCTTCCAATTAACCAGTACATTTTTCTATATTTTAACTGAAGCTCTTCTGCTTTCTTTTTCACGTGTACTTTCCACTTTAACTTTGCATCAAGGTTCATACCAATGTATCCCTGTACCGTGGCACAGGGATATAATTGAGAGTCATATGTTGTATTTGAAAAGTGCTTAAATCAAATTGTAGTAGAAAATAGTTACATGTAGACACAAAAGAAAGTCAATGTAAAATGTACGAAAAATGTCAGTTGGTCTCTGAACGTAGCCACAGCAAGTAAAAATAAAAAACAGACTGAAATTAACAGAAATACTTTTATTTCGTAAAACAATACGCAACATGGCACAGCCGGTATTTGGATTCGGAGAAAGATAAAATAAAAGGAAAATACCGAAGAAATAAAAATATTTGGTGTAGTGTCACAGATAACTATACCAGATGTCGATCTTGTATGGCCCAAATTTACATAAGTTAATTCAATCAATGAAAATTACTCCAAATAAAATCTACCAAAACGAGAAATAGACCGATATATAAATTCATATTTTCATCCTTTTCTTTTATTTTTTAGAAACTAAAAACCAAAAACCAAAACAAAGTTGTAAATTCTTAGTGTTTTGCCGAATTCACAAATCTGCTTATTTCTTTTGAACACATTCATATACAAAAATCATGAAAATATGAATGAAATTATATTCAAGAAAACATACAAACCTCACAAATACATACGTAATAATGTATAACTCCTTTGTATTTTTTATTTTTATTTATTGTTGGATTTTTGGTTTTTGTCTATACAAAAATTATGGATAATAAAATAAAAAAAAATAAAAAACAAGTCCAATGCAATATAACTTTTATGCAAAATAAGGAACTTTTAAAAATAAGAATGATTACAGGCGATTGATGAAAGATATAATTGTGAAATTTATAATTGATTAAGTGGATAATTTTATTAGTAATGTAAGTTAATTACCTTTATAGTCGGGTTTAATGGAATAATTAAGTTCGTTGCTGGTACACAGCACCAACCCATCTAGATCAATATTTTGCGCTAATAAAATTTCACACAAAGCACATACTACTAAGTAATAAAATATGTAAAACATAAATGTAGGTTCGATTCGACAAGTAAAAGTGTTGGCAAAATAATATGTGCTTTACTTCTTTGAAATTTATTATTTTATTATTTCTCTAACTTAGTTTTGTTTTGCAAGAGAATTTGAATCTCTTTAAAACGATGTATCTATAATGATTTGAGAAACGGTTACAACCCCCGCAAAATTTATTAGAATTTACCGTAAATATGTGTCTTTTCGAATACAAAATTAACCTATTTTGTGATAAAGGTAAGTCGAATGATTGCGACATAATCAGCCTGTTTAGTTTTCGTTCATAGTTTTGTTCGTACTCATTAATATACTCGAAGAGAGGAGAAGTTTCCCGTTATTTGAAAAATATTTATTTGTTGGTTTTGCTTTTTTTTAAATTGATAGAATGAGACAAAAGATAATAAGTCAATTTGTTTATATGACAGCAAAGCGAGATAAAACATTCTTTATTTGTGTTAGTGGTGAAAAATACCGTTAATTTTTAATTATTTTTGAAAATTTTTCTATACTCAAATTCAATCCTAATTCAGTTCTAATTTGAGTTACATGTGATTATAAAGAGTACTTTTAGTAAGTGAGTTTCATAATAAAAAACATGTCACACGGTAAAGCCAAATATACAAGTTGTATGGTTCGCAACTGTCGAGCCAAATCAGTTGCAAATAGGACAACAAAATTTTATACATTTCCGAAGGATCCTATCAGAAAAAACGAATGGGTTATGGCCATAGGGTTGACACAAAACGACTTAAAAAACAAATATAATTTTGTGTGTCAAGACCATTTTTTGAAGGAACAAATTGGAGTACGCCAGCTAACGCGAAATGCTGTTCCGGTACTTAACATTATAAAAGAGAGTGAATTACGTCATTTGGAATTAAGTGAAACATACAGCGGTATGCAGCGGTGTTACCTCGGAGATATCAACAAACAAAAGTCGCACAATTCCAACTCAAACAGACCTAATTGACGAGGAAGTTGAATTTTTAAATTTTATTAATAAAATTAATTGCCACTCATGTGACAAAGAACAGGACAACACAGAAAAATGCTGTAAAAGCTGTATTAAAAAAGTAACAATTATTCAAAAATATAAAAAATTGTTTAATAACTTACAGAAAAAATATAAATTGGTACATTCTAAATTGCGTAGAGTATACCGAAATTGCTATAATTTGCAACAAAAGCATCAACAGGCGAAAGTTATGACAATCGATGAAACGATAAACCAAATTCCAGTTAATAATAATTCGAAAAGTGTGTGTAAGTTATTATTAAAACAGGATTACTACTATAGTGACAGTGATAAAAATATTGCACAGTGCTTATATTACAAATCTTCTTCGATCTATAAATATTTAAGAAACAGTTTAGATCTTAAACTGCCATCTATTTCCACGATACATAAGTGGTCTCCTATAAAATTCGTGCCAGCTGGGATAGTGGTCTCCTATAAAATTCGTGCCAGCTGGGATAAATTATATTTTAATTAAACAATTAAAAGGATTATTCCAAAACAAATCTTCAACATCAAGAATTTGCGTGCTAACTTTCGATGAGATCAAAATTAAAAAAGATCTAACAATGAACCTACTAACGGAGAGAATCGATGGTTTTTGTGATGACGGAATTAATCGTACTAATGAATTGGCAACTTCAGCGTTATTTTTTATGTTAAGGGGGATAGTCGATAACTGGAAGCACGTGCTAAGTTACGTGCTAACAAATAATATGGATGCAGCTTCGTTATCTTAATTAATTATTGACAATATCAAAACGTGTCAAGAAGTATTAAACCTAAACATCGTTATTATAACATGTGACCAGGCAACTACAAACATTGCCGCCTTTAAATGTCTTGGCATTGATTTAGATAAACCATATTTTATGGTGAATAACCACAAAATTTTTGCACAATTTGATCCACCTCACCTTTTGAAGTCAGCCAGAAACGCGTTCCTTAATAACAATATTATGCACGAAAAATTTGGAATTTGTAATAGCATCATCGTCCGAAAAATGTACGAATACGAAGAGCACAATAAAATAAAATTAATGCCTAAACTAATGAAATCCCATATATATCCCAATAATTTTCAAAAAATGAACGTGAAACTGGCAGTGCAACTACTAAGTTTAACTGTTGCCAGTGCTATACGAACAACATTAAAAGTTGCTCCTGATATTTTCAATAATCATTTGGACCATGTATTGGCAACAGCAAATATTATTGAATTTTTCAATAATTTGTTTGACTGCCTAAATTCAAGAAATTTTGCTTCAAAATCTCCATATGAGCAGCCTCTTTATAAGGACAATAAAATTTATTGTTTTTTGGAAAAAAGCCTGGATTATTTACAAAAACTCAAAATAGTGTCAAAAAATGAAAACTACTTCAAGTTTATAAAAGGATTTCAATTAACAATAAAATCTCATCTTGCACTCATTGACTATTTGTCACAAAATAATGTTGATTTTGTGCTGACAGGAAGAACGAATCAAGACGCGTTAGAAAATTTTTTTTCGCAACTTCGAGGAAAAGGTGGTTTTAACTATACTCCAACCAGCAATGACATAGGCCAACATTTTGCCAATATTATGGTAATGAAATTAATAAACAACTCAAATTGCTCCAATTGTATCATCGAGGATAGCGATCACATTGTGCTTGATTGGGCTGAATTCAAAGCCGAGTATAAGGAAAGTTTAAAGGAGTTTGGGGAGAAGAAGGATGACGGTCACGATGAGGAGGATTTGGATAATTTAATAGACATAGATTTTAAAAACCTTGAAAGTAACGCCATTACTTACTATGCAGGGTATTGCTTACACAAAAAAATATCATGTGATAAATGTAAACTAAAATTAATCAAAGGGGACGAAGAAATAGCCCATAGTGAAATATTTATCAACGAAAAAAATTTCAAGAAAGAAACAAGCAATTTCGGTTCATTAAAAGCTCCAACAGAGGAATTTGTTGTAATTGCGAAATTAGTATACACAATTTATGATAGCAATTATTCGACAGAAGGCCATCTCCCAAACATACTAAAGAAAATTGCATTAAGTAGTTTTAAGAAAATTAACGAGCTGTATCCGACATTTCTTCCTCAAACAATTGATCCGTGTAACAAGCACATAGAAAAATTAATATATTTTTTTATTTTGGTGCTAATACGGAAAAATTGTAAATGGTCAATTTTAAATGGTGGGTTTAGCCAAAAAAAGGAAAAATCGCGGAACAATATCGCTCCGACGCAAGCATCCAAAAAATTAAAAATTTTGCATAGCTAATTTGGGAATGAAATCATATTTAACTTTAAATTTAAAACAATATTTTTAAAGGAAAATAAAAATTAATTTTGAAAATGAAATAAAAATGTGTTTTGATCTTTTTTTTTGTATGTTTCTCTAATAATTTTTGATAAAAATATAATTATTCAGAATTGAAAGCTGGCCTTTAGAAACAATGTGGTGCCATCATTTTCTTACAAGAAATCATCGTATTAAGCTAACTTACATTACAGACAATATTATTATTATATGTGGCAAAATATATAAAGAACAAAACAAGCACACAAGTGGCTCATTGAAAGCAAGAATCGAGAAATTTGTTTTAATAGCAAAATTAATTTCATATATTTTGAAACGATTATTCCGAGAGAAAGGTGTCCATATTATAACACAATCCTTAAAAACGACTAAACAACTACTCATGCTTCAAATAAATCTGTGTCCAAAAGCGAAAACCACTTAAGTGAAAATAAGCTACTTTTCAGCAGAAGCAAATAAAAATTTTAATCGGTTTCTGGAAAAACTGGATTAGTGTTTCTTTCAAAATTTATGACTTATAAGTGGCTTTAAAAATTGGACAGTGTAATTCACACATAAAATTGTATTAAATAAGCTAAAACTAATAAAATCGCTTAAGTGTACTTAAGTGGTTTTCGCTTTTGAACACAGAAATTGCAAAGAAGTAAAGCACATATTATTTTGCCAACACTTTTACTTGTCGAATCGAACCTACATTTATGTTTTACATATTTTATTACTTAGTAGTATGTGCTTTGTGTGAAATTTTATTAGCGCAAAATATTGATCTAGATGGGTTGGTGCTGTGTACCAGCAACGAACTTAATTATTCCATTAAACCCGACTATAAAGGTAATTAACTTACATTACTAATAAAATTATCCACTTAATCAATTATAAATTTCACAATTATATCTTTCATCAATCGCCTGTAATCATTCTTATTTTTAAAAGTTCCTTATTTTGCATAAAAGTTATATTGCATTGGACTTGTTTTTTATTTTTTTTTATTTTATTATCCATAATTTTTGTATAGACAAAAACCAAAAATCCAACAATAAATAAAAATAAAAAATACAAAGGAGTTATACATTATTACGTATGTATTTGTGAGGTTTGTATGTTTTCTTGAATATAATTTCATTCATATTTTCATGATTTTTGTATATGAATGTGTTCAAAAGAAATAAGCAGATTTGTGAATTCGGCAAAACACTAAGAATTTACAACTTTGTTTTGGTTTTTGGTTTTTAGTTTCTAAAAAATAAAAGAAAAGGATGAAAATATGAATTTATATATCGGTCTATTTCTCGTTTTGGTAGATTTTATTTGGAGTAATTTTCATTGATTGAATTAACTTATGTAAATTTGGGCCATACAAGATCGACATCTGGTATAGTTATCTGTGGTAGTGTGCAATAAATAAAAAAAAAATAAAAAAAATGCAGAATAGTGGTATAAGATGTCCGGTGCCGGTGGATTTTACACGTGGGAACAATATAAATGAATCGTGGAAAAGATTCAAGCAGCAATTTAACATGTATATGTTGGCAACGGAATCTAATGAAAAAACAGAGGAGGTGAAATTAGCGATATTTCTGAACATTGGTGGCTCGGATGTAATATCCATACACAATAACCTAAAAATAAAGGATGAGAAAAATGTTAAATTAGACGATGTGCTCACCAAATTCGACGAATATTGTAACCCCAAAAAGAATGTGGTTTATCAAAGGTACGTTTTTTATAAAAGAGTACAAAAAGAAGGGGAACCGTTCGATAATTTTTTAACAGAAATTTTGGAAATGTATAAAATGTGCGAATTCAAGGATGATCGCACATAAGAGATAAAGTTGTGCTAGGAGTGTGTCACGTCGGACTGCAAGAGCAGCTATTAATCAACGAGAATTTAACGTAAGAGAAGGCGGTGGATATATGTCGGACTCATGAAATTAATCAAGCTCATATGAAGATTATGAAGGAGGTGTAAGGAAATAACAACGTACAGGTTAACAATATAACCAAAAATAAAACAGGTACAAATTATAAAAATATTAATAAAATTTTTTTTGTAAGAAATGTAAGACGAAGCATGTTTGGGGAAAATGTCCAGCATATGATAAGATATGTAATAATTGTCATAAAAAAGGTCATTTCGCTCAGGCATGTTATCGTAAAAAAGCACATGTTCAATCTCAAATACAGTTAGTGAATAATTCTAATCAAAATAATGTTAAAGGAGAATTAAATTGCAATTTTGTTGTGGATTCACTCTTAGTAGAACAGAAAAATAGAGACATGTGGTATGAAGAGATATTGATAGAAAATAAATTAGTAAAATTTAAAATAGACACGGGTGCGGACATTAATGTAACTACACGATCAATTTGTGAAAGCTTGATGACAAAGAGTAAATTAATTAGAAATACAATAGTATTGGAAGCTTTTGGAGGTTCTGTGGTTAGACCATTGGGAAGGATAAGTTTAAAGATTTTTTTCAAAGGCAAAGAATATATGTATACCGGAATTTTTTGTAGTAGACGATAAAGGGTCGCGACCAATATTAGGTTTGGAAACAATAGAATTATTAAAAGTGGTGAATAGAATATATTCAGTTAGGTCAGAATGTCAACTTGTGAAGGATAATATAGATGTTTTTACGGGAAATGGGTGTATTGCTAGAAAATATACATTAAAATTAAAGTCAAATGCAAATCCCATAATAAAACCAGCTCGTAGGGTACCAGTCGTTTTAAAAGAAACCTTAAGGCAAACTTTAAATAAATTAGAATTCGATCGTATTATTTCGAAAGTAAATGAGCCCGTCGAGTGGATCAGTAATTTGGTCATTGTCGAAAAAGCTGATAAATCGTTGCGTTTATGCTTAGATCCGAAGGAATTAAATGAAGCCATTTTACAAGAATATTTTCATATTCCAACGCTTGAGGAGATATCAACTAATTTAACGAACAAGATAATATTTAGTGTATTGGATATGAAAAATGGGTTTTGGCATGTCCAACTAGATAACGAATCAAGTAAGTTATGCAGTTTCAATACCATATTTGGAGTTTATAAGTTCAAGAGGCTACCATTTGGGTTAGCAGTAGCTCCACAGTTATTTCAACAAATTAATGTAGAAATTTTTGGGAATATTCAAGGCGTAACAATTTATATAGACAATTTATTAATAGCAGCAAGTAGCGAAGCTGAACATGATCGAATAATGGAAAGGGTTATAGAAACTGCTAGGAAATACAATATTAAATTCAACGCGAAAAAAATTCAATATAAAGTTGACAGCGTGTCTTATTTAGGCCATATTTTCTCAAAGAATGGGATAAAGGGAGATCAAAATAGAATAAAAGCGATAGAAGCAATAAAAAATCCTCAAAATAAAAAAAATTGCAAAGTATCCTGGGAGTAATAAATTATATGCGTTCGTTCGTACCTAATCTAGCAAAGGTGTCGAGTCCATTACGAGAATTAATAAAAAAGAATAGGGAATTTGGCTGGTTAGATATACATTCAAAAACTTTAGATAATATCAAGAATTTAATAGTTAAGTCTCCAGCGTTGGATATATATGATGAAAAAAAGCGATAGTCATACAAACTGATGCTTTACAAAACGGAACAGGGTCATGTATAATGTAGGATGGGAAGCCAATATGTTACGGGTCACGAAGTTTGTCAGATACAGAAAGACAGTATTCCCAAATAGATAAGGAGTTACTGGCAGTAGTGTATGCGTGCAAAAAATTTCATAGTTACATTTATAGTAGATCATTTGAAATTCTTACAGATCACCAACCGTTAATAGGAGTATTTAAAAAAAAATATATCGAGTTCACAAAGTTCCCGACAAAGTATCTAAACAAAAATGTAAACAAAAGCATCCAACACGAATATTCACAACTAAGTAGGCATGAATTATTGAAACAAAAAAAATTTATTTTTTATTTATGTACCAAAAACAAATCAATTATAATAATCTATAAGGGACATCGCTATATTTTTCCATAGTAAATAGACGGTCAAAGATATAGGCAGATATATCGATAATGCAGAATTATTTAATACGTGAAAACATAGTACGGTATTATTTCTAAAGATGTCAGCTTTAACAATATTTAATTTTTGGTACATAAATAAAAAATAAAGTTAATTTGTATCTATAATTCATGTATAGTTGTCAATTTGATTCGTGTTGGTTGCTTTTGTTTACATTTTTGTTTCGATACTGTAGTAACGTAAATTTTAAATTTTTAAAAATTGTTATTGACGATTGTACTGTCATGATTTTGCATGCAGAGGGTAGGGTTCAATTTAATTCCGATAGTTTCACTCTCCATATGTTTTATATGGAGAGAAATGTCATTTCATGCAGAGCATAAGGTTTACATTATTTCCGACAGGTCTCGCATTTTGCAGTTTTCCAATCGCCAATTGACGATTGGAGCATCACAGATTCCACCTCGTGGAAAATTTTTAAACTGAGGTAGCTGGTAATTTGACGTTCGAAATTGTTGTAAACAATTCCAATTTTGAACTGTAAACATAATTTTTACCTACCAGATTGATAATAATTGTAAATAATTCCAATTTTGGATTATAAAAACAATTTTTAATTACCGGATTGCAAAAGTTTCTTTCGTCGCATTTATGAGAAATGTCATTTTGCCGGTTGCCTCATTTTAACTTTTTTCCTCGAGAGGCGCTTTCTCTACTTTTACAATCGTCAATTGACGAGTGGTAAAGTGATTTCAGTGCTATCTCTCATAAAATTTTCGCAGCTCCATTTTGATAAAAAATAAGTCACGGCTAATTTTTTTTTGAAAGGTGTTATTTCACCAAGATACAAGTAGCATTCAAATTTGGCTATTTTTTCGAAGAAAATTTCTGTTCCGTTTTTTAATTGGCGCAGTGTATGTATTGTTAAAAATATTGTAAAAATGAATATAAAAAATGTGAAATTTGAGGATAGATTAAACTAAATGTGTAGAAATGAATTTTGCTAATATGTAATTGATTAGAAATTTGATTTTGATTTAAAATTGTTAATAATTAAATTTAATTTTCGATATTTTATTTTATAAATTTCAGTTAGGTGAAAATGAATGCGAACAACAATAACCAAAGCAACATTGATAGCCAAAACATAAATATTTCTGTTTGTGACATAGCTGACTATTTTGGTGATGCTAAAAGACCAAATGCTGGTTGGATCTATGCAATGGGAGTCGCGCCTCCTCCAGCAAAAGGTCGCGTAATTGGCCTGGTTATCTAAACATCAGCCATGTCAGATTCCCCCCATGAGATTAAACTAGACAACTTAGACAAGCGTAGCTGCCACTGGAAATGTGTCTGCTCATGTAAAGCCGGGCAAGGCGAAAAATGCAAACATATAGCTGCATTTTTTGGCTGTTGTTTTGTTAACATATGTATAGTTTTTATTATTATTTTTAAATTATTTTGTGATACTCTATGTACTTATTTTACATAAAATTAAGAATAACATGAACTTTTGTTTGTTTACATATTTTTATATTTTAAGAATAATAAAATAGCTGAATTTTAAGACTGAAATATCGATTTAGAAATTTTTTCCTATTTAAGGAAAAATTATAGTAATAATTAAGACTGAGAGTCAATTTTTGATTTGTTTATTTATGTGATAAGAGTAAAAAATAAATAGACTGAATTAAATTGAGAACATTTTTTATTAATTCATCTGTTTCCTGTATTATCTAAGTAATTTACAAGAACTTGTCGTCCCTTAAAATTTGGGTACTTAAGTTGGAAATAGCGCATACAATTGTTGTAATATCATCTATATAAGGCAGATAGATAATGAAACCTTTTCCGATAGCATGTTGAATATGTTGAATAGTTTAATCCTAGATATACGTCGTTCCACGTGCACACGAGCAGTAGCATAAAATAATGAAGTATAAGAAAATTCAAGCGCATACAACAATGAAATTCAATCAGCGCACGAATAATGTGTACGGCCGAAAATAAAACTAACATTAGGTGTCCACCAAGGGAAACAAAGTTTTTTATAAACGTAATGAAATTCTTTATTTGAAATGGAATATTTATTTCCTTCACTGAATCTGCTCCATAAACAACAAAAAAAAACAAACAAAAAAATTTACTTCTCTCTTGCTTTTACGAACATTTTTGTTTCCTTCTTTTTGTTTTTTTTTTTTTTGGTTGTACGTACATAATTGAGTCGATTGTTGTCGATTAGTTTTAGTTTAGAAAAAAAACTTATGAACGTCGGTCGTGCGATTTTTTGTATCGCGAAATAAAAAAGATGAATTATGGGTTTTCTTAATTAAAATACCCATTTTTCGTCTAATATGAATGAAAACAAATTGATTTTGTTTCGTAATAATACGGCCCAAAACCTACATAGGAATTCAAACATAATATTTTTCAAAAAATCGATTTCTCTATAAAGTTAGCAGTTGGTTGGACTAATAAAGCTTTATTCAAAATTGTTTGTGCAAATTAAAAATTAAGACAAAAAAACACATTTAAATTAACAAACAGTTACTCGCGACATGATATGTTCTTTATAAATAGTAGATCTACAAATAAAGAAAAGTGAATTTTCCAGTGAGTGTAAAATTTCTCAAGCATGCGGTAAATCACTTTTGTCACGCGTCGAATATGTCATTTTTCGTTGTATACTTGACGAAAAATACCTAAATTAAACAATTACAATCACTGGAAAACTTTCACTTTTCTTTACTTGTAGAACAATCTACTATTATTTGTGTAAATTGTCCCTTTTAAAGTGGAGAAAAAAAGAAAAACTGTTTTTTTTTGTTTTCTTCACATTTTTATTTATATTTCGATAATGGATGAACGGCCGTTAACGGGACAAAAACCTTTTCACATGGTTCGACGACCTCTTTATAACAATTTTTATTTTTGAAAATCGCAGAAAATATTTCTCTCATTTAAGGTCGCCGAGCCGCGCGTTGTTTTATTATTTATAACTCGGTAAGGGTTGGACGGCCTTTAGTCAACCAACACCATTTAATTTGCATGAAACGATCAAACTATCCTAATTCATATACTACCAAACTATCCTATTCTATGTGACCTCTTACTTTATACTATAGGCGTATGTAGTTCTACATTTAAAGGTCGTGTCTCACAATCTTCTGCTTTTTTGTCTTAAGTTTTAATATGCACAAACAATTTGAAGACATATTTTAAGCAGTTTTGAATTAAGCTTTATTATTAGTTCAACCAACTTCTCTAATTTTACAATGAAATCGATTTTAAAGGAAATATTTTTTGAATTCCTATAGATTGTGTGCCGTACATGATGTCAAAATATAAAGTGTACGCTGTTTAATGCGGGACACCCTTAAAATTGAAGAAGCATTCCGTCTTCACCCTTTTTCTTTATTTTAAAAGTCCTATAGGGTCAAACTAATATACTTGAACTTAATTTCCGGTAGAGATATGTGGTACAGTGTTCATTATATTGTGACAATGGACACGCGTTTTTCAGTAGTAAACTACTTGTAATTGTTATTTTTTTTTAAATTCCTGAATATCTGTGAATTTATTTATTTATTTAGTTATCCTTATCACCAACTTATTTAATTGGTTATATAGTTATAACGAACTGGTTACATTATTAAAAGATTTAATAAAATCATATCATTAAAATATTGCAAAATTTTTTTTTTTCAAAATTTACCAATAATCTAAAAGATGCTTTGGCACCAATTTCTTAAATGGATCTCTACGAAAAAAGAGGGGCTCAGTATTTATTAATTTGCATCTACCTCGATATGCTGGAAGTATGAAAGCAGGCAGGCTTACATCTCTAGGTAGCCTTGGGAGAGCTTACATTTAAAAGCACTTTTACACTCTATCTATGCCATCTGAGTAGTTATTATAAAACAGATTCCATACGGCAACACCATATTCTAACAATGAACGAACAAACGGGATGTATAAAATTTTAATCACGTAAGAATCCTGAAAATCTTTGGAAAACCTTTTAAAAAACCCAAGCATAGAATTCGCTTTAGAAATGCAACCCTCAATGTGCTTATGAAATGATAGATTCGAAGTAAAAGGTATACCTAAATTCTTAAACTTATCGACACTTTCAATAATGCAATCGTCAAAAAAGTAAACGTAACTAGCGGGTGAGTGTAATCGGGTGAAGCAGATTGTTTTGCATTTGTAGATCTATAGCATCAAATTATGCGATGTACACTAAACTTTGAAGTTTGGCGGATCCGATTGAAAGTCAATTGCATCATTGGCGCAAGAAATAGTTGTGAAAATTTTAATGTCGTCCGCATAAATTACTCAGACAATTTACCACATCATTTACGAAAAGAATAAAAAACATGGAGCCAAATGACTACCTTGATGGGCTCCTGAAGAACTCTTGAAGTGAAATTATACGAATTTTCACTATTTGAGTTCTAAATTCCAGGTAAGACCTAATCCAATCAATCGGAAAAACAGGTTCAATCCAAGGAGTTAAGTTTCCGCAGCAGCAATTCATGATCGACCTTATCAAAGGCCTTTCACAAATCAGTGTAAATGACCTGTACAAAATTACCATTTAATAGTGCATATAAAATACAATTTGAAAACCAAACTAAGTTAGTTACAATTGACCTATCAAGGAAAAATTCAAGCTATCCTGTGAAAATCCATGAGAAATGAATATCTTAACATGAAACCACAATTTCCCTTTAACTAGTTACACACAATGCTTTGTTAAAACTGAAATAATGCAAATACCTCTATAGTTCTCGACATCGCTTCAAGATCCAGATTTAAAAATTGGCCTAATAAGTAAGTGTTCCCATAGAAGAGAGAGGCAACTAGGGAAATATGGCCAGAAATTGCACTACCGGCTAATTTTAGAAAATGAGTGGAATACAATCGAATCCGGAACTTTCATTAATATCAAGGATTGACCATTCGGATAAAATAGTATCTACTTCGAGACGAAACATAGAATATTTTGACTCCCATACAACATTATTCAAAATACATAGATTTTGAATTATATACAATGTCCAACAAATTAGTTGTCCATTAGATTTGTTTTTGTAATTAACAAAATGCGAAAAGTTATTCGGCTTTGATTTAGTTGATGATGCAAGCTCCAGAATATAACTGCTGTAAAGAATATATATGTACATATATACTATATTTATATATATATTCTTTAATAGAGTTTCCCAAAATTTGGCTCTTTCCAGCGCCCCCTCCTCTCCCCCTCCACGAGTAATACTTTTTGGAAGTTAAGACCATTCTACTTAGGTTGCTTTATTTTAATGTTATAGGCATCATTCTCTTCGTTTTTTATTGAACTTTCATTTGAAGTCAGTTTCAGCCTCATATTTAATATTGGCTAAATGCGACACCAAAAGGTACAATCTTATTTTTTTATTAGAAAATGGCATGTTTTAAAATTTTCGCTAAATCAGTGAATTTTTACTAAAACACATAGACTCAGTTTTTTCATGTTTACATGACCTTTACAAATTTTTGAACCACATTTAATTTTTTCAAACACTTTTAAAGTTGGGTACAAGCGTTTGAATGCACCCAATTTTTCGGAAATCGTAATATTCACACCTCTGAAACTTTTCTCGTTTTACTCTGAACGACACTAGCTTTTGGAAAGAAGCTCTTCGTTTTATCCTCACAACACCTCATGAAATACTTATTTGGATATTGAGATCCTAACTGCGTTATAATTTTTTAAAACACCTAATAACTCGTTAAAAAAAAATCAGGGGTAGTAACGCACGTTTTAATTCTGTATTTCACAAATATCTCAGCTTCTGTTTATCATGTTAAAAAAAAGTATGTATTTCTTTATTTATTTTGAGTTTGCCTTTAAATCGAACATTTTTAACTTAATATTACAGTAAACAAATTAAAATCTCTCAGATCAATTTTGGTTTTATATAGATCATAACAAAATTCAGAAGCATAAGGAAAAGCTCAGTAGAAGGTTCAACACTGTTAAAAATTCACAGTTGTGATCCCCTTGATGAAAAAAGGTGCAAATTAACTTGTATCTACTACTAAACTTACCCCTACTTATAATTTTAAAAATGTTAGATTTAAAGGCAAACTCATAATAAATAAAGTGGTACATACTTTTTTTTTAATATGATAAACAGAAACTGAGATATTTGTGAAATACTGAATTAAAACGTACGTTATCACTTCTGAATTTTTTTTAACGAGCTATTAGGTGTTTTAAAAACATTATAACGTAGTGGGGCGAGAAAACGGAGAGAATGAGGCATATACCTTTAAAAACAAAGCAACCTAAGTAGAATGGTTACCTATCTATTATCCTAAAATCACTCAATTTCTTAACTTCAAAAAATCATAGCTTGAGAAGTGTGGGCCAGGAAGGGGTCAAATTTTGGACAAATCCATTTTTCATCGACTAATTTTCTGTAAAAAAGTTACAGATAAATCGGTGAATGCAGTAAAATGCATGCGCCCGGTTTTTAAAAAGTAATGGATAAGCCCATATATACTTCTTACGCAATTAGGATGTAATTTATATTTTTTGTGAGCCTTGCCCCTTCTATTTTTAGATTTATCAAGTCATTATTATGCCACGTTTCCTTTTTTGTACTTGAAGCTGTTATCCTAGGGATAAATCTCTCCATACCTAAATTAATGTTTCAATTGAAAATCCGGAAATGCATTTAAGGAAATAATCATTACAAAATTTAAAATTCATGAGTTCACATTTTCTTCAACCAACTCGCATCATTTAAAAATATAAAAATACATATTGTATATTAACGAAATTCGTAATTTCGTATGAGTTGAGTTAGAAAAATCTGTATGGCTCAAAAGTTCATGCCGAGACCGTGCGAGGTCTTTACGAGGTGCAAATTTCCATGGCAGAAACGCGAGATAAAAACAACTTATTCATAACAATAATATAAAAAACACGGTTAAGGTGTACTACTTCAGCATTATATTATATTCTCAGATGAGAGTAGCTTTAATATTTTTGGCTTCGAATCCCAAATGGAATGATGAAATAATATTCAATCAATTCAACGCTGCCGTACGTAACTTGATTTACATAACGAGAGAAAACGCATTTTGGGAAAATCGATGTAAAAGTTTTGAAAATATTATATTCTGCACCAAAATTGAAAACTATTCTTCTTAAGCGTTTCTTAATCTAGTTTTATGTAATTATTTTTGTTAATTTTATTGATATAGTTTATTATTAGTTATCGATTGGCATTAATAACTGAATTCGGCCGAAAATAAAGTTCTGTAAAATATGCAGTGAAACATGAATGTGGGCATGATGAAATGGCGTGGGGGTATATATCAGATGGAAACATGGACCGATTTCTCAAGGAAAATTTGATTCCAAGCTATTTAACCCTTGGAGTGTTAAAAAGCTTGGAATTAAAGATTGTTTCGAAATTTATCAGGAGAACGATCCGATACGTTCATCTTATATCTTCCAATAATGACTTTTGTATAATTGTCTCGAAGTTATGAAAATACCACACATCACCGGGCTTAAATATTATTGAAAACTTGTCGCTTAAGTTAAAACTCGGAATTCGAAATCACCCCATTTCCAGCAAAAATGTGCCCAAAAAGCGTTGGCTGTTTGGTATTGGTTATCTTTTTGTTTTGTATTAATGCACTAATAAATGTATCTGCAATTAACAATTAAGTCGCTATAGCATGAGATGGAAAAACAAATTAAATTTTTCACAATTCTCATTCAGATCGAAACTGAACTTGTAAAATTCTTAATAATTTCCGCTCTTCGTAATAAAAGTATTGTAATATTACAAACCGATAGAAATCTTTGTTCAACTATTTTAATTATAACTATTTTAATTATTAACTACAAATATCTTAAATATATTATAATATTATTTAATATAGTATACATAAAAAATAACTTAACTATTTAATTAAATATTTAATTTTATAATATTTGTTTTTTTTTTTTCAAATTAATCTAAAACTAATTGTCATAATTTTAATGTTAAAATAAACTGCAAATTGTTAATTTAATTGTTCAATAATTATATTTGGTTAAATAACCGAAAGAAATAATTGAATTAAAAATTTAAACAAATAAAATAAGTAAATTAGCAAAAAAATCGTTTTTTTCATGTTTAACCTGGAAAGCTCATTGTTTCCACCAGAAGTTGAACATTTCATATTTGGTCTAGTTAAATAAAAATGCTATGTTGAAAAAGTTAACAATTTGTAAAATAATTAAAAAGTAGGTAGAAATGAAGAGAGTTTTCCCATTTTAAGGGTGTTCCGAACTAATCGATTTCTCATTTTTAACCTTTTTTACAGATTAACTGGACTATATCATCTGTACTTTTCTCTAGAATAAAAATTTAATACAAATTGTATTGATTTTTTCCAAAATGATTTTGAATTTCAAACCGTTCTTTAATTTAGGAATACCGTAAATCACACACAATTTAAAAATGAAAGTTTAAAAAACCATCAAATTTTGGTTTACAAAATACGTAAAAACATTTACATATTTTAAAAATGTATGCATAGTGCATATCGTGAACAAAAATTCGCATCATCAGTTGATTTTATTTACTTCTTATTGAGTAAATAAAAAGCAACTGATGATCTGAATTTTGCTTCACAAAATGCATTTTGCACAAATTTCTAAAATAAATGTTTTTATTTTTTATTCGTTTTGAAATCAAAATTTTGTGCTTTTTTAAACTTTCATTTTTAGATTGTATTGAATTAAAAAGCTTAGATTATTTATTTATTTAAAATAAAAACAATCTTAAAAAATTATTATTTGATTTATTTTGAATTTCATAGGATTGGGTTACGCTGTAATACAAGTTTAGCCTGCACAAACTATTTGCATATTTTGAATGCAAGGAAAAATAAATAAAATTCGTAGAAGTAGCACAAAATTAGATAAAACCACGAATGAAATATTTTCTACGTTTTCAATTCCTTTATTCATAAATTAAATATGTAGTTCGATGCCGAAAATATTTAAAAGTATATATTGTGTTATGTATTTGTGCATACTATAATATGTATACATAAAAAATAAACATAAACAAAACTATGTAGAAATGTTTTCTTTCGCTTCTCCATACCAAATGTGGGTAATGGAATGGC